>OX411312.1:33317664-33917664 GCA_948150685.1 Rhaphigaster nebulosa | reverse complement strand
GTCACAGCAGACCTATCTCCAAATTTAGCATTTTCTGTTTTTTTATCACTAAAAGTAATTCATACTATACTAAAGTAACCAGACGTCCTTCATTTTGGCCCCATCGAAAACTGTTTTGTCATCAGGACTAAAAAATTTGGTCTTTATTAATGGATTCTTATGTAAAAATGTCCGAAAAAAAATATAACGAAAAGTCTACCACTCCCATGAGATGCGTAGGCTTTATCTGGCACAGTTTTTAAAATGGCCGCCGTATATTTTTTTGTTTATAGGCAATAACTCCCTAAGTATTACAATTAGCCTGAATATGTAAATTAGTAAAATGTAAAGAATTAAATTGGGCAAATTTTTATATATAACAAGTATTCGTAGTTACATTTTATGAGGAAGAAAATAGTTCTTAAACAATTTATTTATACAGGGTCTAAAAGATAAAAACCAGGATACATCACGTGACGCATCTGCACTTCAAGAGCAGAATCATGCCATAAATGATCATGAATCATGGTCATATGACATCATGGAATAATCCCTTGAGAAAAACAGGAAATTTAAGTTTTGTGTTTTGGTTTATTATTTTCAAAAATGAACCTTTGTAATCGACCAAGATGAAAAAAGTTTCAATCCTCTTCCCCCCGCTAAAAATTTGATATATTACGTTTCAAGATGCGTAGAATCCAAATAAAAAAGTATCCGTCCGTCCGCCATCCTTTTTTTCTCCTTGTTTGTCCGTCCAGCTTTTCTCCGAGAATATTGGTCCGATTTTCTTGAGATTTGGCCGAATAGAGATTTTATTTCGATGTTTTAATTTTATGTATCGTGTTCTATTTTGGTTTTCAATATATAATTGATAAAACTATTGAACATTTTATTTTTATTTTTTTACGCTTGTCACACATTCCATTTGAAAACATCTAGTCATTTTATACCATACTTCATACACATTGACTTTATCCAGTTTTCCGACGGCAATACTTCCTAGGCGTCTATCTTTTTCGATCTTCCGTATATCCTCAATTTGTTCACCCCTTGTTCCGCAGTTCATTCTCTGAATGCCAGATCCCTCAAACCTGTATATCCTTCTCACAGACCTGTTTCCTTTAAAAAACCCTTAATCATTCGCGCCACTTCCTTTTGGAATTCCTTACTCATCTCTATATGTAAAACCTCATCTCCCACTTCATTAAAAACCAATTATTTCTCCACCTCCTTAATCACCAATCTTCCACAAACATGCAAAAATAATAAGAAAAATGTGTATGTATATATTTATCTATTAGTAATTTCAATACTATCATTTATTCTTCAAATTATTGTATATTTCATCTTATAATTTACTTATTGGATAGCAATATAATAAGCCAGACAAATAGAACTGTAATTGTATATTTCTCTTATTCTTAGGGGAATAGGTGTCCCAGAATAAAATTACTTTTCTTTCTTTCTTTCTTAATACTGCGGATTTGATACAGCAGTAGCCTATCTCTATCTGTAACAACCCGAAACTTGGCAATGTATCCACACATAGCACAGTTATTTTATTCACTTAATCTCATAGTATAATTCTGTTATTCAAACCATCTGCCAAGTTTAGAAATGCTTATTTTTTTAATGAATTGTTTAAGTGCTTAAAAAAAAAATCTTCTGTCAAGTTTAGGTCTGTTTGAAGATCAAATATTTGGTTTATACATTCATATTATGATACGATAAAACAAAAAATTAAAAAACCATCTTTTTCAAAATTTAGTTTTCGGAATTGAGCTACTTCAGCTCTGAAACGGCGAAATAAGATATGGCTCATTTCAAAATTATGGGTTATTTTGAGCTCCGCTTTTCTAAAGAAAAAATTCCCGATTTTCAACTTTTTTTTTTTTCATGTAGTACCAATTTTAGTACCAAGTTAGAATTGATGTCATAAATGATTTTCATATATAATTTTCAATTATAAACCTGATCAACTATTTATCCTAATTAGTATCCTAAATTAGTTCAGAGTCTCTATAGAGACTAATTTGTTTTATCACTCCAAAACATTTGAAGTTCTTATGACAAATAGTCTAGGCACTGTAGCTGTGCGGCACAAAATAACCCATATTTTTTTTTAAATGACCCACATGCATTTCAAAATGTAATTTATGCTTTGTATTAATAGTTTTTATATTTAAATAAAAATAAAGTTGTAATGAAAGATATTTTACAATTTTTTTTCTGTTTATTAATATTTCTATTATGCAGTCCTCGATTCTCTGCATACAGATTCAAGTGTAATATATGTTGGGTCATTGCCTAAATCCAAGTATTAATTATAAACTAAAAAAACAAAAATTAAAAACATTTTAAAATAATTAAGCTCATTAATTTTTTGCTGATTAGCATATGCCACATTAAAATATGTTATATATAGGCAATAGGTTGTATATCTAAAAGTTTCAAGTGTTTTGTAAAAAATTTTTCCATGATTCTAATTAAAGCGTAATAATAATATAAAGGCTTAGCAAACCCGAAGGTTCGAATCCCATCGAATCCCAGCATATACAACTCTGTGCACCGAACACTTCTCAAACCCAAATCCGCAAGATCGCCATTAACGCTATCCTCCCACCTACATTTCGGTCTACCCTTAGGACGTCTGCCAATCGGCTCAGCCCTTATTACATTTTTAGAGACTCGATAGTTACTAATCCCAACAACTTAACAAGTCCATTTAACAGCCCCGATGGTAAATTAAAGCGGAAGTGCATCATAATTTATAAGGCCGTGAAATGCAATCCACTCGATCATATTACATCATTAAAATGAATGTTGTGTAAATTATCCATTTGCATCTCTTGTAATTATGATAGCATATAGGCTGTTTGTTCATCAATACCTTCGCAATTGGTTAAAATTTTAATGAATCCATTTTAGCTCTGAGATAATTAAGTACTTATTGAATAAACAATTACGACAGATGAGCAATAGTCTTTCTCATTTTTTTTTTAAATTGATAAGTTCGAAAATCGGTAGAAAGAAACCTTTCATTATTTTAGCAGTCATTTTTTCAACTTAAATACCACTTACAAACTGCTAAAAGGAGTTATCAATTAAAAAATTACAGATTTTTAATTAACAAATCATATGTTATCACGGCTCTATTAAAAACATACAAGGATACATTAGATTACTTCTTAAAACGCAGCAATATAGAAGAAAAACGTCTGCCAAATAGGTCAGTATAAGTTCCTCACTATTTCTATTGGGTACCTGCATAAGGATGAACAAATCCAAACAACTAACATGTAAGGCGAAAAATTGAATACTTATTTATTTACTACAAGTTTTGGATAATTTCGAAAAGAATATATATATATATATAGACACACATGGATTTTGATGAAATTGATACTGGACTATTTCCAATGTAGTATTAGCGATACTACACTAGTCCCCAACTACCTTGAAATTTAAGATTTTAAAACATTAAAAATAAGGGGCTATGAAAATTAAATAAAAAAAATAAGAATCACAATTTGGACTGGCTGTCTTAAAAAAATATTTTTATGCAGATCCCTCTATCCGCATCTGTAGGAACGCAATGTAGATTCAATCAGAGATACCAGATAAAAGAATATAGAATTGAAATCACTATATGTGTGTGTAGGTATATGTATACACTAGAATTATTATATATATATATATATATATATATATATATATATATATATATATATATATATATATATATAAAACTTAATTTCAAGAAGGATAGAGTTGATTAGCTCATCCATCATAAATTGGCAGATATAGATCCTCGCAGAGATTGGATTATTTAAAAGGGAAAAAAAATACGGGGGATGCAACAGGAGATATCCATCAGGCTAGAGGACGCATCAATCTAGATCTAACTTAGCAAAGTTAGCAATTCTCCGGTTAATATAATTTATACTTTACCATCCCCTCCCCGCCAAACCTTCCATCTATACCAAAAAGTTTCCTTAATTCAATAAACATTTTTCGGATTATAAAATCAATTTTTCGGTTCTTGATACACATGTCTTAGTAAGATATGGTATCAATACAATTTATTTCGGTTCTAAAAAATTAACATTAATCTTAATGATATACTTACTGATGCATGAGACAATCAATTTAAGTACGAGTAACAAGTTGAATCCAATTCAACACATATAACCATAAAGTTTCTCTCTACCTCAAACAATGAAAATTATTTAAATAAAAACTAATTGCTATAACCAATTATTCAACAATCTCTAATGTTTTAATATAGATTACACATACAGATAAAAGGAAGGGCATGTTCTATTCCTTTTAAAAAGGAAAGAATAAATCCCCATTAGTGTTTAAAATCAATAACTACGAAAATAAACTATCTAAAAATATCATTTATCTTGGAATTATGTTTGACAGGCATTTAGGAAATTGGGCACGTTTTTGAGTAAAAAAAAATTAAGACAGTAAGATGTATAACATACCGTTTAAATCATTTATTATCTTCCTCAAGCCTATCTTTTCGTTTAAACGCTTTTTAATCTGCAGAGTGTCTCAGGAGGAAATGTCAATAATTGAGATAGGGATTTTCTATGAAAAATGTAGTCGACATATTATTTATAAATGGCGTATATGCATTAAATAGTAAAGCATAAAATTGATCGCAATGTAAATCCAATTTGAACTACCAAATAAACGAACTTAAGGTTTGAAGTAAATTTAATAGAACCAGACCAATTTGTTAATTAGGTGTGTATTGTTAAATGTAATCTTAATATCAGAATTGTATCAATACATATTATTTATATTTAATTTTAAATGGCGTACCTCCATTAAATAGTAAAACAAAAAATTATTGGTCAAAATTTGAGAATTAAGTGAACACATCACTAAATGTTTAGTAAAAAAAAAAAAAAAACAAACCCTCCTAGAACCAACGATCTAACAGAGAAACATAGAAATCTGTTAAGGTGATAAGACGGATAATGGATTTCACCATATTTATGGAAAAAATCTAAATTAAGGTTGGTCTATAAACCAGGGATAACATTAAAAAATATCTCTTGAACATTTAAAAGATCTCTTAGTAACCTGTATGTGAATCAATTTGATATTACATAAAAAAGAATTAGTACAACATTTTAATAAAATAAACCTTATAACTTTGCATTCCTTAAAATGTGCCAAACATTATTAATTTTCAACGTATCTATATCTTTAATGGTTTCTAAAGTTAAAATTTTGAATGTAATGAATAACGTCCAAAATAATCATTATCGAACATAACTAAATTGCTTTTACTTTATCCATGTTTATAAAATAAATAGATTTTCAACTTAAATATTAGATAAAAGTTATTAATAAATTTTATTGTTCTACTTTATAAGAAATTCAATTCAGAAAGGAAGAGTCAGTTCACAACTCACATATTGTGAAAACTTCACAGCCAACGGAATATCCAATATGGCGGTTTTTCAACTGAAAAAATTACTCACCGTTTATTTAACAATAACATATTTCGTTACTTAACCTGCTGAATTATTATTTCACAAATTGATAAATTCAGATGTATTAAGGCTGACACTAATCATTGACTCTATTTACTTCTGTTAAATAATAGTCAATTTATGAATTATTTTGATATTAAAATAAACCATATTATTTCGCACTCCTTGAAATTAAACAAACTTTATCTATTCCAAACACAATATTTCAAATGGATGCTTGACAATGTCTGAAATTATAACTTTGATTGAAATAAATAAGATATTGAAGAAAAAATAAAGATAGACTTACATTCCTAGATAACTTTTACTGCAGTTATATTTATAAAAGAAATAGATTTCCGAATTAATTATTGATAATAGAAAAGCTATTACTGAACTTTAGGGTTATTTGATAGAGAAAATCAATTCAGAAAGGAAGTGTTCACGATTCACTAACTAAGAAAAATTCACAGCCAACAGAATAATCCAATATGGCGATTTTTCAACTGAAATTTACTCTCCTTGTTTCGAACAATTTTATAATTTGTCTCATAGCTTTCTGAATTCATATTATAAATATCGATAAACAGAAAGGGTGTTAAGGCTAATACGAACAATTAGTGTATTTATTATAAAAAATGCAGTTCAATAAAGTGTGATTTATTTTTATATTAAAATAATCCCTACCTCTTACTTTCCATCCCTTGAAATTCAACAAACTTCTTCTGTTTTTAACGTAATACTTCATATAGATGCTTGACAATATCTAAAGTTAAAATTTTTAATATAATAAATAAAAAGAGAAAGAAAAGTTGAACATTTGCGTACCGTTACTAAATAACTTTTACTTTAATTATATAAAAGAAATACATTTTCGAACTAAATATTTATATAACATAATCTATAAGTTTAAGAATTATAACATAATCTATAAGAATTATAAGTTTTTTTTTATTAAAAAGACAAACATAGAAAGAAAGATTTGGTTCACGGTTCACTTTGGAAAAATCACAGCCAATAGAATATCAATATAGCAATTATTTAACTGAAAAAATCATTCTCCTTGTATTTCACAATAACTTATTTTGTTCCATAATCTTCTTAATTCATATTTTAAACATTTTTAAACTGAAAGGGCGTTAATACGAATAGATATAGGAAAATATAGAGTAACAGCATTTTCATAAGCAACTATCATCTTACTATCTGTATTTTATTTATTTAATTTAATTTTTAAAAAATAAGGTCTATAGGGTAGAAATGGTGTTTTGGGCAACATAGTCATGAATATTGCCATATAATCAAGCACTTAAAAATAGTTTTCAAGAAATAAATGACAAAAACTAAGAAAAAAAGTAATAAGCTTTAAATTCAAAACTTACATAAGAAAATTTCCAATATGGCCATAACATGCTTGACGTTCACTATCTGACTGAATCATATTATAAAAAGGAGCTGATCTCGAAACGGCATTGAATGTTTACTGATCAAAATTAAGTAAATAAATAATTTCATGCTCACCGCACTTTTTACATAGTTAAAGCATGATAAATCACGCGATATAAATCCGAACTACACCGAAATAAATCTCATTTAGAAAGCGGCCCGTACTGTTGGTAGGTGTGAGGAAAGCTCATTTGACTATCAGAAATACTCGCACCTGATTGGCTGAAAACGATTCCCACCATTAAGTCTAGAACATTCCTTGCTCCTAAAAACTGCAAATGTTTGGCCTAATATAATAATATTGAACAGTTTTCACCATTCACTCCGTATTTACATTCAGGTATTTATAATTATTAATTTAAATATTTATTTACTAATATTGTGTTTTTCATTTACGGATAGATGTTATAATTATGAGTCTTTTTATTATTAGCTTCGTATTAATGAAGAAGATACAGTAAGGGAAAATAGTAGTTTATCTAAAAAATAATTGTTTTCTAATAATGTTACTTATTTTAGTGCCAATGATCGTTAAACCTATTAAAAAAAATTCTTTTATTTATTCAATGTAATATACAAAATGTTAATGTATTGCAGCGGATTTAAATGATATTGGACTGTTACTAATCATTGCAAATTACACATTTTTCAACAGTAAAAAAATATTTTAACACTTGTATTACAAAATAATTCTGTTTAAAGCAAATATATTTCATCTTGGAAAACTTATTATTTAAACCATTACAGTGATTCGGTTTTACACAATCTATCATCATGAAAATATATTTGGACAAAAAATACCAGATTTATCCTTTAATAATAAAGTTTTGAATTAAACAAAAAATAGAAAACGAATTGAAATTAAATTTGTCTAAAATCCATGAATTATTTGCTGAAAAATATGTCGACTGCTTTATTTTTATTAGTTTCAACCAAGCCTACAACAGTGAAAAATTACTTACTCAAACTTCATTTGGCTATAAAAGTAAAAGTGGATTTAAGGCGGTTATTTCAGAAGGAAAATCAAATCAGAAAATAAGATTTATTTCACGATTCACAAATTGTGAAAAATTCACAGCCAACAGAATATCCAATATGGCGATTACTCTCCTTGTTGCTTTGAGCAATTATTATTACTTTTTCTCGATCAAAAATAGTTTTATCTTTTCATTCCCTATTTAATCTTAAAGAGTTAATTTTCTACAAACAGATAAATTAGTTTCCATAATTATGAATATTTTTATTATTTATTTATATTCAATTAATAAGTAAATATTTTTTTAATATCATAAAAAATTGTAGTGAACAGAAAAGTAAATTTATCTTTAAAAATTAAGCATTAAAATGCAATTTTCCTTTGCTGTGCATCAGGTGATTAAACATTTTATTACTTTTAACGATGAAGAAATTTCAGTAAATGTAAGTTTATTGATGTTCCTATATTATGTTGTTAGTTTTTAAACTAATTTATTTGTGTGAATTAGTGTAAACATATTGATTATTTATTATGCTAATATCTTAGATGCCATTTATTGATTTTATTTTTATAGTATTAGTAAGTAGAGAGTAAAAGTTTTAATAATTTTTAATGTTTAAGTTGTTATATAAAACTGTCTTGTAAACTTTACAGTTCAATATATAAAATGTAATTAAAAATAATCTGGTCGGATTTGACGGATAATTTAATTAATTGACGGATTTTTTAATGATTAAGGATGAAGTAATTTAATTATTATTATCTATTATTTATTAATATTTTGTTTATTTACATGGGGGAAATCTTATAAAATATTATAAAAAATCATTATTTCTGTCTGATTAATGAAAAAGATATCTCAGATGACATTTCTTGATGAAGTTTCTGAACGAATTATATAAATATTTTTGTCATTTATTTTTATAATTATTCTAACTTTCAAATATAATTTGAAAGAACATATTGTACGGAAGTTTGATACAAAGAGGCTTAACAATAATTTAAAATTCATGAAAATCACAAAGAGAATTAATAAGAAAAAAAAAATATTCGGAAATTTTAGCTATGCTTATTTAAACCAGTAATATTATTATAAGTATTTTAACTGTATTCTAAACAAGACCAATATATATATATATATATATATATATATATATATATATATATATATATATATATATAACTTGATTTACTTTTAATTTACCGATTGCATCTAGTAATAATTTATTCGTTATTCGTTATTTTCACACACACTCTGGATACTTAAAATTCTGTCAAAATGATCCAATTTGGCCAATATCTATATTTTTTTTTACCTTCACTATCCATTATGCACTATAACGCACAGCCGAGAAGTATTTTATCGAAAACGAGTACACTGAATATATATTATTTTAACACTTAAATTATTATATTCAAGAAAATATAATATATATAAATGGTCTTGCGACCCGAATCACTCAGAGAACAGCACTCAACTAAATGATGTTGGAAAAAACGAAGTCTAACGGCCATATTGCAGAGCGTAAACATTGGGATAATTCGATTCCCAGTCTAGTAGGAAGGAAGATATTCGTTTATATTCGAAGTCTTTTTTAGTTTCCTTCGCCGTTTTCGAATTATTTCTTCATTCAATATAATTAAATAAGGATACTGTTTGTGGATATAACAACGTTTCTATTAGCATGATTATTATTTTCTAATAGTTAATATTGATACCGGTAGATGTTTTGTTTTAAACAAACCTCTGTATTATAAGTTGTTGTTTTTTTCAGTGATATGTACTGAACAATAAATTAATGAACAATGTTTTATTGTAACCATTTATCGTCGTTGATTTTTGTAAGCATAATAGCAGCATTGAACTCATTCGTTTAATTATTAATTATTATTCAACAATAACCCAAGTAAATATTCGACAAAAAAAATTTTTTTTTGATTAATTTCGTCGTCATATTTTTTTATTTGGGAGGGAGGGAAGGGAGAGAGCAAAATGGCATTTTTAGGGTTGTCCGGTGGGAGGGTGGTTGTTTGAAGAAGAAATTGAAAGAAATGTGTACCGAAACCTCTGCTTCCTATAATATCTGATACAATAAGGACGGTATTATTTCTTGGTCTCCTTAGCTAATGGGCTGTAATCAATCAAGGTTGTGATGTACCAGTTACTAGAAATAATATTATAAATAATTATAAGCCTTATAAAACATAATATAAAAACCAGGAGTGCGACCATTTTCTTTTTTGTGAAGAGGGTTGTCAACAATTGTTAAAGAAGAGCACGTGTAGTTTATGATGGGCAAGTGTCCGTTTCAGTAATATAAAAGATTTTATGAGGTATTTGATGCGAAAAGAGTTTCATGTTTAGGATGTAACCAGTATAATAACGTGTAATAAAACGTGTGAGGTTTCCTACATCAGTTTTTTACGTTCAATATACAATTTTATTAGTATAACATTGGCTGTTTCGTATCTATTGCACTTCATACAGTAACATTTTCAAAGCTTTACAGGAGTGCAAAAAGAAGTTTCTGGTAGCACTGTGTTGTTCGCTGTGGATGATGATCAATCTTTATGTTTTTCCATCTTTTATTACCCTTTCTGCTTATTTACTAAATTAATATTCGGAAAATATGGCCAAAATAACGGATATACGATAATAAAATCAAAATCATCAAAATTAGACTTTACCTAGGATTAGTTTACCTCTTACGCACATATACATATATATTTTAAATTCCATTTATAATATATATAAAAATTCAATTCAATTTTTTTATACGATGGAAAATCATGTTTTTTTATTTATATATATTTGATATAATGTGAAAAACATCTCTTCCTATATTAATTTTGCGTTATTGATTTTCACATAAGTTTTTCGACTTTTCAGTGTATTTTGCAACCGGGAAGGGACATAATATATTCCTTGTTAAATATATAATTTTAAAAACTGACAAAATATAATTTTTATGGGTTAATAGATTCGAGATATCAATATTAATACTTTAGATGTGAGGTGATAAAAGATAACTAATTCATATTTGCTTGGTAAGATGGTAAAATATGTAATTATTAATTTTATTATAGGTGAATATATAACTTCTAGGTATAATCTTTTCTAAAATTAACAATTATTGCATCTGTCAACATTTTTTAATAATTAAAACATATTCCAACTAAAACATAACATATACATGAGCCATATTAATTATTTAATATTATCTATAATTTAACAATACCTCTTCTATTTATTTCTCTCCCATTGTCCATAATTAAAATTTCTGCACCTATTATTCTATTAACTTCCCAAGCAATTATAAGAATGAAATAATTATTAATGAATTCTTAATTATTTTTGTAATCTAGATATTCTGATGATTGGATAAAAACACCCCAAATGATGTAAAAACCAAAATAAAGAAAAATTAATATAGAAAGAAATATTATTTACAATATACCTAATATATATATATATATATATATATATATATATATATATATATATATATATATATATATATATATATATAATATAAATACATAAAAATTAACAAATTTTGTGAAGTAAGCAATCCTAGAGATCCTAGGACTGCTCCTCCGATGGTTAACATTCTGTAATTTTTCAACTGTTATTACAACTGTTGAACACAAAATGACGTAATTAAGCTCTGCCACTTAAGTATTTCTCCTACCTCCTCCCAACAAGTAATTATAATATCAACAGTAACTTAAGCATTTTACTCAAACTGTTCGAAACACAGAGGTGAAGTTCTAGTGTGTCAATAACTTCCGCCTTAAATATAGAATGTTCAAAGTAACTTCTGAACACCTTTCTTCAAACACTGACAAGCTTAACGATAACACAGCTTTCGACCAGTAGAGGTTGCCAAAAAAATGATGTCATGCGTTTGAGACTAAAATGTTCTATATTAATCTAGAAGATATATTCGTTCTAAAAATATTGTTGGATCAATTTTACAGTATTTTCTAAGCACCTAAAATTATAAAGTTGTAGTTATCAGAAACTTGTTCGTATCATAAACTTCTTGTTCATCTCTTTCAGCTCTACTAATTGATGTAAACCTTCTCGATCGTTAAAATACGGTGGTCCGAGTACCTTTTGTTAAATATTAAAAGGGAAATCTGAGCAGGCGCGTAAGCGGAATTTTTTTCGGGAGGGGGAAGGAATTTAATTTTTTTTTAGCAGGGGTTTAATAAGAAGACTAATAATCACTTAAGTGTCTATAATAGCAGAATTGGGCTATTAAAAAAGTACTATTAAAAATGTAAAACTTATATTGGTGAGTATGAAAATCATATTTTTTCAAACATTTCGGGGGAATATATCTCCATGATCCCTCCCCCTACTTACGCAACTGGCCCTGAGCTTCGTATTATGCTGGCTAGTCGCAAATAGTTTGTTAAACAACTTGTCCAGTGTTTGTGAAGTTTGAAATGTGAAATGGGGTGACTATACAAATGAGAGATCCACAAACATGGCAAACAATTTGATGAATCGTTTTCCAAATGCTTGTGAAAATATGTGTCAGTTAATCCATTATCCAATTAGAAGCGATTATCAAGAGCATTCTATAATAAATATGAATTTTTCACATTAATATGTAATCTTATTTTCTTCTTAACATATTTCAGATATGATAGGGGTCAGTTTTTAGCAGATCTCGTGGGAGAGAGAGCCAACAGGTGTATTTGAAAATTTTTGTTGGATGTAAGGAAAAATATTATTTTATTAGGAGCTGAGGATTGACATTTTTATTTTTTAATTGAATAACTATTTGCTCTTTGAGAGAAAAGAACTTTCTCTCCATTTTATTGAAAATAAGAGATTAATTGTCCTTCTATATATATATATATATATTTTTTTACTTTCCTACCGTTACCAGGAGTATCCTTTTTATTGTTTATTTAACAACAAAATTTTGTGAGATTCAAAGATAAGGGATTGAATTACGAAAATTATCTTATTTTTAGGAATTTGATTGACAAATGATTTACAAATTAATTGATTTATTGATTTACAAATATTGGACTAACACAGAAAAAAAGTACGAATCAAAACAATAAATCCAATTAATAACCAAAAGTTATCAATAAAGTTAGTTCATAGCAGATTTATGAATCGTTGATTATTTCAATATCAACTTTAAAGTAATGACAATTGTAAAATCCTATATTCAGGTAAAAAGGGTAAAATGAAGAATCCGTTGGGCAAAAAGTGCGTTCGTGGATGGAACGCAATGGCAAATCCCTTTGATGTGTGAAAGAACCGCTCAGGAACGACCAACTCAATTGCCAACGCCAACATCGACCAGTACTGAAACCAATGCTCCAACATTAACAAATATTCTGATCCACACCAGTGGCAAACGATTTGCCAAACTACTTTTCAAACGATTTGGCACTAGTGTAGAGCCGGAGTTATTTCAATTTATGGGCATCAGTGGCTATTGAATGCTCTATCTCAACCTGCACTGGCTTCAATAGCAGAGTTAATTGAGCATCTCCTTCTTCCTTTGTTTATTAGAGAAAGGATTAATAATGATAATATTAATTCTTAAAAACCCAAAGGTTCGATGACGCTCCCATCTACGTCTCGGGCACGTTAGTTTCCTGCCATGTTACAGAAAGAACATAACACAGTAAAAATTGTCTGGTTTTGTTTTTTATCACATGGATCCTAATTAGTTAAAAATTAATCATGTATTTACACAAAATATTGAAATTTAAAAATGTTTTTAAAAAATCATAAAAAAATAAATTTCACACATGAAATTAGTCACATAAAACTATAATTCCCTTATAAAATTAGTAACATATAAAAAGTCACATAAATTTTAGAATAGTCATCCATAAATTCACTTATAAAAGTCACATAAAAAGTCGAACAAATTTTATTTTCATGTGTAGCTAACTTAAAATGATAAAATATTTTGAAAAACAATATCAGATTATTTTTGAAACAATAATATACACAATATAAAAGAGGGAAAAATGAAAAAAGAGACAAAAGATAATTTTTACTATATAATAGTCCCAAAACAAAGCCCCAAGCATTTAAAATACCAATAAATAACAAACTATTCAGAGAATTTACTTTGTTATTTACTGATTTTATTTATTTACCAGTATTTTAGAGGCTTAAGATTTTTAAATATTGCCTGATTATTATAATATTACTTTCAGTTACCTATATACGAATGTGTATCTAGCTCAAAAACGAAAAATTGTACGAAACTGAAATTATGTATTTAAGGTAGGTTTATGTCTGGGATGTTGCAGAAAATTTTTCAATGTAATCGACTCACCGGAAGTTCCACTTTATATCATCGGTCTTACTCTTTTCTTACCATCTTCTCAAAAACGACTCTGATCCAACTATCGATTTTGATCAAACTATCGATAAACAATTAAATGGTCTTAACATCAGCTAGGTCTTATCATCATTGAAATAGTCTGGCAGGCCTTAATTGTCGAATTTTCAAAATATCTTCCTCTAAAGTGCCTTTAAATTTGTTTGTTTCAAATAATTAACCGTCTCTCACTGTATTCCTTTCTTGTCCGCTCCATTGTCATCTGGAATTCCTTCCCTTCTAATATCCGACATTCTTCTTCTCTCTCCTCATTCAAATTCCACCTTATTCCACCTCACTTCCCAAAAAGAAGCAGTCTGATCATGAAATTTTAATTCAAGATCACTATCTTGATTAGTTGTAAATAATTGTTTCAATTAGCATACAAAGTTTTAATTCTGTGAACTATTTCATTACTTTTATAGAGTTGAAAGAAATTTGTTTTAGAAGTGATAATTTGTTTTTAATGTTGTTTTAACTCAGGATTGTTCTACTCGTATTTTTTTTTTTATTTCCTCCGTTCTTTCTATTTTTTTCTCTTTTCATTTTTTGTCAATAAAATAATATTTATTATTTTTTTTATTAGAAGGATATTATTTTTTTCCGTTACTTATACGTTTAATTGAGATTATTGTAAATATTAATTGACCTGTATTACTCTTTGGCCAGACATTTTTTCTTTTATCTTTTTTACTTGGACATACTTGTTATTCCTAAGGGACCTAGTCCCAGAATAAAGTTTATTTTTCTATTATATTTCTATTTCTATTTCTATGTAGCAATCAAAAATAGATAAATGTAAACCATGAAAAAATTTGAAAATTAACTAAAGGAGAAATATTTTCCCAGTTAAAAACAAATTTCCGGAAATAAGAATAGTAATATAAATGAATAATATACCTTTGGAAAAATAAATATTAAAGAAAAATAATGTCTAACATATAAAGCCGTAGAAGGTAATAATTAGGGAGTTACGAAAAACGCAAACATTTAAACGATTGTTGTAGTTAATAATTTCTGCTTTTATATTATTTAATGAAAAATAATATAATTATTTTCATTGAAAATAATAGAAAATTAAAAAAAAAAAAATTCAAGTAGCGTGGCAAGTGAAAGCTGGGTGAAAGCACCGCACCAGATTTTTAATGTTGTAAATGTATTCAGAGGAAATTATTATATACGCGATCAATATTCCAATTAGATATGTATTCAATTTCTGAGCACTTCATTGGTCTACCTTAGCAAGCCGATGGCCAATAGAAGTGATGAGCTTGGCCAATTAAAGTTGGCGTCCTGCTGACAGGCGCCTAACCAATTCAATTCTCAGACAGCTCATGCATAAGGATTACCACTATTCTTTTATGAAAGCCTGTCTTCTTTTTTTTTAGGTTACAGAACATATTACTGGTCCCGTTTAATGAAGAAATACAAGTTTTACAATGCCATTTGGCAACTGAGCTGTTTTTCTAATTTATAGTTTTACACTCCAACATTTACCGGCAGCCATAAAACTCGGCCTAGATTGAGTATAGGAGAAAATAAAAAGGAAGTAAATATTTTCTGCTCTGATTTTACTGCAGTTTATTTGTCAAATGTTTCGAACGGCTGAAAAATCTCTCGCATACAAAAGGGCAGCCATTTTTCGTTTGTAAGCTCTAACCGCTGAAACTGCACAACCAATCTTCATTAAATTTTAACTATTGTTTATTAATGGTTTTATAACGATGGTTTTGCAATAATAAAATTTACTGATATCGATATTGCACGGTGCAAAAACAATAGCAAAAGAAAATCCACATCTATATTTAATTTGCGCATAAATCGAAAAGTATACAATTTTCATTGATTATACGAATGCTCATTTGAAAGATAATTGAATTCCCTACAGAGCAAAAAAAAATCACCCAATGCACAGTTTAAAAAAAAAAAAATTTCATTGAAGCTGCTTTGGTTTATCTCGTGTTTGAAAAATTATATCGTCTTTGTTTTTCCAGCAAAACATTTTTTTTTTCAAGCCTATTAAAGGGAAATATAAACACTAAAAAATAATTGATTTTTGATTAAATAAATGTAAAAAAGTATTTAAATTATTAAATAAGCTAGCCTAGATTTTTTTCACACCAAAAACGATGGAAGATTTTGATTCAGCACACTAAAAAACCTTAGTTTTTCAAAATTGATTGGTCCCTCAGTTGAAAGATAATTGAAGAAATCCCTACAAAACAAAATGATCGGGCCGTTATTAGCAAAGATACAGCGCATTGAACATTCTAGCCATGTTTTTATTTTCCAACCGCTCCTGATCGGGGGAACTGCGGGACATAAGCACGCTGCTAATTAGAGTAAGGAAAGTATTTTAATCGGGGAAATTTCAATATGCATTTTTCAATGGTTTTACGCTTTACGCCCCTTCTAGCCCCCTGAGAAAAAAAAAACTTCAATTAATTCGATTTTTAATACTACATTTATACATACAATCATTTTTATCAATCTTTCAATTATATCATCATTACATCTCGTCTCAATTACATCATTTAACCTATATATATTTATTTATCGCGATAAAGGCCAATTAAGGACCACGCGTATAACATTTCTAGGCTTATTTTTTTTATTGGCCATATTCTTCTCATTTTTCTTCCATCTCCCTCCCCGAATTGATAGAATTCGTCCTGTTAAAAGCCATTTCATGATTGTTTGGTAAAAGCTAAAATGTTTTTTTCAAGAGTTTATATAAAATTAATTTCTTCTTTCCACATTCGAGATTTTTATCCCGTCGTCAGAGCTTTTTGTACAAAATTTCATCTCTACAATATTTTCCTATATCCGGCCCAGTGCAAGTATGTGCTACCGTATCTAGCTAAATAGATAAAGTGGTGAGATGGTTAGCAGAGTGGCACTGTATTTAGCACGGAATCAGCTTTGTTAAGCTTACCCTGATATTTGCTATTGTCGAACCTCGAAGAATAGTACGATTTAACTTGCTAAATGACAGATGATAAGCTTCTCTTATTTTTTTTTGTTGTAACTATTCCATGTTGTTAAATTATAGCTGGATGTTACAGGAACCTAGATCAGAAGAATAACAAGATATCCTCTTCCTGTCAAAAATTCTTACAAGAAGGCGACATTCTGTTACTCTCCTGTTCTTGGCATTGCTTTAACTAATTCTTCAACAATAAACAAATGAAAAATCGTGCCACCCATCGGATTGCTCTGTTTATAATCTTACATTCTTATCCCGATTGTATTACACGAACGATTCCACTTAAAAATTTGATGATGTAATCTAGCGGACAAAAAATATTGTCTCGTGCCTGTATCGCTTTCGTGTTTGCCGTCAAATCTGCTCCGTTGTATAGTAAAAAAAATGAGCCTATTAACTTACATTATGACAGATATTTTTCTTCTTTCCCGTCCTTGTGGCTGTCTTTTTTTATCAATCATAATAAATAAATCACCCATCCCAAAACAACACTACACAACTGGTGGAAATTGTGTAAAACAAGGTTAAACAATGGTAAATACCAAAACATGAAATACCAAAAGTAATCGCAAACAGATAAATTAAACTATCTTTGACTTACATTAATTGTGCTTAGATAGCAATGAAAATAAAAATTAAGACATTATGTAAATAATATTTCTAACTGGAAGAGTATAATATTAACAAGTAAATAGATAGTGAACAAATTAAGACAGAAACTTTAAACCTACATAAACTTTAACCAGTTTGTTCTAAGGCTTCTCAAATTTTCGGGATTGCAGAAAAAAAAAAAATCATTTCAAGAAAAATATTAAGGTTTATTTATTAAGGATGTACACAAGCATCTTGGTAGGTTATTAATGCAAATTTACATACTGACTTACATCTACCAACTCTCAGCGAGCACCTACAGCTTACTTCGAACGATTTGATGATAAATTACACGGACACAACTTACTTTTTGAAAGAACGTTCCGATACGCCCCGAGCACTTTGATGGTTCGTTGTTCTGATTTGGATGTGAGCGTGACAGATTTGTTGGTATTCGTCCACATGTAATTATGGTTTTTCAAGATAATTGAATAATTGAACTAAAATACTACATATTAATATCTTGATATTATTATATTTCTAAGTTATATTTATAATAAGCATATGTTATATTTATAAATTATTATATATAATTTCTACTGACTTTCTACTACTGACTGCCCTTAATATATCTTTATTTTTATAATATTTAATAAATATAATACATTTTTCTTAAACATTATTACACTAGGGATCTGCTATATTTTTGAGGATAAGTGACCAGGATGAAGAGTGACCAGTCAAAGAAGAAAAACACACAAAAAAATTAATAATTAAAAGCAGTTAGTTTTATTTGTCTTATATCATGAATTAAAATATCTGATGTGGACACCCCATTAAGCTATAAATCTAGTTTCCGATCATAGCAATAGCTCAAAAACGACACTCACCGTCGCGACTTTCATCTATTGACACATACAGACGCGCACACGCACACAAGCTCTTGTTTCTTGAGGTCTTATTGCGTTATTACATGTCGTTTTCTTTCAGTTGGTGACAAGTTTCCAAGAGATGTGAAATTGGGAGGAAAAAAAATATTTTACACTCAATTTTAACACTTAAAACAAGTAATAAAATTGTTTAATTAGAGTGGAAAAAAAATCGCGTTTATAATCTTTATCACCGAATCATGTGATCTCTGTAATAAATGTCTATCTACATTTTGATGTTTCTTATGATCTTCAAGTAAAGTATCCCTTTCGGATCTTCAATTTCAAGCAAAATCTATTATATTACATAAATTGATATAAAAGTCTAATTCACCAAATTTGAGATGTTTTACATTATATTTTAATATAATTTTTGATGAAAGTCTAATGAGACCTTCAAGTAAAGTACCTCTTCTGGTTAGCCAATTTTAACCAAAATTTGTTATGTTACTTATGTTAGTATGCAAATTTTAAATACAAAATTTCAGAAGTTTTTCATTATATTTTAATATAATTTTTGATGAAAATCAGTAATGAGCTTCAAGTGAAGTACCACTTTCGGTAATCATGCAGTGGCCAAAAACTAAGGTTCACAACTAAATTATACAATAATCCTGAATACAAAATTTTAACTTTCTACGGCTAACCATTTTTGAGTTATGCGAGGTACGCACGTAGTCAATATGGATTCAGGGATGGTCAAAATATATATTTCCGTTGAAATCTGAAAACCGAAAATTTTTGAATTACAATACTTCCTTTACTGCGTACAAGGAAGTGAAAAATTAAAAAAAAAAAAAAAAAAAGAAAAAAAAAGCTATCCCTAAATAATTAAAATAAAAATTAATTGTTCAATATTTTTTTTTATATCCACGCTCACCATTGCTTAATATATGGATCGATTCTTACCAAAAATATAGAGACAGATAAAGATAAATAAAGTATAGGAATAAAAAAGTATGACAATATGAAATTCATGCACATCAATTTGGGCCAGATATCAAATCCAGCTAGAAAAAGTTGGAATTGTAAGTTGACCGAATACTTCAGGTTTATGTTTACTTTGTCTAGCGCACGTCCCGGCTTATCAGTCTCTGTTTTAATTCCGACCCTCACGTGGAAAGATAAAACTTCTCCGAAGTTAGAATTACTCGGTACAGAAAAATCTAATTTTCTTCATCTCGGTAACAAATTGTAGCTATGAACGAGTTCTATCATGTTTGACATTTAGAATTACTCGCTAAAAACTCTCTCCTTTGTTATAAAAAGTTTATTAGAATGTGTGAAAAAGTAATAGTGGCTTCAACCCTCTAGTGGACGGGCGAGAAAAAGTCACGCTTATCAAGTATTCTAGATTTATAACTTAAATATTATTCTAATTATTAGACATGTTTAAAATAACTCTACAAAATTATTAATGAATGTTCGCGAGTTTCCTATGGATTCAACGCCGGACGTGCGTTGAAATCAATAATTCCAACTAACACAGTGCAACCAGCTCACGGTTCTTAATTTTCACAGGAAATACGCTGATCGTCAATTTTTATATTATATAAGTGAAAATATGCCTAATATTAATATTTTATATATTACGTGGATATATATGTGAATCAGTCAAGATGGCATATATAAAAAAATAAAAATAAACATTTTTGTTTTAATGCAGCAACCAACCTTTCGGCCCAACTAGGGGTCATAACTTAGACCTGAAATAAAATTATAGAAATAATTATCTCTATTATTGTGAGAATAAAATAATAGTACCTTTTAAAAACGATATATGGAATAGGCGGATGGAAAAGAACGATAAAAATAAAAATAATTTCAGATCATAATGGAGAATTTGGTGCTTTTCAAAATTTAAATACATCTTATGCATAAAAAAAAATAATTAAAATTAATACCAATTATATACTGTTAACCAGTATCTGAAGAAGTACGGAAGTTAACAGTAACTTTTCGTCACTAGATTAAATATAATTTAAAATATACAAAATAAACAATAAAATTTGTGAATTCATGAAGCTTTGTTCATAACTTGGTTATGGAATTAAGAGTCGAAATCCGCCCAAATTTCTGGGAGGCAACTCTCCCTGAGAGGGGGGAGGGTCGAAATGTAAAACAACTTGCACAAATTAAATCGAGTAAGGTATTATTTCAATAATAGTTACATTATATTTTTTAAATTTCAGATTACAAGCTATTTTAAACCCTATATACTGTGTCGATTCTTTTAAAACTCGGCATTATGAAGCTCGCCAAAAAAAGTTTCAGTTTGAAATTGTTAAGTTATCTTGTTTTCACGCCGGCTCCCCGACTGTTAGTTAGTTATTCAATGACTTATCGATAATGTCTACGTCCTCAGAGACCTGACCGCTATTACTTCCAGCAGTAATGGAAGTTCTGAATTCACCTCCAGCCGGTCTGGCAAAGTGAATACCCACACCTACAATAATGGATAGGCTGCGGAATTATTGAGCCTGTAAACATTTGTTTACATAATTAAATATTTAAGAGGGCCCTTCCAGGCCCATTTTAACGGTTCAATCAGCCGGAATAAATTATGGATAGCATCAGATAAGTAGAATCGATAAAGTGCTGGACATGGCGGCACAAAAGTTATGGCACTCCTCATTCTACATGACACGGCGCCTATTTATAAATATTATAAATACCTATTATTATTATATATTATTATATTATATTTAATTATGTTATAAATACAATAAAATTTAATTTAAAAAAAATTAGAACCCCGACTACGGAAATAACGTTTATATCTTACAACCCTATTCGTCCTAAAGGCGGCCACTGGCGTTCAATCCAAATAGAACATGGAACTCTGAATTGGAACAGTTTTCAAGAATTTCAAGGGCCTCACTGACGATCACTCCACTCCATTGTTCCATTTTAACCGACATACAGTGATTTATGCTCACATAAACATGCATTAATGGGGCTATAAATAATGTATCTACAATAGTAATAACATTAAATAATTTAATCTTCATCCTCTCTCCAAAAAAATACAGAAATAAATATATAAAAAAATCGTGGATATTTTATGCATATTAGAAATTATAAATCCACTAAAAAAGTTTAATTAGTTATAATCAATATTTTATAGTATTTTTTAGCGTTACAATTATTATTAAAAAAAAATTTTAAGTTATCCCTATTAATATTTTTTTAAATATTTTATACAATTAATATTGTAAACCCTGCATTTACAAACTTATTGTAGCCTAACAACCTGCAAAAGTCGAAACCTTTGTTTATTTGAAACAAAATTATTAAAGAAACTTCAAAGAATAATAGCTTGACTGATTTAATGGGGAACTTGATTGGAACCCCCAAGGAGTACGCCGAAAAGGACGACCCCGCATCACCTGGTTGAGATCCGTGCTAAATGAGGCAGAGTAGGCAGGAAGGACTTGAAGCGAGGTGAAGGCGCTGGCTGGGAATAGAGATGGATGGAAGGTGTTCGTTGAGGCTCTTTGCTCCACTGGGAGCCACAGGAGTTAATACAAACATAATACAATTTAATGACAAACAATTTGTATTATTATTAGTATTTAATATTAGTATTAGTATTGTTATTAGTATAACTGTGAAAAACTGTGCAGTTCATTATTCCACTCCATCCGTTTTCCACACTCACGATAGGTTGAAGTCATTGGATTTTGTTATAACGTGATGGATTATTAAGCCGATGGAATTCCAGCTGATCCCCTCTACTCCAACCACTGCACATAGGATTTCAAAATCACGATCGTTCCATGTTCCATTTGGTGTGGAGTGATCGTCAGTGACCCCCTTAAGAGACGGAAAGTACTTTCTACATGTCTACTTAAACGCATTGATGGGTTGTTTGTGAAGTTGGCGTTCATGAATATTGAAACGTGGTGTTGTAATCGGATGCCTTCCACAAAAAAAGAAAAGAAGACTTCTTTACTCAATACATTAATTTACTTTCCGTGCGTTTGCATGCACAGCTGCAAGAAACTTTCTGTATTCTGACATGCACAGATGATTGGGACGGAATGTACTTGCAACGTGTAGTGGAAGGCACCCGACTACTACACCAAAGTTCAATATTCACGGGCGTCAACTTCACTAACAATCCACCAATGCGCTTAAGTGGATTTGCAAGTGCATTCCGTTCCTTAAGACGAACAGGGTTGTAAGATATAAAAGTTATTTCTGTGTTCGGGGTTTTTTATTTTTTATTAATATTATTTTATTTTAACGTTTTTATTTTGTCACATTTAATACAACATGTCATCAGTACTTTAAGGTAGAAACAAAGCAAAAACGAATAGTAATGAACCATTAAACTTGAATATCGGTTGAGCCGTTCTTTCAGAAAATCTTTAGATACCTACTAACAGCCAAGCTAAAGACATTATCCTCCTTGTGGCTTCGCCGTAGTCGGCAGTTCCGTTTACAGTTAAATGTTTTACTTATGTATAAATTATATTTACCGATTGTAGGTCACGTGATTCTGCTTTAGAAATTCTCCAATTGACTCACTCTTCCTAAGACCATGTGTGACCTTGTCATTATTAATTTTCCAAAACAAGGTGTTGTTCATCCTAAGCTGTGGATTTCGCATAATAAAGAATATGGAAAGTATCTGGGAAAATAATCAAGAAACTAAGGCGTTTATTTCATTGACTTCGTTTATTCAAATCTCGAGAAACTTTACTGTGAACTCAGTATAGGCGAACTGAGAACCGAGAAAGAACTGGCCTTGAGTCCGACTCCTCGCTAAAGAACTAATCTGCAAGCAGTTCCGAGTTAGTTCTTGACAACTACTTCAAACTAGTGCCCGATAATTATAAAGTTTCTTCATTTAATTTATCAACTCATTCAGGTGAAGGCGAGTTTTCTATTATCTGTTTTTGGAAAGTTTTTCTTTCCTTATAAACCTTTATTTTTTTTACTAATGCATTGTCAACCGAAGACTTTTGTAAAAGTTGTTTGGATGCCTTTCTTTTTTTTTTCGATTTCTTAAAAGCAGTCCTCTAAAGCAGAAATATTTAATGTTTCTCGAAATCCTAATCCTGAGGCATGTCTTAAAAAATACATCTTTTTTAGTTTTTGAAGTATGCCTGCTTCAGAAATTTTTACAATTTTATTAATATAAAACAAAATAAAGTATTATATTTTACTATGTACTCTTGATGTTTTGCTAGCACAGCAACTATGCTAATATCTTCCTACTAATATTTTCGTACACTTGCGCAAAAAAAAAATCTTTTTTCATAATAAAACTTTTAATATTTAAATACTTTGATTTTTCATAAAACAGGTGTTTAAAAAACACTAAACTTGCAAATACCAGCAATTAATGAACAAATAAAGGCTCTTTAATTATGATTTTATGATAAATTACATCCCAATGCCGGCGATGACGTGGAAATCGAAAAGGAGCTGGATGAGAGATCCTTTTAGCATCACTTTGAAAATTACTTCGTTCCAGGAACAAACAAGCATAGCTGTTTAGTTGATTCTAGCAAGTCATTTCATTCGCTGATTTTCGATTTTCATTTCTGTAGGTTTCAATACTTTACTTAGATTAAAAAAAATTCTGTCCCTATGCCAAATAGATCTCAAAATCCCTCGAAAAAAATGTTGCTTAAACTTTGGCAAAATGGGGTTTTGGGTCCTAGAAATTTGAATGAAAAAGAGCAAAATGCGTGTTGATTTGACCGAACTATCGACTACGGTTATTTATTTCAATAAATCTCATTAAAAGAAATATTTTTTAAAATAAATATATTGACGTTAATTACTATATTTTCAGTTTTATTGTTCCTTCATATATACTATAGTAAAAATTTAGATATTTCATTGAAATGGCGGGACAACGAAATGAACTAAGGACGATAAGTACACAGAGGAGGTGTCTTATTTTCTTTTTTGAAATTCCTCAATAATTATAAAAATCATTTGAGGAAGTTAGAAGCCAAGGAGCACAAGTGACAATATAATAATTTCGCCTTCCAAAAATCCTTTAAAAGTTAAAATATTTTGATAAAACCTAAAATGATAATGTCTGTATCAAACTTATATTTTGGCTCTACTGTATATCCCTTGAATATTGAGCAATATGGCTTTTTAAAAATATTTCATATGCATTAACTGCACAGTTATGGATCTTGAATGCACTCAACTCAATATTTGAAAAATGTTAAGATTCAGTAATTGAAGAATTCGAGATTAACACTTCACTTACTATCTATGTTTTTTGTATTTTTCTCATTGTTTCCTTTTGAGTTTCATAAACTTTTTTTTTTCCTCTTATAAATTTTCCTTGACTGATATTTTTGCCTAGAGACATTCAATTTACCATGGAATTTGTAAATCTATAAAGCGAGTGACCCTTTCATAGGTATGCTATAGGGAACAAATCGTGTACTTGAAATGTATTATTCTCAAGAATTAACTGAAAACATACCTCTGTAGACAATTCTTTTTAATTACAAATACAATAGAAACCCATACCTGTTATCTGTGTTGTCTACTTGTAATGGAACTACAGTTAGTTTCAGAGTGCATAACTAACCGGTTTATCGAGTTAATAAACAGTGCCGCGGTTTAAACACAATAAACGCCTGGCTTACACTCGGTTAAGAGAAGCTAGGTGTAACGATGTGGTATCGGAGTCTATCAGTTCTCAGGTTAATAGATGATTTCATCAGATTAAGTTCTGAAATATATGTTTTATAGTATATCTAAAAATCTAATTTATGTTTGATTGTATATCATATTCAAAACCTCTTTGTGGTGCATAAATTGTTCTAAAATTTAGAGTCTATAGACATCAAAAGGCTGTATAGGTTGGAATCCTAACTCTATAGTTTTTAAAGCGTTTGTATGGGTTCCACTAGTTCTGGTTGTAATATAGAAGTAATCATACTTAAATGCAAAAGAAAACCAAACCGAGTTCATATGCCATATTAGTAGGCCGTTCCAAAATCTTTGTGCATTATTTCGCTGCTGATATTAATGTCATCATTTTAATGACTATTCGACTCTGATGTAAACAATGCGTATATCGTTATTTAATTTTACTAATCCTTTATTTAATTATGCATACCACTGCAGATCTGTGCAGTGGAAGGTGGAAATGTGGTGCATCATAGCACGATAGCGTTTTGATTCAGGCGGTTCAATTCTGGGAACACCTTTCAAGGTGAGCCTAGATCAAGCCTAGAGGTTGTGTTGCCTTTTGAGCTGCTTCCGGTTGGCAGGTCTGTTGACGCTGAACTTTGCTTTGAAAAACTTGAAAGAGTATATGGAGTTTTAAAAGAGAAGTACCCTGCTTTGGTGAATCGGAATAAAGCGGTACAACGCAACTGTCCATCGTTCACACTTAGTCAAAGAAAATCTCAGAAATGGAGGATGTTAGCATCTTGTCCCACCCTCCTGACAGCTCTGGCGTTGAGCCGTCTCACTATCGTCTTTTTCGGTTGATTGCCCATGTTTTGAAAGCTCCATTTGCCTCGGAAACCAAGGACTGATATCGCCACCAAATTTAACTCCTGGCAGACAGAGGGGTCAAAGTAATTGACAATGATGGCTTTTATTTTAAATAATAAATTTAATGTGTAGATTTTATACTGAAATTTAAATCAATTTTATTTTATGCACTAAGACTTTAGTAACGACCTAGCACAGACCACGAAAGATTTAATTAAGCCACAAACCAAGATCATGAAATCTGATCCAGAACGCATTGTCTACAGAGGCGGATTCACAATTTCCCCTCCAAAACTAATAACTAAGAGAAATTAATTACGAATAAATTATCGTCCATTCGGTAGGTAAATATTAATCTTTGCTCATCTTG
Source organism: Rhaphigaster nebulosa (assembly GCA_948150685.1). Lineage (NCBI taxonomy): Eukaryota > Metazoa > Arthropoda > Insecta > Hemiptera > Pentatomidae > Rhaphigaster > Rhaphigaster nebulosa. The sequence continues at coordinate 33,891,033 of OX411312.1, read as the reverse complement.
TGAAATAGAGATCGTAGAAATTGTCAAATGTAATTCTATTTTTTTTTTAATTTAAATAAAATTAGTGTATTAAACATTTAGCGTTTTGTTGTGTTTTAAACCAAATGAAAAGACAAAATTTATATATATGCTCAAGTGGTTAAGTCGCTGGATTCATATAAATGGAATACTAATCAAGGTCAAAATGGTTTTAATTTGGTTCCAACTATATCATTTGTCATTGGGCTATTAATTATTGAGAAATCCTGTCAATTCCGCATATCATCCTTCCCATATACCCTTATAAATACATATTGCAAATTAAAAATAATTGACGCCGCAAAGAAAGAATATTTACAAACATTAAAAAATAAAAGGGCTCCTTAAAATTCCGGCCAGCTATACGAGTATCCCAAATTGTGATGCAATGTCGGGATTAGGGGAACTAGTTTAGAGGGGAGAGAGGGAAAAGAGGAGCACTTGCCTCAGGCGGCAGAATTTAAAGGGCGGCAAAATCCTAGCGATTTTTTATTATAAGGTCAAGTAAAAAATATTTGTTATTGTTTTTTATTGTATTGGTATTAATTCAGTAAATATACTACCTACAATACTGGTATAAAAATGTTGACTATTTTTGGGAGAGGGGAGAGACAGAAAGGGCACCAGATGAAAACCCTAGTTGCCTACACATCCTAGTGGTAGTCCATCCTTCCTCTCCCTCTCCTCTCCAAAATTACATCTGAATCCGTCCTTGAATGTCTTTGTCAAAGGCACGTGGCGCCACAAGTTTATTGATAACTACTAACTCGAGCGAAGGCACATTACAATTGTCCCATACCGGTAAAGACAACTATTGATTAGGGCAATTTAGAGGTAATTTCCCAGGACGCGACCTCCTTCAGCTATCAGTCCAAGGTCATCAATAATCAATTGTTATATTCGTGTCCTTTTGGTCAATATCCACTGTCCCATTTCCTCGGCATTCTACCATATTCCTCCTCAATGTACAAAATAACTCAGAGTGTTACACAAAACTCATATGAACCGCACATTAAAGTATCCTCATAAAAAAAACCTCCAAAGATCACAATAAGCCAGTGTAGGAAGAAGTATCATTACGTTTATTGTGATCTTTGGAGGTTATATAATGAGGTATTACACATGGTGTATAACACACCTTGCATTATTACACTGAATTAGCATATAACAATAGTTTAAGTAAGCATGCTTTGGCTGTTTTATGAAAAGCTTTACGGACTAACGGAGAAATAATATATAGATGAATGGAAAATGAAAAAATTAATGGCGGATTGTTTGGTGAATGAGATTTCAACAGAATATATATTTAATGGCATGCGTTTCGCTCTTTTTCAATTTCTTTTTTTCCTAATAGCCTGCTTGATTTTTTTTTCTACATAATCGTTTTTTTGGAGGTAAAAAATTCCCAGTGATGCCCGAAATCCCTTATTCTAAAAGTTTAAGTAAAATCCTTCCACGAGATTTTACTGACTGAAGATTTGGAAAATATGATCTAAAAAAATTAATTAATTAATAACAGTCCAATATAAAAATGTATCAGTGAGTAAGTAAGCTAGTCAGACAAAACTTACATTATGAACAATATGAATTCGTCCTATAATTATTTCTCAGCTCGATTTAATAGCATCGAACTCGTGAACCTAAGCTTTGTAGCTTTAGAGATAATTATTACGTCATAGATTATTTAGACAAAAACTGCGTCATAGGTCAACTTCGAATTATTGTGATAACGAGTTTGACAACTTCTGAGCCGAGCGGAGCCACTAAATCTTAAAAAATTAAGAGAATCCGAATCTGCTTCAACGATGGATAAATATAAAATGATACGCTTTCGTGAAATATCTATTATATAATCTATTAGATACTGAGGCAACGGACTTATTACTTAAAATATTAATTCCATTGTATCATCTATTTTAACCACTCCGAGGGTGGCTATTAGAGTAAATAATTAAAAACTTTCTCAGAAAAAAAAACTCCTCCATTATTATTGAATAAGAGAATTAATTACTTAATAGTAGTTTCTCGACTAAAATTAATATCGTGTCTATAGAAAATAAGAGTGTGTTAAGGCCCTTTTACATGAGTAAGAATTATGATAAAAAAAATTTAACAAACTCACTTGATCAATGTACTTACTACAATCAAGAATTGTTAGTGTGATTAGAAATTTTCGTACTTGTCAAGTACTCATTTTTTTTTATGGTTAAATGGGACTAAGAAACATATCTGTAATTTCCATCGATCAATCCATCATTCTCAATACCATTTATATGCAGATGATCTTCAAATTTACCTATCCATCCACGATTCTCCCGCTATGCAGCAAGCTGCGTTAATTATGAATAACTTGCTGCCAATCAGTAATCAGCGAACGAGTAACAGTTTGATACAGAGAAAACTATAGTCGTTTTCATCTGGACTGAGTCCATAATAATTTCTCTCCTTATGATATTAATAGCATAACCCTGATATTCTCCATATTTATTTTCATGTCCTGTTACAATATTTGGAGCCATCATTGTACCTATTTGCAGTTTGAGCTGCGGTTATCTTTAAGTGGATAACTGGAACCAGGTATTTGAAATATTGTAAAACTGAGGGCATTCATTTAAGGACATTCTGGACATTTTTTTTTGTTTCTTAGGCCAGTAACAATTTGAAGCCTTCTTAGCCATCAAGGTCAAACTTGGTTCCGTCACTAAAAATAACCCAAGGTCAAATTAGGTTATTCTGAAAAAAAAATTTGGCAAAATGCAAGCTCCGTTGAATGTAGAGATGGGCAATACTCGAATTACTTTTGTGTTGAGTACTTATCAAGGTGATATGCTTACACAACGTTAGTGAATTACAAAAAGTATTTATGTTAGTTATTTGTGCCTGATTCCAAAAAGTACTCAGCCGTTGATTTGGTTCGAGTGCTTTTACATTTTTCAACTACTCCATCGTTATTTATGGAAATATTTTTTCATTTCAAATATATCAGTCAGTACCTTTACAAAATTGGTACTCGCTTTGGAAAATACTAAAAATATCTCGTCACACTTCGACGAGACACGTGTCCACCAGTTTATATTGGCGACCACCAAATTCCTCAGACGGACAAAGTATGTTACCTTGGACTAATATTCGACCGAAGGATGACCTGGTGTCCGTACGTCAATATGAAAAGAAACACGCTAAATAAACTATTGAAATTATGTACTCTTCTTCTTCTTCTTTCCCTTCCTCCGTATACCTTTCAGTGTGGAGGAGCCTCTACCCAACTGTCAGTCCTGTCGGTTCCGTGCCTATATCATCATCTGCTCCAAGGTTTTACCTTTTTCCTCTCCCAATTAGCGAACATTATCTCTATACGAAGTTCGTCGTCTTCCTCGCGGTCTTGTGGCTGTAGGTCAAGCTTCGAACACCTTCCTTGGGTTTCGATCGTGACTCATTCAGCAAATCTGTCCAAACCCATTTCATCTGCCGTTTCTGCAAGGAATCTTTTAATGCCGGGATTCCCAATTCTTCCCTTACTCTTACATTTCTCACCCGGTCTCTTCTTGTTTTGCCAGCGACTCTGCGGAGGTATTTCATTTCTACTGCGGTAATTCGGTTTATATGCTTTTCCGTTGTGACCCAACACTGACCTACACATACCTACTTAAACCCAAATGGACTTATGCCTCACAGATTTACGGTTCAGGAAAAAAAGACTCACAAAAACCGCAATCTTTTCAATCCAAACATTTAAGACTGATAACAGAAGCTCCTTGATAAGTAAACAACAAAACTCAACATACCGACTTACAATAACCAACACATAAGTACTCTTTATTCAATAACTTTCACGGACACGAATTAAAGGATTAGTTTAAGACCGAAAAGTGCTGCTAGTACTATCCTTCCTCATGCCTATCATAAAGTGCTACTTATATCTATTATATGCATAACATTTGCTTAGTGTCACTATATTGTTAGGCAGGTGCGAATATATAATTGAAAGATTAAAAAAAAAAAAAATTATTCCATATTACTCCGAAGTCCATTATTAATGGGTTACTGGAGGTACAGTTTTTTACTATACTACCGATTTTATAAACTATCGATTTTAGGATTCTGTGCTCACATATCGATTTATTTAAACTATTCTAATTTCTTCGATATTGAGGTCCACCGTTATGTTTTCGGGGTCGCAGTTTTTAAAAATATAATCGGTTTTAAGATCCCGCGCTCATATATCAATTTATTTAAACTTTTCTGATTTCTTCTATATCGAGGTCCGCTATTAAGTTTTCGGAATCGCAATTTTTGAAAATACAATCAATTTTAATATCCCACGCTCGCATATCGATTTATTAAAATTTGACCTTACTACCGAATAAATTTGAAATGAAAAAATGTTTTCCTGAATAACGATGAACAAAAATATCCAAAATTAACTGAATTTTTTTTTTTTTTGTTTACGCTCTGAAGGTCATTTAACTTTAATTTTACAATATTTGTCTACAATATTTTTATCGATTTTTTTTTTATTTAAAATTCTATCACATTAATAGTATTCACAATATCGCATCATATATTACAATAATATATCATATACTAGTATACCCGAGCGAGAACTCTCGCATTAGATATCTATCCTTGATGCATTAGAAGTATAAGCGATATTAGGGAAACATATTTATTCGAGTAAACATTATGTTACCAAAAAAGTTTATTTAACATACAAATTTGGTGAAGCTACATGGTTTGTAATGACTATGTTGAAGTTACAGTTCATACTTAATAAGTAATTAGCTAACCCCCTGGAAAATAACTCTTCAATTTAGCAGTTAGGCAATTAGATTCAACTATACCATTTTCTATATGTAGTATTCATATTTAACAGTGCCCTTTAGGGTTGGACATGGGAAACAATATATAATTTCCCACTCATTAAAAGTTTTTGTAAACAGACAAATAAAGTTGCCATGACAACGGCACGTACGCAAGATGACATAGGGCCCGTGCGGACCTATATCGTGCATTATCTCAAAAACGGTAGGTTTTAAGGCTTTAAAATGCTGGACCAGTATGATCCGAAGGATCATACTTGATTTTGATGCCCGTGTCAAAATCTTTAAAACCCAACTTATCCCGTCTCGATCCGCCGCCTCTCAGTCGTCAAATTTGTGAAACCTCCCAGTTTTTTCACCACTTTTATTTAAGCCCTAGTAAGAATTTAAGAAATGAAATTGGAATTCGTCACTTCTTTATGAAATTCCCTTTCTTTTGATCCTCATTCATCAAAATCCATCGCTCCTGAGAGCCGGAAAAGGGATCTATACTACCGTAATAATATATAGTAGTGATTACAATACATTCCGAGCATGTTGGCCAACAAGCCCCGAACCTGATTTCAAAACAAAAAATGGCTGCCAAATTCCAGGAAATCAAAAATCAAGAAGGAGATTTACTCTACAATAATAATAATGGAAGAGAGAATAACATGTGACAAATAATGGAATTCGAACGAACTCTGTAGAAGAAAAGGAAAGCTAAAGAAAACATTTTCTTATCACGCTGAAAAACAAACTTTCGTGAACAATTCTTCGAAGGTGGCATTCCTGAGCTTCCGATAGTCAGAATAAAAAGCAGTTGGCCAAACTACCCTTTATGCCAACCAGCGCTTTGTAGACAGGGTGTTCATCTTAAGAAGGCTCTAACGTATTTTACGGGAAAATATTTAGTCTGAGAGAAAAATGCTAGAGGAAAAAATTGTAGAGCATAACGTTTTCTTTTAGAATATGCTCATTATTTGACACTTTAAGGTCGCGTACGCGCGTAACTCGCGTCCAAGTTGATGTAAGCACCATTTATTTTTATTTTTACTACCTTTTAAAACGATGCGCATAAGCATAGGTGTCATCCGTAAACTCCATTGTTTGGAAGCGCGTCAGACACGTCAAAGTATCAAATAATAGCCATATTCGGAAAGAAAACGTTAGGTTATACAATTTTTTTTATAGTATTTTTCTTTCAGACCAATCGTTTTTCCGTAAAATACGTTTAAGCCCTCTTAAAATGAATACCCCGTATATACATTTCTATATTTGATTATCAATAATATGCCTACCTTGTCACTTGACCGAGCAATAAACATTATATCGAGAACTTAGTTGTTCCAATAAATTCAAATAAATATTTATTAGGGAATAGCCTCCTCAGGAAAATAAACACTTTTTTTCCTTTCTCAATGGAGTCATGAGTCGGAATACAAAAATAGAATTCTGGATTGTATCCTGTTATCACCAGTGTCAGCGCTACCTGAATTCTAACATTTTGTTTGAATGTTCCCTTCCTGTGTAAATAGCTTGTCACTAGATCGGTATAATTGTATTTAAAACTTCCGTTGAAATAAGTGATCTTCCAATACCCCCTAGAAGCCTCCCAACTTAAAATCAATATTATCTGCGGTGTGGTGACTGGTATCTAATAGAGAAACGGGTTCGATTCTCGGACACCTTTGGATGTTTTCACCTTGGATGTTCCTCTCATAATGTTGATCCACGCTCACTAAAAACGGGGCGGGCAAAAAAAAAAAATTGGAATCGAAATTGTAAGTTATTTATTCTTCTTTAATTTAGTGTTATATGAATATTATAATTTATTCGAATAATACTTTTAGATAATTTGTCTATGCAATCATTTATTTTAAACTTATCGTTTATCTCAGAATCACGTTTGACCGACATTTAAGATTTTCGGCACACTTTCGTAAAACAATCAAAACAGTAGGAAATAAAACATACCGGTTTAATCATTTACCTGCCTCAACCCTATCTTCTAGCTTAAAAGCTTTGATATATGAAAATATTATACGTCCGACCCTATTGTATGGCACACCATTGTTTTCACACGTTGTAAAGTCGACAGAAAAGCCCTTACAATCTTTTCAAAAGTATTGTGAAGAATAGTAAAAGGAACTTCATTGCAAAGAGTAAAAACATCCAGGCTCCACGAGGAATTAAAAAATGCCAAGAGTTAGCGGATTTCCTAAAGCTGAGAAGGGGAAAAAAATTTCGAATCATTAAAACAAATAACAAACCTGACATTCAGCGAGCTCTTACATTCTGGAATACCCCAGAGTTGGCAACAATTAAGCGAAAATTAAATTACAGTTTTAGTTTGTTAGTCTGAGACAAAATGAAAGGTGAGATGAGTCACCTGATTATTAATTAGAAATCATGAAAAATTAACAAAAATTGAAGAGGTAATATAGATCTTCTGAAAATGCATACATACTCGTATATGCAGAAAGAGGAGAATCTTCAGGCAATCATGTCATTAGAAGCGTAAAAAGGAGCAACGGAAAAAAATCAATAAAAAAATCGAATAATACTTAGTTTTCGAGTTATAAGCAAAAAAAAAGTTGAAAAAAAGAGATATTTTCGCAATCATCACCCTCAAAACCATAAATTACAAAATTTTCTAACTATCCAAAACTTTCCAACTTTCTGGTCCTCATTTTACTGGAACTCATTAAACTAAAAACGAATGCTTCTTAACGATGTCCGGGCGAAAACAATAAAAAAAATTACAAAAATGTAAAGAATACACAGTTGTCTAATTTATTATAGGTTAATGTTGTTTAAAAAATTAATGTTGTTTATTGAAATTTTTTATCTAAGGGGATTGATTTTTTTTTGTTTATATATCATTCTATTATATAAAAGGACAGCACATTTTTCGTTTGTAACCACTAATCCCGAAAACTACTTTACAAATCTTTACTAAATTTTAACATCATCTACATGGTCCCCGGAAGATTTTGAAATAATAAAATCTACGGGTTTTTTTTTCATTAAGATGCTTTTAAAAAAGTGTTTAATAAATTGCTTAGCAAAAAGTATCCAACTTGCGTCCATGTCCTAGCCATGAATTCATACCCTTCGTAAAAATAAACTACAAAAACTTTTTAACAAGTGTGAAATTATTGGATGAAAGCATTATTTTGTGAATAAAATCGGAGGGTAAGAAAATAAATAGTGTGAAAGCGTGATACTTTATTGCCGTTTATAAAAGCTTATTGTCGTGAATAAAAATTTGTTGCAATAATCGCAAGACCAAACCTACAAATACGTTTAAGTATTTAAAATTAAATTCCAACGAGGAATTGGAAATCATAAAGGCCTAGTACACAGTAGTAGACAAGTTGCGCAATATACCATATATATATATATATATATATATATATATATATATATATATATATATATATATATGTATGTATATACGTATATTGTCTCGGTATAGTATCCACATCCAAATTAGTATTAGTCAAGTTATTTTCGTTTCTTCTTCATGATAAATATTGCTATGTGTGGGATGGGTGCCTACCATATATGGTCCTCATTTTAAGTGAAGAAGTGCGAAAACATTAACGTTGGTGGATGCGCGAGTTGTTCGCAGAAGGATCAAGTTCTGGTCATCATTTATTCCATTAAAATTGTAATTTGAATTTTCTTTTGACAAAAAATGCGTCAAACTAATATAAATTTATAAATCATTGTTATTATAATGATTAATAGATTAATATCTGTTATAGGGCTAAGCTCATGCGTCAACTTAGTATATTTGTATGAAATAAAAATTATCCGATTCAATTCAACAGACCATTAAATCTATTTATTACAATTTTAACTAAAAAAATAGACGTAGAAGCTAGAGAGAGAGGCTGAAGTCTCGCCTCAATAGAACAGTCTCATCAACACAATAGATGGTTTTCATGACATGGGAGAAAAAAACGAAAAAAGAATTATTTTGTTATTAGTAAAAATTCGTAATCAGCACTGGAATAAACATTAATTAACAAATTTACAGAACCTCTACAAAACTTTCCACCCTTCCAGACGCCCTCTGGACTATGAGGGATAATTCGACCTTGTGTTTGGTGTTATACAGGTCTAATCTTATCAAAATTAGTTTTCACTTCCGTATTAATTTGATATCACACGAATGGTTCATACATTACGAATCTTGTCAACTTCTGAAAGAATCTCAAGGAAAAGAAGAGTTCTTTACTGCAGGAAAACTTGTAGGAAAAATATTCGGAACACAATAAGTCCCTTGATGCGGTAAGAGATGAAAGGTTTTCGATATCCTTCAAGGATAAGTTGTACAATACCGAAACCGAGAGATAAGGAACTTTTTTCAACTTCGCAGGGGTTATCTTATGCAAAGGATCGAGGATTCCCTTTTATTCTTACTATAAGGAAAATAAGTTCTCCTTCATTTGCTATTTTCTTCTTCACTTTACTAACCCCTAATAAAATTTAAAAAATTGTTCTAATAATATGTAATTAATAACACAAAAGACTTAAATAAAGCCACAAAAATTATTGTTAGAATATTATCGGAAGATTCTATAGCAAAACTTTAAGTCTCTCAAATACTCCAGTGAATAATTAAAAGTTACGAATTAAGAAATATGTGATATAACAGAAGTGCTCACAGCTAGGATGTGAGTATTTATTCAATTTACATTTAGTTTATAGCGGATAGAAAATAAATTTAATATATATATATATATATATATATATATATATATATATATATATATATATATATATATATATATATATATATACGGGTTATCTCTTATGCTGATCTGTACTAATCTGTAGTAGTATATCAGTTGTAGTCCAGGCGCGAAAGAGAAAATATATTTATTTTTTAAAAATAAATTTACAATGGACTTTCTAAATAGGAGAAAAACAGTAAAAAGAATTATATATGGTTTAGATAAAATCGGTATGTCGCAACTGATGAATAAAATTTACGAACATGCCGAAAAGTATTTTTTTTTATTTTTGTTTTTTCAAATAATACGCAATAGCGTGTAAATAGACGAAAAAAAGAGTTTCAAACAATTTATAACAGTAGTCAACTTTAAAAAAAAAATTAAAAACCGCGAAATATGGCAATATTTGGACATTTTATTGCACGGATTGTAATTGTCGCAGGGACTTGTTTTGGTCCTTAAATTGTGGCTTTTTTTAGTTCCAATCTGCAATAAAAATTTTATATTAAATATTGAGAAAATGTAAAAATAGGTACTGAACAACATCCAAAATGGTGTTATTTTAAAAAAAAGATTTTCATCTTAAACGTGAAAAAAAAACCTTTTCGGCATATTTATTAACTTTTTCCAACTGGTTGCTACAGACCGATTTTATTTAAAACTTATGAAGGTTGTTTCTGCTATTTTTCTCCTAATTATCGCGTTGAGAAACACCATTGGAAATTTATTTTAAAAAATAAACTATTGCGCCTGGAATATGAACTAATGAGCGTACGTGACACGAACTGTTGATCAATTATTTATATTAATAAATAAATTACATATAGCAATATACACTACAATATATATTTTTTGCTATATCGTATATAAAAAAATAAATAAATAATATGATTTATTTATCTGAGCAAGCAGTTGTGAAGGGGAGGCAGGCCAAGCGTTACATTGCTTTGCACTCGAACCCACTCCATTATGGTCCATATCAACTTACCATCGGATCTGTTTACCAACGTTCAATGTCCCCTTATACCACCTTTTAAAATAATGGATATTTTGCATTGTTTGTAGGAGAGGCTAAAAACGAGATGAATGGAAATATCAATAAATAAATTAGGTTTGCTATAATTTTTTCTTCAAATTTCAAGGAAATTATAATCCTTCTTTTATTCAGACATATTTATTATTTCATTTTTCATAACGATTCCAGCCTAAATTGCCTCATCTTCATACTCACATAATGTGCAATAAACAAAAACCATATTTAAGACAATTAAAGCTAAGTTACTATTGTCACTATACATAAAAAAATCTCATATAATATTAAAACACATATTCAATCCATTATATAATTATGAAAACTCCACACATAACGAGAAAATTCTCTTGAATTTTAATTATATCAATTAAATGAATAATGAAGACTGAAAAAAAGGTAATTATATGAAAAATATAATTAATTTGGTAATGTCTTTAATTGTCGTTATATGTGGAGTTTTCATAATTATATAATATAATGGATTGAAAATGTGTTTTAAGATTATTTGAAAATGAGTTTTCTATCAAGAGTCAGTATATCAACTTTTAGAAAATTACAAAAAATTTTTAGGGGACATCTCATGGAGATTTTTATTGAAAATGTTGATTTGTAATACCTATTTTACAAGGGATAATTTAAGATGTGAAATAAACTAATTAATTTTTAGGTGTCAAATATTAATTCGTCAAAAACATCTTTGTTTTTTAGAAGTTGATATAATAAAATTTGAAGGAAAATTCCGGATTTATTGATGTATTATGATATAGTAACTTAGCTTTAACTATTGTCTTAAATAATGTTTTTGATGGTTGTAAATAATGTGAGCCTGGGGATGAGCCAATTTAGGCTCGAAACGTTGTGTAAAATGAAATAATAAATGTATTTGAATATAAGAAGGGTTATAATTTCCTCGAAATGTTTAAGATAATACTTGATAAACGTCTAGAAAAAATTTTTACTTTATTCGAAATCAAATTATGTACTGTAATTAATTTTAATAGGATGCCACCATTAATGTTTTTTTTTAAATTGATAATTTAATCTTTTCATTTGTTGCATTTTAACTTTTGGGGATTTCAATCCCATTCTTATAACTTATAATATATATTGAATATAATATTTATTAATCAATACTATTAAGTTAAATTTTACATAATATTTTATATATATATATATATATATATATATATATATATAAAATATTATGTAAAATTTAACTTAATAGTATTGATCAATAAATATTATTTTACTTTTTTATTATTTATTTATTAATTTTTTTATTATATATATATATATATATATATATATATATATATATAAAATTTAACTTAATAGTATTGATTAATAAATATTATTTTACTCAATATATATTATAAGTTATAAGAATGGGATTGAAATCCCCAAAAGTTAAAATGTAACAAATGAAAAGATTAAATTATCAATTTAAAAAAAACAAAACATCAATGGTGGCATCCTATTAAAATTAATTACAGTTCTTTACTTCAATATAATAAAAACCTCACGGATAATGGGTGTCCGTCATAGTTTTCATCCCCTTGGAAGGTATGTGTACAACTCATATTTTATTTGGTTAACTTTAAATTTGGTTAAAGTTTTGAGCGTTATACATAGCAAAAGAAGAGAAGAAGGGGACATATAAAAAAAAAAATCGCTGCAATTCTTTTTCCACGTTTTTTACTGAAACGAAGTGGAACAAATAAATAAATATTATGTTTTGTATTTTTTAAAAACATTCTTCGGTCCTCTTCCGCTACTGCTGGAGGTATATTGCTGATTGCTATATGCTTTGCTATATATATATATAGTTACAACTTTAAAATTAATTACTTTTTTTTTCTTATATTGTTAAAATTTAGTAATTTTCAAAAGAATACTCAAAATTTATCTAGTTAATGTTGTTTTCTTCGTTTTGGTATAAGGATTAACTCCATTATTTTTTAATTATTTTTTTATCAATAGTGCCTAGGTAAATTTTATAATTTTCATAATGTGGTTTGTGACAGAGTGAGGGAATGAATTTTTTTAAAATTAAAATTGTTTCTTCTCTCAAATCATTATAATGACGCCATGTTTTGTTGTTAATTATTACTCTACTAATAATACCTTGCGTATAAAAAAAAATCTGACAAATCCCATTGCCAGAGAAGCCATAAAACCGAGGGAACAAGGATTCGCCCTTTCTAGGAGAATGGCCCATATATTAATATAGTGCCACTTATGACTTTGTTTTAATACATTGCTTTTTTCTCTACTATTTAAAAAAAAAATCGAAAATATAATCAAAAACATTTGGATTTTGTTAAAAACAAATGAACCGAATTCGATGGAAATTAGTTAATTAATTAAATAAGACTTAATGGCTAATTTAAAAAAAAAAAAGAGAGAGAGTGAAACACTTTATAAAATAAATAGGTGTTAATGACCTAAAGACTTTACGCTTTTAAACAAATTAATATTATGATTCTGCTTAATTAACACGCATTCCTTAAAACAGCAAATTAATCAATCTTTTCGTGATATTTTAACAGATTATTATAAAAAACGAAAGAAAAAAAATGATTGAAATAAATTTATAAAAATAAATAATATATATAAAATAAATAAATATATATAATAAAGTTAGATAAGTAGTATATTTATATAATTTCTAAACTATTTAAAAAATGAAATAAAACTGTTATAAGTTGTGAAATATTTACAACAAAAAAAAATAATGACAACTGTTGAACTATTTTTGCAGCACTGCATTCGCGTTTGTAATGTTTTGAATATATTGGTTAAAGAAATATTAGGTGCGGTCCGCGCACCAAAAAACTTCCTTACCTCCATATAATAATTATCGTGAAGTGTGTTATAATAATACTAATAAGCGTGAAGCTAACAACGCTGAACAGAACGTATTGTTGAGAACAGGTGTATCTGAATGGGGGAAGGCGTGGTTCGGTCTAATCCGGTTCTTTTCGGACAGTCGGCATCACATCTAGGTTCTGACTCTAAGCTGTTGTACATTTAGATAATTTTTTTTTTTTTCAGATAACTAAATAACCTTTCATATGACAACATAATTTACCATAAAATTATTCATTAAACATACACATACCATTTTCCAAGACTTGGTTATCTGGATTTAGGGAACCTTAAGACGTGATTTCCGTTGAAATATTTAATATATAGCTAAGGGAAAGTAATAAAATATATTTTTTTTAAAAATTAGTAACTAAATATGAATTATTCTTAGAAAAGATTTTTTTAAATTAACAATATTTTATTTAATTGTCAGGCTTAAAGGCTTATTTATTTAATGTATGTAACTAATATAGTTATTGCTCTCCATGTTTGCTTTCTATTTACGCGTCCGGGCTTGTATAGTGGTACAAATCTATAAATCTCCAATCAGTTATTTTTGTATTGAAATGACCAATCACCAAGAAAAATTTATTCAATAATTTTATTTACTTTTTTGAATGAACAAAAAAAAAAGTGCGAAAAGACTTGTTCCTAACAATTCGTTTTATCTCACTCTACAACTGGGCGAAGGAGCATATTTCCAAGAGAGGCTGAAACAACTTTACCTGAATTAATTTAATCTTAACTTCGAGCTCTACTCTCTCTCGCGTCCCGCTTCTTTTAAGCAATTAATTTCATTTTAGCTCTTAGACGATTAATCTGGTGTCGGAAATGGGTCTGTACTTTAAGTTCACTTAGAAGTTATTTTCGTTCTTACTTTTATATGAAAAAAAAATCTATTTTCATTTCCGAAGGAATTTAATGAAACCCAACTGTTTTTAAAGATAATTTGATGGTCGAGTCTTTTATTTTATCATTTTCAATCCATCAAAATTTAAAGATAAAGATCGGACAGTATTAAGGCGCAACTATACTAAACCTGTAAGACTGTAGTGTCATGCGGAACCTTAAGGCGGCCGCTGGCAATCATTCCAAATGGAACGTGGAACACTGAATTGGAACAGCTGGAGTACTTGGATTCAAGACGATTTCAAGAGCCTCAAGGACGATCACTCCACTACATTGTTCCATTTTTTGTTTTCAGCGCTGCCTCTATCGATGCTGTGCCATCACTAACACACAAAAACGATTGATTTCTTTTTTTCTTTTTTCTTAAACTACAAGTCTAACTGAACATTTTTTTATGTTTACGACAACTAGAACATAATTAAATATACTCGTGAATACAAGGGAACCAATAGTTTTTTTTTTTTTAATTTATTAGACAGTGTATTGATTAAATACAATTTTTTGGCTCTCCTGAATAACTACATTTTTTCTATGAAATGTCCCTAGTCTTCTTAAAAACAATTAACTTGAAACTTTTTATGTTCATCAGAAAGAAATTGAGAAAGAAACAGACGGGATGGTTTTAAATTACAAATTAAGAAAAATAAATTTGAATCTTGAAATTTACACCAATTTTTTTCCTTATGCTGCAATAAAAAAAATGTTATTAACATTTTGCTAATAGCAATGTTTCTGGTAACATTTCAGTGTAAACGCACCTTGAAACACGCATACATTCACACGTATATATGTACAAACACACGCATCATATTATGCATGCATTAAATATAATGTAATGCATATGTACCAGGTATGTATATATTAAAATGCAGTCTGTATTACCGAAAATCTGTATTACTGAAACGCTACCTATTTTTTTCAAATTTAAACGATTCTTTGATCTATCCTTTTAATATTGCAGATGCTGATTTATAGGCAGTATTTCTTCCGCGGAAAGTCTGGATAGCTGCAGTACAATTTTAATTTCTACTCTTGAATTCCAGACTCAGATGCAATTATTCTTATATTCTAGAATCGTGATGAATTGAGGTCATTTATTTAAGTGTGTTTCTTCAGCATTATTATTTTTTCTTTTAAATTGCTAAAAATTCCAAATTATTCCTTCCTCAGATGTATTTAATATTTTTTAATTAGTATTATTTATGATAAAGTTATGTATTTATAGTTACTCTGATATATTAAGCACTATTTTGTTCTGTTTTACCAACTGTAATTGGACTTTAACGTGTTGGTGGATGCTGTTTATAAATAAATAAACATATGTTTAAAAAAGTTATATAACTATCTCCTAGTACTTGCAGCAAAGTAATCGATGCTTTTTGTAATACCGACAAGCGCTAGATCCGGAAAAAAAATCAGGAATGAATATCTGGACATAAGTAGTTGTATATATAATATAATAATTATACATATTATAATATATACTATTTTTAAAACAAAATGTATAAAGACTCAGAATAAATGTTTTTAAAATCGATATAATTTTAAATAATTTTTCAAAAGAGTAATTTTCATAAAATTCTGTATCTAAGCTTGTAATCTATTTCGGGCTCTTTACTTCAACATCATTAACCTTTAGCTTCACGATAAAAGACCTAAAAAAAAAAAAAAAATAGAAAGAAAGAGAATCCCTTTCATTGAAAATTTACATCCTTAATTATGCAATATTATTCAATTTTATATCCACAGGATCCCTTCCAGTTTTATAATCAACAGCCAAGTTAAAAGTAATCAATGATCATGTTTATGGATGTTTAAAGCCCTTATTATATAGCTTATATATAAGGGCTTATATAATTATGGTAGGAAGTACGGATTGCCATGGTCACCTGACTAAACTACATGATTGGTGAAAACAATATGAAAATCTACGAGAACAAAGATAGAAACTACTAAAATTGATTATTTTTAGCACAGGGACCTTCGAAGGACTAACTTCCCGGATCCCTTTTATCGATGGCACGTCCATCCCTTCCATAGCATAGGGAAACATGACTACTGCCCATATGCTTAAAATAATTATGAATTCTTTTTTACGATGTATTTTAGATACCTCCGAGATTCTCGCAGATCACAATACTACACATCGAGTTGGTTTTTCTCTGTCCGCAGCAAGTATTTTTTGCTTTCTTTATATAACTTCTTATTAAAATCCATCACCTCGTTTGTATCCTCCAACTCTTTCAATTATAATCCAAAATTCGCTCTTATAATAAAACGCTCCCATCTCTCCGGGAATCATAAGTACCTTTTGAGCTGAATTGTTGTAAATATTTATTAATCATAACTAGAATTTATTTTATTTATTTGTGTTATTATACGAAGAGAAATATTTATGTATGTTAAAAAATTAAGACCGAATTATTGGATCATTATATCAATCATTCATGTAATTTATTCTATGAGCACATAAATCCCGGTATAAATAAATTTATTTTAATTTCCATTTTATTCATTCATGCTAAGCCACTTCTGTAGAAAGCTGAAAAGGAGCTTATGCTACTTATTATATATTATATTAGTCCCGTTCAGGCTTCGCACGGAAAAGCTGAATTAAAAATTTCATAAATATTTGTATCATCAATACGGTCCCATTTATGTCTTTGATGATTATTAGTAATACTTGTACAGTTAAGAATGTTGGGAGAAATGAAAGGAGTATTTTTTCACTATAACTATAATGATTTCGTGCAGAATATGTTAAGAATAAATTCATCTGACCGGATATAAAGGTTTTCAATGGATTAGGTGGTGGATTTAATGTAGGCAATACATCTCTTTCTGCTGTGCAACACATTCCAGCAGTTTCTTTTGTAAATTTAAATGCATCGTATTATTCATATTCTTTATTCATTTCTCCAATAATCATTTTATAATTTGATATCTGGTTCGTACTCAACTGCAAGACGATTGAACGATATCGAGTTAGTGAACGTGGTATTTTCATCCGCTGTTCATTTATGTAAACGTAAAATATTCACTAATTGCCACCTTATAATTATAGGATTTGTTTATAACTTGACTACAGCGCTACCTATCAGATCCGAGTATAGCTACGAACAATCGTCTCGAATACCCAAACGTATTGTGTGAATATGAAAGTAATCGGTCGAGTCGTTCAGAAGTTACACGATTAAAAACAGACGCACCAGCATTTATATATATAAAGATATAATATTAAAATTATAAAAGTATATATTAAAATTTATAAAATATATAAAATTAAAATTAGTTTATGTACAATTTTTCACAAAAACACATTCACTGGTTTCATTATTTTTTCGACAGTTTTGAATAATTCACACGAAGAGTTGGTAAGTTTCTAATAAATCTTGATTTGGGGCAATTTGAACTTTTTAAAAAATACAATTACTAATATTATTATTTAGACTTTTAACTAATGGAAATGTAGAAAGATAACCAGATCTTTACTAATATCGGGGTTTTTTGGTGTTTTTTTTATATCTTTTGATTTACTTTTGTATACAGCGAAAAGAACATGTACTGGAAATCGACAGCAGATGTCAACCCTATATCACGTTACTGGAGCCCTTCTCCGCCCTTGGACAGTGGATTTTATTAAGGGTCGGCTTTAGAACAGTGGCCTTTGCCCTAGGGTTCCCCGAGGACCACATCTTGTTATCCAAGATTGTGGTCGGGGAGGGAAGTAATCATCTTCTCACAAGACAGCCCGGTCTCCTCACAAGTTTGCTATCCACCCACAGTTTTACTGACGGAATTGTTTTAATTCGTATTTATAATAATAATAATAATAATAATCAACTCTTTATTTATTTCGAAAGGCCCTTTAGAATAACATTACAAGCAACGGTAGGTAGGATTTGGAGCATTAGAATAGGTAGGTAAAGTATTAACAAAATGATTAATAAATAATGAGAATACAAAAAATAATTGAAATCATGATAAATCATAATGGGGTAACTTGTGGCATTAGAAATAGGCGGTGATGGCTCGAGGATTTTAGGTCTTTAAAAACAAACAAACTTTCAATATTAAAAGCTACAACATTTCAATAGTAATAACATAAAAACTGAAGGAATAATAATTAAAAAGTATACACAATATATTAGTATTGTACATATTATTATAAATTTTCACTGAAAAAAAAGGAAACTTTAGTTACAATGATTTTGGTAATGGATGTGAGGAATTGATATAGTAGGCGGGATTTGAAGGTGGTAAGGGTATTGATGCGACGGATATAAGAAGGAATGGAATTCCAAAGGGACGAGGATTTGAAAACGAAAGATCTGTCGAAAACGGCGTTTCGGTGAGCCGTTGTATATAAATCTGAGGGTTCAGAATGGGTATAATGACACAATAAAATGAGCTATATTCTGAACAATTGTATACAAGAAAGAAGAATCCGTTGTATTAATAGAATCTATAAATGCCTTCCCTTAGTCGGATAAACTATAATTCAGAATCCAGTGTGCAAACTATCGACATATAATAATTCATTGCCGAGGCCGTAGTATATGCGGCGCTGAGTGTCCTACCGTGTCCCGGGGCCGTAGCACCTGCGGCCCTCGGAATTTCAACTTCTATATGCCGTCCCTACCACTGTACTAATCATACTACTATTCCCTTTCCACAAGCTCTTATTAAGACCTCAACCGTTATGTTAGTAACGTTGGTTCGAATTATTTTCGTTTTCTTAAGAAACGGTAGCCAAAACAGCAAAACCAAAGGACTTTACTGGAAAGTACAATGCTTTTATACATATTACTATTTTATATTCATTACATTCAACCATTCTATTTGTAGAAAGGCATATTATGTAATAAAAAAAAAGTTTCTTTTTTCTATCTTTCAATCTTTCAAATAATTGTTGCGGAGCGAAATGTAAAGTCAAGCCAAAGATGATCCCCAACACTAAAACCCGGATTTTCGTACAGTTGCACTTTATTTCCGCTGGCTTAAATTCACTAATTGCAACACCAATTTACTTACACGTTTGAATTGAATTAAATTGATAGAAACTCCCATTCTGCATTTCAATAAATAAAAAAAATAATTAAAAAGAAAAATGCAATGTTGTATGCTCGACCATTTCTATTAGAGCCTTTGGGGAGTTAAAGCCGGAATTTTCATTCCATCGACCGAGCAATATAAAAATTTAAAAAAATTTAATTTGGTACGAACGGCTTTAAAAAATATTAAAAATGCAACAAGGAACTTAAACTGTTACAAACAACGGTTATAAATATAATTTGATATTAATGCTTTAAAAGATCAATGTTTACTTGAGGAAGGAACTTTCGTGATAGAAGTTCTTGCAGATAATTAATTCCGCAAGGATCGTGCACACATGGCTCAGCCCCATTTTGTTATGCATAATAATACCTTTCTGAGAGGAACTACTCTTTAAAGTACTTCGTAGACCTTTCGTGAGGCCAAGAATAAGCCACGGTGCAATAAAGATGTCGAAAAAAGGAAAATTTATGTTTTGCCGTATCTACGAAGATATATATGATAAAAATACGAGAAGACAAAGATAAGAATAATGGAAAATCGGTTATATGATCAAGTAAACATTTTTTAGCATTTATAATTGAAAATTATGAAATTTGTGAGACTAAAGAAAAACCATATACATACATAATATAATATAAATATAAATTATAAAGTTGATAGTCCAGAAACGTAAGCTATAAATTTCTTTTAGCAGTAGGTTATAATATTTTATAATCAGACAAAGGTGACATGGAAATATTTTGATGAAAATGGTCAAAACATTGTTTTGATAAGGCCGAAACGTTACAAATATGCATAATAATATATCTATGCTAATATGTTTTTATTAATAAATATGTCTGGGATTATACCTATTTTATCTCTTAATCTGAATTGATTAATTTTACAAAATAAATTAGAATCCCATTAAATATGAAATCTCTATATATATATATATATATATGTGTGTGTGTGTGTGTAGGCCCTATTTTATATAATCATACTTATGATTTAATTTATTGATAGTTTCGGCTTAATGAGGTTTACCTCACCAACAGTTTCAAATGATTTTCCAAAGTTTACAATCTTTTGGTTAGTCAAAACCTTTCGTTAACTGTCTTTCTCCATGATATCCTTGATTTTACCCTCTTCCTTCTCTCTCCAAGTTCACATTAGTGTAAACTTTTTTTCTTCTTATTCTGTAAAGTATATCTTTTTGGACATCGTTGATTTCTTAGATTTTCTTTTCTTTAAATCCTCCAGATATTTATAAAAAATCCATATCTTCTCTGGATTCCTTAAAACTAAGATAATGAACTACCACGGATTGTATTCTTCTTACAATTGTGCAGATCTTTTTCCACAATAGTTTCACATCGCCGATGTACTGATTCCTATAGTCTCCCTTTCGTTGGTTCTCCTTTTGCAAATATCACCCTGATTTTCAAAAAACAACCTTAATATCTGAATCAAAAGCCATCTTTATCACTTTTTCATTGATTAATCGAGGTTCATTCACAATGCTCATGTGTTCCTTTTCATTAAAGATAATATTAAGATCCGATTGTTTGAATGCATAATGCAGTTTTAAAAATATACCTTAAATGTGTTTTAAAAAGGAAACAACTAAAACTACTTGGTTATCTGCGAAAAAATAATATGTATTAATTTATTTACTCCTAGTGCTCAAAGAAGTGCGAATCTTATAAATATTTAAAAAAAATCGTAATACTAATTTTAATTTTAAAATTTATGCGACGAACAATACTATTATAAGAATCACCAGTATTGGAGGAAAATTTGCATTTATCCAGAACTTGATTTCTAAACTTAACGATTCTCCAGCATCATGTAAGCGCACTACACTGCATTCTTTATCAATTAAAGAAAAAAGTAATTAAATATTTTTTATCAATATTATTTAAAGCTTCTGGTTTCGTTTAGGTTTATCTAAATATTCATTTTCTCATTTTACAAACATTCGAAAAGTATTATAAACACTATTTTCTACTTCGTTTCAACATTCGAACACCGTCATTAATCTTCATAATTAACGGAGAAGAGTTTAAAGTTAGTTTGATAACTTTTATGAGCTCTTAACGTAACCAGTAAACGAGAAACTGAGGGAAACTTTTCAGACGTCGGAAATAATTTCATGCCAGTTACAATTCATCGCGTTGTTCTTGGCAGCTTAAGTAAAGTAAGGTAAGTGCTGGATCTAATTTAACCAGCGAATGTAACATATAATCTATATGCGATATTATTTATATTTTGAAAACTCTTAATACTTATTAAGTATTCTTACATCAGCAGCCATTGCAGCCATCCACCACATATGCTTAGAAGATGCGATTTTTTTTTCCTTATTTTTCTTGATTTTCTAAGGAAATTTTAACTCTTCAAAACTCCAAAAAATGCTATATTTTTTCATTGCTACAAAGTTACGAGCTGATTGGCTCATCCTCAGGTTTCTAATCTTCAACAAATTAAATGTATATTTCAGATATTTTCAATTTATAATAAGTTACTTATTTTTTTCAAAATATCATTATATAAACAGAAAAAATCATATAATAAAATTTTCGTATGAATTATTACGCCATTAAAATATTCTTCTTCTTCTTAAGCGGCCCTGGACTTTGCCCTCCCGAAAAATTCGCCCTCACTCCTCTTTATCCAGAGCCACTTTGAATTAACTCCAATTTCCGTTCACAACACCCATCAATCATTTCGACTTTCACGCTGTAATTTTAGCTGAAATATAATTCTCTCGCAGAGACCTGTGACCAGATTTAATATACAAATAAAAGGAAATTTTAGCTGTTTCAGTTCGTTAAAAACAGAGATCGAAAGCCATTGGTTTTTTTTCAAGCAATTATTCCCGTTGGGCGCCAGTTTGTTATCAATAAATAGAATTTACGAATTGATGAAATATAAATGATTGTGTAAGTAATGAGTTTGTACTATGCACATAAATAAAATATTTTCTATTACAAATAAATATTTTTGAATTATTAGGATATCTAATTAATTTTACTCAGATCTCTATTTCTAAATTTTTAGTTATGTTTAGGAAATAAAAGAAACAATCTAATAGTTTTTGATGCATTAGATTTACGTTTTAATAACTTTTAATTTTAATAACTTTAGATAATCTAAAACTAATTATAATTAAATTTGTTGGGGCGCCATCTTATAGATTTTTTAGTATGTCAGCTATAATAAGCCTCAGCAATTTCATATTTTTTATTTATGTGTTCATGACGGATCAGGATTTACATCTCATCTTCTGAACTACAATTAAAGTTACTGCAATTAATAAATTATTAATATTTCTGAATCAACAAAAAGATCAATTTTCACATAATTTTTTGTAGCTATATATTAAGGTTAAAAAAAAAATGCATTATATTAGTCAATATTTTTCATCAAGAAATATTAATTTATTATATATTACATATATACAGCATATATTACGTATGTTACGGTTAATGCGGTTGTTTTCCATAATTGCCGGTTATCATATTTAATCATCACTATATTTGGTAAATATGATAAATTATGGAATATTCATCAAATTAACCTGCGAGTATATATAATTCCCAATTCGTAATGGTGAATACCAAAATTGGTGCAGCTGTTCGATTATCATGACGAAGATCATTGCTAAGTGATAACAACACATAAATTATATATAGCACATATGTGTTATGCTATGATGTGTTCGCAAAGTACAATGCAAATCTGATAACTACAAATGTAAAAAATCTGGCAAACTTTCTAATTCTGAATGTCATAACAGTCCAATCTAAATTTTACTATTAAAATTTAAATCTTTCAATATTATTTTCGCTACAATTCGACTTTTTCCACTTTAACCCTTTATTCACAGGAGGCACATTTATGTAGTTTTTGACTAATTTTCAGTTTCGAAAATTCGGAAGAAGAAATAAAAGGCGAGTAAAGTAGTTCCAGTCGTTTGTTTAAAGGCGTTCGTTTCATTTTGACATGAAGGTCCAACTCATCATTAAAGAAATTAATTATAAATAAATTATAAATTTATTAACAAATTTTTGAGGAAGTGTAATGCAGACCAACGTATTTATTGCTGTATTTTTATATACATTTCGTTATTGTATTGCATATTCTCGACGATATTATCGATAAGTTTGGTTCCTGATTTTACATCGAAAAACTCTTCAAATAGAGGAGATATAGGTTTCAGGGTTGAACTAATTGAATTTTATAGTTCTTTGTAGATATTTTTTTGACATACTAAAAGTCTAGAAAATTCTTAATGTGCAAAGGCGTTTTTTGGCGGTCATCAACTGAAATTTCTCTCCATATTTCATTCAGTGTTCAACTTCTTGAAAACTACAAACTGCCGGAAAAATATGAGTATCTTTTTTTAAGTAAAGAAATTTTGCTAAAATTTTAGCCCTAATAGAGCTCTTTATTTTTACTAGTTCCCGAGATAAAGTTTTAAAAAAAAAAACAATTTTTTATTCCAAAAAGCGAGAAATTTATTTTGACAAATATCATGATGATTTTTTTTCTACGATAAAATTCGTCATAAACTACGATATTTTATAGTATATTCAACTAGCTCCAATTTGAGTGGTAGTAGGCATAGTTCTTTTGGAAAATACAATTATTTTTTTTTTAATCTTTATCTCGGGATCTAGTATACATAAACAGTTCTATTAGGGCTCAAATTTTAGAAAATTTATTTTTAAAAAAGCTGTGTATAATGCTTTTCTCGCGATTGGTAGTTTTCAAGATATTTAGCACTGAATGAAAAATGACTATATTTTTTAGGTTTCCAACAGTGCAAATGTTATTAGTAAACATTTTGTTATTTATTTTTATTTTTTAAAACCAATATCACATTCTCTTCTAGCATGACATTTTCTGTAATTTGACACCACACACGATTTTGTATGATTTAAAAAAAAAAATCAAAAAACCAAAAAACGCACTTTGTACACTAGACTCACTTTTTATAGACTTAGTAAATAATAATAGCAAAGAAATAAAAAATTCAAATCTCATATTTGTGGGAATTAGTTCCATCTACGCCCTATTTTGTTCATACTCTTA
Organism: Rhaphigaster nebulosa; assembly: GCA_948150685.1. NCBI lineage: Eukaryota > Metazoa > Arthropoda > Insecta > Hemiptera > Pentatomidae > Rhaphigaster > Rhaphigaster nebulosa. The sequence goes on along the minus strand of OX411312.1, from coordinate 33,866,521 downwards.
TATCGCCTCTACTAAAAGTATGGAGCTTATCCTTACTCAACTTGGGGAGGGTTACACCTGTCATTGGGTAGAAGATCAGGTAACCGGCTCCACAGTAAGATGAAAGGCTGCTAAGCCAAAAGTACTCAACAGTTAATGAGCCCTTCCAAGTTTTAATCACTGTTGCCTTCACAGAGTACCTTAGGCAAACAAGCCTTCGATAGGAAACTGTGAAGGTACTCTTTCCTGGTAGTTTGAAACTGGAGCCCTTTGCGAAGTTATTTCGTCCTGATTGGCCCTTGATCGAGCTCATGTATCGCTTGCTGTACTCTTTACCCTTTTATACTAAGGAGACATAATCCAATTTTTTTTTTTATCTTAAAAAATTCTTGAGTCTTTTCTGAATATTCTGATACTTGAAGAGAGTAATACAATATAACTTTTGTTTTGAAAAAAATATTAATTTCAGGAAGAAATTAATTTGAATTTATGGCAATTCGATAAATGATAATACTGAAGAAACAAGCTTAAATAAATGGCAACAATACGTTACGAATCGAGAATATAAGAATTATTGCAACCAAGCCTAGAATTCTGGGATGAGAATTCAATTTACATCCTCTAGCCGAAGAACTACTGCATATAAATCAGCATCTCCAACCGTAAAGTAATAGGACGAAGAAGAAAAAAAAACATTTCATTTTTTTTTGTTTTTTTATATTGCGTTTCAGAAATTTACATAATATAGACCAGCTATTATTTAATTGAAACCTGGTATATACATATTATATCATGTTCATGTATTCATCAAAAATTTCCCTTTGAATATACGAGTAGCAATAGATTAGGGATGATAAAGAACTAATAGTCTCTCTTATCTTTTATAATTCCTGAGAAAAAGATAGATACAAAAAATGCATTTTCACACCCACTCTCCCTCGCCTGAACCTATAGTTCCCCTTAAGTCTCATTAATTTTCTGCTATTGTAAAATTGATCCCACGAAAAAAAATAACAGACTTCGAAGGTGCACAAAAATAAAATAAAGTACAAATTTATGTCAATATAAACTCTTAATTAATTCAAGCATCAATATACTATCAATAATTATCTATATAAAACAGCAATTAAAATAAACGATTCGGGTCTAGTATTGAAATAAAGAGAAGTGTTGAGCAAACATTAGCTTGGCGCCGTTCCAAAATTTAATCGCCGCAGACACCCAGTGAAATTTCCTTTCACTAGTTTTTTTACGAGTTGGATCTAAATTTAAAACTGCCCAGAACAAGACCAAACATCCTATGCGAATTCCCTTCCTTCGCCCAGAAGGCGTTGCATATTTTTTTTTGCAACATTTCCGAAAATAATTATGTTCTCATACTATTGCATAAATGGAGATCCCGTTTTTCATTTATATCCGCTAACCGCGAAAACTACTAAACCGATAGGAATCAAATTTTAAATGCATCTGCATGGTCTCTGGAAGGTTTAGCAATATTAAAATCTACCGATTTTTCATTAAAATGTTACTCAAAAACTGATTAATAAATTGATAAGAGAAAAAGTGCCCGACTTGCGTACGTGTCGTGAGAACTTCATTCCCGTGGAAGCAAATTTACCGCAAAAACTTTTTAATGGGAATAAAATTATTGAATGGAAACGTAATTTTGTGAATAAAATTGGAGAGTAAGAAAAAAAAATTAGCGTGAAAACGTGAAACTTTATTGCCGTTAATAAAAAATTACTGTCGTAAAATATAAATAAATAAATATAAAAGAGCAAAAACTCAAAAAGAGGCACGAACTAATTGTTAGAAAACAATTGGAAAGATTCCAAACACAAAGCCTCAAGTCTCTAAAATACCGGTAAATAGAATACCTATAGAGCATGTAATTGGATATCTTGGAGTGATGTGCTGTCTCTGGTCGATGCGTCTATATGGACGGTTGATGTGAGATGTGCTGTATTTGATCTTCATAGACAGAAGGATAAGTGACAAAATCTACTTTTAGCATGAAGCGATTCAAGTACCAATTCAATTTGAAGAATCCATGTTTTTCTCATGGGCGTTACATGCTCCCGTGTTGGAAAACCAAGAGGTTTGTTTGAATATATGCGAATTAGAAACACTAACAAAGTTGTACATACAAGAACATTGCAATGAACTTAAAATTTAATAAAACAGTAATTACAATCTATGAGATCCAATTAATAGAAATAATAATATTAATGAAAATATCGAATTTTAATTACATACAATAATTGATATAAAACTTTCAATTGTGTCCATTTAATCTTAAATCTACTCAAATCTATCAATAGCGAAGCATCACCGGGATTGATGTTTTCCAAAGGATTCGGTAGTACAGTTGTTATCAAGAAAATTACTAGATATTTTCTTTTAAGAAATTTCGTTTACGTAGCAACCGGTTTTGGTTCACTAGCTGATTCTGGATCAACTTCAGACTGATTCGAAGACCTCTCTTTGCTTGTTAAAAGATTCAGTCCTCTTTTCACATTCTTTCAGGAAGAGAGTATCTTATTATATTCTTGATTCGGGGTTTTTATAACATCAAGCCGAAATTTAAGAATAATTTCGGTTGTAATTATAAAGGAATTGAATTAAGTTGAGAGGATGAAGGCCTCAGAGAAAACCGAAATATTCAGCGGAATATGTATACATATAAATGTGGAGTATTAATTCTTAATACCGACACCACCACCCCCACCCAATTCAAAAATTAGATTCAACCTAAAAATATTATTCAGGTATCAAATAAAAAGTTTAAATAATTAAAAAAAAATAAAATAATAAATAACCTGGTAATTTTGAAAATTCTATACATCACTCCTAGTAAGGCGTCGCATGTCATTGATTTTTTTTTTTAAATAAAAGACAAGTAATAATGAGATGGTTGGGATTCCGGGATAAATTTTCGTGCCTGTCAGTATCTTCCCTTCCCCCTCCCTCCCAAGCTAGATATTGCAAATTCAAAATAGTAAAATTAAAATGGGGATTTTTTTTATTCGGGGAAGGCTTCAATAGTTTTGTATTTTCGATATCGCTGGATACGAATTCAAATTCCCATTTTCATAAGGCAAAATATATTGGCACCCCCCTTCCATCCGAATAAACAGGGTGGCTTTTTTGTTATCCCTATGTTGATCCATAACTATCCCAATGCTTCTATATATATATTATATATGTTATTCGTTTACTTGGGCTATCTCTCTGGTTTTATTCTCCTACGTGGTCTCTAGCAGTCTACTGTGATATTCATACGCAGACTGCTTCAAGTTGCAAAGATCGAATCAGACAGTGTATATTTCACATATGAGAAAATTTTAACCATTTAAAACAGCTATAATTTATGACAATATCATGGTTAATTATTGCTTTGAATATGATAAACATATTATTTAATTAAATTGTATTTTCTCTATCATGGGTTTAATGTAATAAAAATTGGTAATTATAAGAAAACAGCCGAAAAAAGGACACACAGAGCAAATCGAAAAGTTACGTGAAATATAAAGCGATATGTTTTCAAGCGTTATTAGTTTCAGGAACAATACATCAAGCAACTCTAGCCCAAGAGGGTTCGGAAAGGAAAACTTTTATCAAACTTTACTCGTTAAATTTTCTTGCAAAATCGATTAATATTTGTTCGATATTTTGTTATTTATAAGTATTTTGTATATTTTTACTTCCCTGTACGAAGTAAAGGAACTATTGTAATCGCGAAAATTTTTGATTTTCAGATTTTGACGGAAATATCCATTGTGACCATCCCTGAATCCATTTTGACTAGTTTCATCGTGGCGTCTGTACGTACGTTCGTATCTCGCATAACTCAAAAACGGTTAGGCGTAGAAAGTTGTAATTTTGCATTTAGGATTTCTTTAAAATCTAGTTGTGAATCTCTTTTTTGGTTACTGCTTGATCACGGGAAGTGGTACTTTACTTGAAGGTCATATTAAACTTTCATAAAAAATTATATAAAAATATAATGTAAAACCTCTCAAATTTGGTAAATATGACTTTTATATCGATATGAATGTATTTACTATATTTTGGTTAAAATTGGTGAGCCGAAAACGGTATTTTACTTGAAGGTCATAATAAGCTTACATCAAAAATTATATTTAAATTAAATACATAAATCATATGTTTCGGTAATAAAGGTTACAAACGCAATTTGGTTTCCAATCCAATTGAACATTTTTATTACTTGTTTCAAGTGTTAAAATTGAGTGTAAAATACTGGTTTTCCTCCCTATTTGTGTGTGTGTGTGTGTCAATAGATGGATGTCGCGACGCCGAGTGTCGTTTTTGAAATACTGCAATCTTCGGAAACTAGTAACCAAATTCAGGATCACTTTTTGACCCACCGATTATAGTTTAATAGGCGTACAAGGAAGTCATGTGTTGTTCACATCAGATATTTTTTTATAATAATGCGTTAATTCCGTAACTCAATCAGAAGATGATGTTCAGAGAGGTGGTCAAAATATAACGTAGTAATTAATTTTGACTGACGTTTTGGCCCATTCTGCATACCTTCATCAGAGGAAATGTAACTGAAAAGGCAACCACTTCCATGTAAAAACCATAAGAAAAAATAAATCGATGGATAATTATTCATATCTTGTAACTGCCACGAAAACATATTTTATTTTTTGACACGCCATTGATAAAAAAGTGAAGCTGAAAAAAGAAATAGAAGAAACTGAAACTGAAAAAGATTATAGTATTTTGATATGCCTCTTTAGAGTCGTGAAAAACCACTTATTTATTTTTTATTGCCTATTAAAAGCGTTTTGTCCCTACTGTAAAGTAGTCGTTTTGCATATAAAAGATATCACTTCTTAGCCATCAAATATTACTGTAATATCACTTTATTTTTAAAATAAATTTTGAAATGTAAAAGCGAAACTAAAAAAAAATGATTGAAAGAAACTTTAATTGATGAGGATTTGATTTGGAGATTCCAAAAATGAGTACTATGAATATCAAATACCAGTAAATAAATAACTAGTCAACGTTTCGCCAATTCAGGCATCATCAGGGCAGAAATGGAAAAAAAATCACATAAATGCAGACCAAAGACTGCACATCTCACATAAACTGAACAAAGTACTCTAACCGAAACAAAACACAAATAAAAGTTGTTGAAACCGAAAATTTCACACATATCATTTACATCGTCGCAAATAATGATGTCTGTCCTAGTTTTCGATATTTTCTTATCAACTTAGGGCTTCCATGTCTTTTATCTACTTATAATAAATTAATCTGCTGGCATTCCCATGATATCCGATCTGTAGTAGATAGGACAATTGGAATAGCGTGCCGCATTGGAGCACATGGAAGTGGGTCAATAGAGCGTCTGAAAATGTGCCGTGCATGTGCAGACACCTGGACAATGCAATGTATCTCTACAGGATAGAGCCAATTAGTGAACTTGGAAATGCATGTTTACTTACTATTTGCTCATCCACAGATACACTGTAGGGTGCAAATCAATTAAAATTCTGTTCATGTGTGTGTCTCTGTCTTTTCCTTACATGATATCTCCACCTAAGCATCATTTATTTAACATAAATACATGCTCGATGCCAAATGGCATGCTGCATGAACGATTATAAAAGTTTCATCAATTGATTTGATCATGCTTAAAAATAAAAATGAAGCACAAATTAGGTAAAGTTATAAAAAAAAAAAAAAAATTTAGAGAAACAAAACTTCATCAAATAATTAATTATAATAAAAAATAAATCCATCTGGAAATTACCTACTTTGCCTAACTCTGGTCACTTTATCAGTCTTGTAAATTTAAGGAAGTCTGTCTTAAATTGAAAATACCAATTTCGTTCTACTTCATGCCGATATGAATATAGGTGTGTAACTACGAGAATTCTGAACCATTTCAGCGAACAAATTTATAGAAAAATAGCGGTGAAAATGCGGTATTGGCCTTTTAAATAAATGAATGAAATCGATAACTATCTATAGGGGATAAAAACTAGGGATTTTGTTATTTATTTATTTGTCTCGTCGTATAATCGCGTGTCTTAATGCCTGAATGACAATCTGTTAAGAAATATTAAATCAATATACAATCAAAAAATTAACGAAGGGCCTAGATTAGTATTTTAAAAAGTAAAATTAAACAAAAGCAAAAATGCCAGTGCCACTACAAATCCTAAAAGATCTTTGCAAATGATTGTATCAGGATGTGGTGTGGTTAGCATTAAGTTTTCTTCTTAAACTGGTTAATTACTGGTTAAGTTTTCTTCTTAAGCGATTAGGTTCTGGTTTCCTAATCGCGGCTCATAAGAAAGTAATAAACATTCATAGATATTCACATATTATAATTATAAAAAAAACATTTAATAATAATAATATGGAACATAAAGGTTGGATACCGATGCTAGTAACATTAGCCGCCTTCATATCTCTGTCTCCTGCCCTTCTCCCAAATGGAAATCCTAAAAATCAGCTCAAACACAATCCTCCCACTTACGTCTCGTTCTACCACTCCGGCGTTTACTTGTCGATTCAATGCTAAATATTTGTTGCGGCGTTTGTTCATTCCACAACCGTATTCTAAAATTCGCGAAGTGCAACAAACGCTTGAATCTAACTTAAGAGTAAATTAACAATGACTTATTTTGTGAATTCTTACCGACGTTACAGAGCAATAATACGCAAACAAATCTGTCTTCATAATTTTTCCACCAATTAAGCTATCCAACTTAACATTTAGTATTTCATAAGTCATCCACTTGGCTTGAAACAGACATTGTTAATTGGATGGTTACCAAAAATTGACAAGCTCAATAAATCACTTCTAATATATTTAGTTCTGAAGCAACTGTAAATTTTAATAATAAAGATTTTTCCATAGCTATTTATAGATTATATGTGAGTTTTATTTACTGTGGAACTGAGTTCATGACGGAGTAAAACGTACCTCCGCTCGTTTGTTGTGACTTTTGATATTCTTTCCTTTACTATTTTTTTTTTATATAAATGTAACTGTAACTGAATAACTTTACTAATTTACTTGTAAATGTAATTAAATAAAATAAAATAGGTAAATTAAAATATTATACAATATATTATAAATAGATATAAAAAAATTAACCTGTCACTATTACAGTACAGTACTTGGTAAGGACGTATCATTTGTTAACCGACGGTTATTCAAGGAGCTGATACGGTCAGCATTTACACTCAACCACCAGATTTATACCCCAAGCCATAGAAGGGCCAGATATCCATTTTATAGAAGCTTTGTGGACCCCAGGAGGGTTCCCCGACGCCAGATCTACGGCTGATATGACAAAAGACAAATTTTCTGCTTACAGTCGCACTCGGACCCAGGCCGGGAGTTAAGAGCACAGTGCCTTACCCACCGAGCTAACCCCCTACTCCCTTTCCACCCAAAAAAAAAATAGTTATAGCGGTATAAAAATCATTTATGCGAATTAATAAACGAATTGTTAAAAACATTATTTTAAATGTTTTGTTAGCAATACAACGGCAAAAAATGCAATAAGCAATCTTCATAGGGCAAAACATTATTTTCAATATACTATTTTGTTCTTACTGTATTCCTGACCTAGTTCAAGAAGCCCAAGTGAATGACCGGGTTTCTATAAATGAAAAGATGTCTTTGAAGTGTAAAGTCACAACTGCGAGGAGGAAATAAAGTATAAATGGGCCCTTTGATCTTCGTCTCTTTATTGGACGGCAATAAAGTGAATATAATAAAGCAAACAATAAAGTGAATCTTTTTTTTCTGAAAGTGTCCCTTACTACACTATAGTGATCATCGGATATCATTCACGGTGTAATGATCTAACACCATATCTTATGAAATCGTTGTATCGTTATAACCGGAGGAAAAAACACGCATCCTGTTGAAAATATTAGAAAATTAAAATTAGAACATGTAGGCGGTCTCTTTCATTCTTTAGAGCAGTGTTTCCCAAACTACAGTGTGTAACACTACTATAATTTTCGTACCTCGTATTCAAAAAAAAAAAATTATACACTTTAATAACAATCAAAATATATTTATTTTTCCTTTTTTAGTACATAAAAGGAATAATAAACGAAAAATTGAATTCATTAATGATAAAATATAAATAATATTATATTATAAATTATAAGTTCTATTATAAATAAGATTTTTTTGGATGAAATTGTTTTTGTTAAGACGGCAGGTCCTCAAACTTTGGTTCCCTGGTTGTTCATTTTAATCTGAGATGCGGTTTTACATAAAAAAAGGCTGTTCCTTTTTTTCGACTAAATGGCAGCAAATAAAAACAAGTAACGAAGTTTTTAAAAATATTTTTCTCTGTTCGAAACCGGGTGCAGCGGATACACCCACCAAACTCTTCTCGTACCCTAGGGGATACGCATACCACACTTTGGGAAACACTGCTGTAGAGCAAGACGGTGACACTTTACTGGCTGAAAAACTTGTTCAGGGCAAAATTCTTTTTTAAATGTATTTGGCCAAAAATCAATGATTGTTTAATGTTTATATTTTTATTTTAATAAATTTAAAAAAAAATTCTGTAAAAACCAAGCCGATATCATTTTTTAAATTCGAGATACAAAATAAAGCAGTTTCAACGTGTTTTATTTTTTCTCAACTCCTAAGGTGTACATTAGATGATTTTTTTTATTTTTGCATTTTATAGGGTATTCCCTATTAAATTATCTTTCAAATGATAATTCGTATAATCAAGGAAAAATGTATGCATACTTTTCGAGTAATATATAGTAAAATATTCTTTCCGTCATAACGTTTTCCTTCTATTTCTCGGGGATATATTTATAGTTGTCTATACATATGGATATATGGATAGTTCTAAAAGAAAAAGACGTTAGGCAAGTTTCATTAAAATCTTCTGAGCCGTTTGGGCGCTACATTTTAGAGAAGAAGTGGTTTTTCGGCTTTTGCGCCTAATGCGCGTAAAACCGTATTATCTGCGATACCGGTAAATTATATATTGCAAAACCATCTACAAACAACGAGGATGATATATTTAAAATTTGATATATCGGTTCAGCAGTTTTTGCGGTTACCGCTTACAAACGAAAAACGATCCGTCCTTTTATATAATAGTATGATATAAAAATAAAGAAAAAAAATGTGACATGGATTCGATCTTCTTGTGTAGATCGCCTCATATAATGCAATATATGATAATATAAGTACAATATACGTAATTATTTAGTATTTATAGTATAATATAATGCAATTTAAGGTACATCACAGCGTCTGGGGATCCCCAAAATCATAATAAATAATTAAAAAGAGAAAAAACACACAAAAAAAGACGAAACAAAATCATAAGGAGATTATTGGAATATTGCAGAAACAAAGCCTTGAGTCTCTCAAATACCAGTAAATCACTTATAAATAACCAGTCAACGTTTCGCCATCTCAGGGACCTCAATATACGTGACGGCGCGGCGACCTTAAGTATTTTCATAATGAGGGTCCCCGATAATCCAATAATGGACATCAATATCGAGAATAACCGAATAGTTAAAATAAATCGATACGAATACCACATGAAAACAAGCCAAGTTGTTTAAAAAACACAATAAGTAATTAAAATAACCGTAAAAATTACAATTAATATAAAAATGATTTATATTAATTTATTTAAAACAAAAAGAGTTGAATTTGACTTGGAAATGATATATATAATTTATATATTATATTAAAAAATATAAAATTAAATAAGTGTTTGTGGTACATAGTAAAATAATGTAGTTAATTTAGATCTACTGAGATAGGTAAAGAAAAGCTCTTCAAGTACAGTAAGGTGCAGGATGCTTGAGTGACTGCTATAAAACCTTAGAGCATGAAAGGGAAATATGGTGTCAGTATATTGGTCCTCCAAGGTGCCTAAAGTGAAGAAGCCCAAGGCTACCATTTATAATAAACTTCTGAAAGGCAGCGAAGGAGGGCACAGAAGAAAGGGCTCGGAGAGTGCTCTCCTGGGTCAGGGAGGTCTAGGTTCGATAATGCTCTGTATTTAGCGTATGAAGTACTCTGTAAGAGGTCCGGATATGGATATCGCGAATAAGTGGATGATAAAGGAACATTCGTCCTGTCTGCCTGAATTTGTGTTGGTAAGGACATTAAACACACCCTCCCTCCTCCCAAAAAATTGTAATAATAAAAATAAATAAAGAAGAAAAGAAACGCTGGTCTATATCGTGAAAGTCGTTTATCAACCATCTATTGCCTCTGATTATTAGTCATGATTATTTAATTTTTTTAATTGTTCATTGATTCCCAATCACCAATCGATTAACGGTAATCCTCTGAGGCGTCTGAAAAGAAGTTGGCCTCGGGACCTTCTAATATAGAACTGTATCGAAGTGTTACCAACGGGTAGTTTCTTCATAAGTCACTATCATGTCATATATTTTCGACAACACAATTTCTTATTGCATATATAAATATAAAAAATTATTTTTTGTAAGGGATCAGTGGTTTGTCAACATGCATTGCATAATGCATTTAAATTTTCAAAAAAATATACGAAATTCTCCGAAAAAGTTTAATTTGACATTGTTTAATAAATCATAATTAATGTTTCAAGGATAATGAGTTTTATAATAATCATATATTTATTTCCAAATATAATATAACCTTTTAATTCGTGTTAATTAATTTTTTTTTACTACACAACATTTTTTCAGTTTTTTCATATCTTAAACATAGACATGCAAAGAACACCAAAAGAAATTAAAATAATGACGACGAGGAATAGGTGTATTATAAGGACAAAATCTTATATATATATATATATATATATATATATATATATATATATATATATATATATATATATATATATAAGTAAAAAAAAAGAAATACTACAACTTCAAAATTTTATGAACAACATAAAAGAAAGGTATTGAAAATGGATAAGTGTCCAAAACGTTGACCAACAACGGTTATATGAAGAAGATGTGTAAAAAGGGTTAAATTATACTTCGAAATAAATATATGATTATTATTTAATAAAATTATTATCATTCCAAAATTGTTTGTTACTTGTAATTTTCATAATTGTCTCATCAATTTTATTTCCCTAACGATCAGTGGTATTTTAAGTATGGTTGTTGGTCATTTTTTTTATTGTTTTTAGATTGTTGGTCAGAGTTTTTATTGTCTATTAAGTTGAAAATAGATTTGTAAAAAAAAATTCTACAGCCAAGAAAAAAAGCTCTACATACCAAATTTCAGCTCATTTGACCCAACAGGAGCCGCTGAAGGAGGGAATTTTTTTTTAATATTTCCCCTAATGAAGCGGGAGGGAAAAAAAAATTCTTATGTGAACAACACATGACTTCCTTGTACACCTATTAAACCATAAATCGGTGGCTCAAAAAGTGATCCTGAATTTGGTTACTAGTTTCCGAAGATTGCAGTATCTCAAAAAGAGCACTCGGCGTCACGTCATTCATCTATTGACACACACACACACACACACAAATGGGGAGGAAAACCAATATTTTATACTCAATTTTAACACTTAAAATAAGTAATAAAAATGTTTAATTGGATTGGAAACCAAATTGCGTTTGTAACCTGTATTACCGAAACATATGATTTATGTAATAAATTTCAATATACCTTTTGATGTAAGTTTCTTATGACCTTCAAGTAAAGTACCCTTTCGACTCACCAATTTGAACCAAAATATAGTAAATACATTCATATCGATATAAAAGTCCTATTTACCAATTTTGAGATGCTTCATATTATATTTTAATATAATTTTTGATGAAAGTGTAATATGACCTACAAATAAAGTACCGCTTGCGGTTTTCCAATTTAGACCAAAATCTAATATGTCATTTAAATCAATATATAAGTTATAAATACTAAATTTGAAAAGTTTTGCATAGTATTTTAATATAATTTTTGATGGAATTCAATTATGACCTTCAAGTAAAGTACCACTTCCGGTGATCAAGCAGTAGCCAAAAAAAGAGGTTCACAACTAGATTTTAAAGAAATCCTAAATACAAAATTTCAACTTTCTAACGTTTTTGAATTATGCAAGATACGGACGTACGTACGAACGTACGAACGAACGTACGTACGTACGGACGCCACGACGAAACTAATCAAAATGGATTCAGGGATGGTCATGGATATTTCCGTCGAAATCTGAAAACCGAAAATTATCGCGATTACAATACTTCCTTTACTTCGTACAAGGAAGTAAATATATATATATATATATATATATATATATATATATATATATATATATATATATATATATATATCAGACATCTCCAAAACTTCCATAATCGTGTTCTAGGGGTTCTGAAACGGATATAAAATGCACTTCCCCTTTCCGCTGACCTTTGATGGATTGCAATAGTCAATTTTTTTCGGAAGAAATAGAACAAAAATTTTCGCAAAGAAAAGGTTATAAAAAAAAACAGGTAAACATTTTTTTGATCTTTATTCTTTACTTTCGAACCTTCGTTACTTAAAGTGGGCTATAAAGTTTTTGTATCTTCACGATTAGTTGTCAGAATTTGACAAAAATCGCAGGCAAGTTCTTAATATAACGGAAATTTCCAACAAAAGAAAATCTCTCTAAATCTACATTTTTTGTTAAACCTTCTGAAAAGAATATTATTAAAAAATATATATTTTTTCAAATATAATTTCAAGGAAAATATTTAAATCCTTGCAACTTTATATAACTATGTTTTCTTTTTAACATAAAATAATTTCGTTCTGTACTGAAATATTAAAATGTCATTTTATTTTTTTAAATATTCCATTTCCTGTATTTAAATGTTAAGCTATAACCTTCGTGTTCAAAGCTCAATTAGATGACTGTGTAGCGTGTGATGTCTGACACGATTCAATTATTGGAATTTCCGACAAAAACAATTTTTTTTTTTATTCAACGTCAAACGGTAAATAATAGCCACTATTATACAAATGTAAACTTCCCTTACATGAAATATTCGTGGATACAATTAAATACGGAACCTTTAATTATTTAACTTGCGTTTTATATACGATGTTTTTAAAGTTAGTATTTTTTTATATAAAATTAAATTAAAATTTTATATTCTAAAATGGTCTGTAAAGTTTTTGTATCTTCACAATCGCTTGTCAGAATTTGACAAAAAATCGCAGGCTAGTTTTTAATATAACGGAAATTTCCTCTCCCAGAAAAAAATCTCTCTAAAGGTGCTCAGTAAAAAGCTACGAAGGAGTAAACGGCATTTTACTGAGTACCTGCTCACATAAGTGGAGCGTTCACACGTTTAATTCACTTAGAAAGGTGAGCAGATATTCCGGATCGATAATCAATTCATCTTTGAGGAGCACGTGCTTCATACACTTAGCAAGTATGTCAACGTGTAATTTCTCAATATTTACGTCTAACAGGAGCAACTGCTCAGATTTTTGAGAAATGAGCACGTGCTCAGTTTTATTCACTTAGTATTTTAGATTTTTTACTATGGTATGTTTCTTGTTATATTTTTACTTCCTTGTACGAAGTAAAGGAAGTATTGTAATCGCGAAAATTTTCGGTTTTCAGATTTCAACGGAAATATCCATTTTGACCATCCCTGAATCCATTTTGACTAGTTTCGTCGTGACGTCTGTACGTACGTTCGTACGTATCTCGCATAACTCCAAAACAGTTAGCTGAAGAAAGTTAAAATTTCGTATTTAGAATTATTATATAATCTAGTTGTGAACCTCCGTTTTTGGTCACTGCATGATTATCAGAAGTGGTACTTTACTTGAAGGTCATTACTGATTTTCATCAAACATTATATTAAAATATTATGCAAAACTTCTCAAATTTGGTAAATTAGACTCTTATATCAATGTAAGTAATTTAATAGATTTTGGCTGAAATTGAAGATCCGAAAGGGGTACTTTACTTGAAGGTCATAAGAAACTTACATCAAAAGGTGTATTGAAATTTATTACAGAGATCATATGTTTCAGTGATAAAGGTTATAAACGCAATTTGGTTTCCAATCCAATTAAACATTTTTTTCCACTCCAATTAAATAATTTTATTACTTGTTTTAAGTGTTAAAATTGATTGTAAAATACTGGTTTTCCACCCCATTTTTGAGATGAATAAGTCTGCAGCAGGAGAATAAGATATAAGTTAAGTGGGTTTTTTCCGCTTAAACTGTCGATTTCCAATGCTTTACCTACTGAAAGAAAACGACATATAATAATGGAATGAGATCTTCTGAAACATGAGTTTGTGTGTGTGTCAATAGATGAATAACGCGACGCCGAGTGTTCTTTTTGAGATACTGCTATCTTAAGAAACTAGTAGCCAAATTCAGGATTACATTTTGAGCCACCGATTTATAGTTTAATAGGCGTACAAGGAAGTCATGTGTTGTCCACATCAGATATTTTTGGTTACTTATAATATAATGTTTTTTATTATATGAACTCATGTTTATAATAACTCATATATAACTAATGGCTTACTGTACTAAGTATTAACAATATGCAGAAATCACTACCAAATATTATTACGGTAGTATAGATCCCTTTTCCGACTCTCAAGAGCGATGGATTTTGAACAGTGAGGTTTCAAAAGAAAGAGAATTTCGCGGAGATATGACGAATTTCAATTTTGTTTCTTAAAATCTTACAAGGGCTTAAATAAAAGTGATGAAAAAACTGGAAGGTTTCAAAACTTTGATGACTGAGAGTCGGGATGCGTTGGGTTTTAAAGATTTTGACGTAGGCATCAAGATCACATACGCTCTTATGGAGCATATTGGTCCTGCGTTTTAAAGCTTAAAAACCTACCGTTTTTGAGATAACGCAATAGGTCCGCACGGGTCCTATGCCATCTTGCGTACGTGCCGTTGTCATGGCAATTTTATAACAATTTGAGTCTGTTTACAAAAACTTTTAATGAGTGGGAAATTATATGTCGTTTCCCATGTTCAAACCTAAAGGGTACTGTTAAATATTAATACTACACATAGAAAATGGTTTAGTTGAATCTAATTGCCTAATGTCTAAATTGAAGAGATGTTTTCCAGTGGGGTAAGCTAATTACTTATTAAATATGAACTGTAACTTCAACATAGTCATTACAAACTATGTAGCTTCACCAAATCTGTATGTTAAATAAACTTTTTTGGTAATATTATATTGTTTCCTTAATATCGCTTACACCTCGAATGTATCAGGGATTTAGAGTAAGCATTGGTATCTAATGCGAGAGGTCTCGCCCGGGTATACTAGTATTAAATTTAATTTGAAAATTACCGTCATTAAAATGTTTATGAAAGTTTTACACATTTTTATTATACACTAGAGATCTTTAGGCTTTAAGTAAAAATTATTTTTTCTTCAACTATAGAAAATAAATTTTTAGAAAATTTGAATGAACAAACACATATGCAACACGGAATGTTTTAAATAATTATTAGGTCCGTAGCAGGGTTCTTTCAGACTTGTATCGAAAACTGCGGCTTATTGCCGGTTCCGGTTTCAACAGCTATTTAAATTTGTTTGTCATGAATAACTAATATTTCAAGAGATATAACCTTAAATCGAAAAACATTTTATAATAACATTAAGAAATTCTTTTTATAATGATAGATATAAATTTGTTCGAACACGAAATCCTCAGGGGAAGTTGCTTTATGAAGCTTCGTGTAGCACGACATGAGGCCACTCATTATTGTCCCTGTAAGATAAACGAATCCCAAAAAGCGTATATCGTTGTTACTCGTATTTTGTACTCAAAACAACAAAACCCAATAACGACAATGGTCTGCCGTTCGTTTTCCAGGATGACCTGTTTGTTTTAATTCTAAAACCACGGGCAGTTGTTCCTGGTCCCACAGGATTCGTCCCTGAGCATTGTACTGCTAATTTTTTAAAACTATTTTTGACTGAATTATATACTATTCCAATATCCTGTTGGAATTCCAGCTTATTGAACACATTGGAAACTTTTTGTAGTGAGCTGATAATTAAATTATTATTATTTATAGTTTCCCATTAAAGTCACAAAGGTATCATTTTTAGTTAAGGTGGGATCATATTTCTCTAAACTTAAATCATGTATAAATATGTTGATGTGATGTGAAAAACAACTTTAAAAATAAAAAACCTATCCCACGTAACTTTCTTCAGCTTCGTGTTAACTTCTGTGTTCAATCGACGTAATATAATTATTTATTAAATATATTTTTAAATAACAATAAATTGTTCTCACCAAAATTTAAATTTATCTTTTTTCTTTTTAGCGTAGAATTACGACCCTCCGTCTGCGGTGTTAGGACAGAAAAAAACGCTCATAGCTCTGCTTATATAAATGCTAGAAAGCAAGAATTGGTATCATTTAGCAAAAATAAAAGTGCGATTATAGATTGCAAAAAAAATTTAGTGTGCTCTGTAAAGCAATGTAGAGCACACCCTTATCATAATTTTAGTTTTTGTTTTGTTTTGATATCTGCAAAATTACAAAATTTTTAATAAATTAAAAATAGCTAAAGAATTTGCCCAAAACTTGTTTTCAGCTGCGAAGCTAACCTAAAATTCCTGCAAAAAAAAGTATGAGTCTGAAAAAAGTTTTGTCCATGATTTCGAACTCACCAAATGATAGGGAATAACTGATAAAAAATCATCGGGTAGTCGAGCGGGCTAAGGCGCTTGCAATTTGTAATCAAAGTTAAGCAGCGTCGAGCATGTTTAGTACTTGGATGGGTGACCGCCTACCGGGGAAAATCCGTAGCCTGCAAATATCTCCCCTTCCCCGGGTATGTGAGACCCGTCAGGCTACTGGAGGCAACACACAGACAGGGCGTAGGAGTGATGATGATCCTATCCCGTGTACCTAAATTGTGAATCGCGTTGTGGTCTTCCAGAATGTTAAATAGCCGCCCGGAGGTTTGGTCCCATGGTCGGTCTGCTTCGGGGAAAAATATATTGGTCCTCGTGCGCCTGCTGACCCCGAACAGCCATAATCCGTGGGTCTAGACGGATTTGTCACTGTCTTTGAACCCGAGAGAGTCGGTGGGAAGGACACTGCCCAATTGGCCCCAAAGGGACTGGCTATGGAGCAATGGGCAGCCTGTCGCTGCACCATGGAAACCATGGTTCGCAGCAACGTGAGGTTGAGTTACCTCTTCCAGGCTGTTTGAGCTCCCACAAGCGATAAAATATCTGTAAGAAGACCACATCGCGCGGCCAAAGATCTGCATGGTCAATAGTGCCAACAGAAAAAAAATATATATATATATATATTATAACCTATAAAATTTATGTATTATATATATATATATATATATATATACATATATATATATATATATATATATATATGTGATTATCATATTTTCTGTACCTTAGGTAGTTGAGAAAATGAAACTTAAACGACTATAATTTATTTTAGACAGTCTAATTGATATTAACACATAATATTTTCAAAACAGGGTTGGTTTTTTTTGCTTTTGTTTATTTTTAACAATAAATGAAATATACTTTGTTTGTAATAAATTAAAAAAAAATTGTATTTTAAAAGGATATATTCCGAATCAGTACTAAAAATTACTATTTATGAAACAAAAAATATTTATGAAAAAAAAAAGATATAATATAAAAGGTATAAATCCTGGTGCTTTAGAAGTCCTTCGTTTCATCAACTCCCAATTTTATTATCCTCTTTCAGACTGACACCCGATTTTTTTTTCTACTTATATTTTCTAGTTTTATAGTGGCATTTATAAAGCATAGCATATTTGCTAACTTATCTAGGACTCCACTGGTAGATTATAATTTTTTTCACTCCTGTAAAAATATATAGTCAACTTATCTGAATATTAAATCATAAATTTTATATTTTTCATTTATCAAACGTAAAAACTCTTGATACTATATATATATCTCATTTTTTATTATTTTATACTTCTTTATTAAAGTATTATTTGAAAAAAAATATAAAAACAATAAATATTGATTTTTTTAAATGATTGGATTGTATTAAAGGTATCATATTTTTATTTAAGATATAAATGTATATCATCTTATTAAAGATTAACTATAACCATAATTTTCCAATATATATCTATTTCTTAGAATCTTTTATCAATTTTCTTTATTTCTGCTAGGTGGAAATTCTTAAATTTAAAAATAAAATACTACACATAGGTAATAAAAGACATTTTTTTTTTAGGAAAGAGATAGAATTATTTGTTCTTATATAGAATTTTTTCAACTGGTAAATAAAATAAAAAAATAGTTGCTAACATTTGATTTATCATGTTCATCAGTCAAATAATTATATTGATCTTTAATGAAAACTAAATAAATTATAAGACCTCAGCATAGAAGAAACATAAACCAATTGAATATACACTCTATAGAGGAGATGGAAATAATAAATACAAATTTAAATCAACTTGTAAATAAAATATACTTTAACATATACATTATAGCTTAACATATACCAATTCAGGCAAACATTTCTTTTTAAAATATACAAGAGGTGAATTTCTGAGACAAAAAAATATATTCTCATCTGAAAAACCTCTCCATGGATTGAGACAGACTCTGGGAAACTTTAATGTGTAATATAATCATTTAAGGGTAATTATGAGTTATATAACATTAGAACAATTTTTTTTTTAAATTTCAATTATAACTTGAACAGTTATAATTTTCCTCACAATAAAAAAAAAAATACATTTTATGATATACAATGTTCATAATTAAGTTTTGTGGAATGGCAAAACTTCCTCGACAACTATACATAGGAAGAATGGTGGAAGAAAATTTTAATAAGTAGCATCTGGAGTTAATAGTTTAGGATATAGGTAACTTTAATTAACTATTTTTTATATATTGTTATAATAATAACTATATGAACCGTACTCTCTTCAACGTTTAGAGTTGCGGGTTATGTATTCTCTATACAACATAATGGCAAGAGGTTTCTGTTTATAGCATTTAATGGTGCATCCACAAATATTGAATGATAAACAAATATATACCCTGAAAGCAGTGTTTCCGCCCAGTTGTTTCTGATAGACGTATACCATTCGACTTGGCCCTATGCCCAGCTTCGGTATCTTGTAAAACTTTAAAAGAAAACATTCTTACAACGGGGATTTCATTCTTTGAAACGGAATGGGTTTAGTTTATTAAGGAAATGGGATGGCTTAAGAAAGCCATAGAAAAAAGGTAATAATATATATATATATATATATATATATATATATATATATATATATATATATATATATATATGCTTAAGAAAAAAAAACAGTACAAACTCTTTTAGAGTTTATGTATAATAAAGACACATTTTTAAAGTTTTTTTTAAAATAAAAAATCAATTATTATTACGTATTATTGATTCGATTGACATATGAAGCTGCTCTTGGTCCTGTTTTGGTGGGTTTGGAGATCTTTTCTTCCTTAGTATCATTATAGCATCTTAAAACATTCTTCATTTATGGAAAGCCCCATTGTTTCCGCTTTTCTCACCAACCTCTCACAAGCCTCCTTTATTCCCTTAATAGACGTTTCAACTACGGCCGCATCATCAGTATATTCTAGTAGCAGTGCCATGTGCCATTTTCTTGAAAATGGTGCCTAACTGATTAAGCTATATGTAGATATATATATATCTGCTTAAGAGGCTAATTTTTTTAATTTATCATGCAAAAAAAAAGTGTTCATATAGTAAAAATTGTAGTGAAAATAACTTGTTAGTTTGTTCTCAAATCATAATTTTCACTTAACACATAATCTCCTATTCAAACAAACCCAAAATGGGCCAAATGATCCGAATTGAACGATAAATCCTCCAAAATGGGTCGTAAATCTAAATGATTAAGTTCTACCTGCTAAGATGAATTGTTTATTTTTTGTTGCTAATTATGTTATATGGGTTTCTAATTTCCTTCACCTGTAAATATTAATATGGAATATTGTTTTTTATCATGTTCATCAGTTAATTTATGTTCCATAAATTACACTGGTTTACAAAAAAGAACTATTTTTCTTTTACAAGAATAAAAATAACAGATTCTAAATAGAAGTATTTTTCATGTCGAATTAGAATATATCAGTTTTCCCCATTGGGCAGGCGTTTAGTGTGATATTCATTTGAATTTTTTATAAACTACTCATTCTGACTTATATAGAGAGTGGTAGATAATGATTTTCGGGAATATTATGCATCTTCTTATTCCATTATCTTCTTGGTCCAACAGTAGTCCACCAGTATGTTGGAAGTCCACTTGCCTTCTTGTCCATCTTTTCCATTGTAGAAATTTGCTGACGAAAACGCTCAACGGCAAGAAGTGAATTTTTAAAAAGATGTTGCAACATACTTTTTTGAAAGACTCCCAGGCTGCTTTTTTCAGCAGATTTAACAGTCCTTCAAAATGTTCAGCATCCATTAATGACAGAATTTGTGGTCCTATAAAAATTCCTTCTTTCAGTTTAGCATCACTGACTTCAGCGAATTTCGATTTCAAGTACAAGAATCCATCAGAAAGTTTATCCACAGCTTTGACGATTTTTTTCAATACTCCTAATTTAATATGGAATGGAGGTAAATATATTTTTTCAGTATTCACTAAAGGAACACGCGGCACTTTTTTCTGGCCAGGGATAAAAGATTCATGTTCAGGCCAAGATTTTCTAACGTAGTGAGACTTCCTATCTCTGCTATCCCATTCGCACAACAAAACGGAAAAATTTGGTGAACCAAAGTTACAAACCAAGCAATGACCTTTAAATCACCACAATTATACAATTTATATTTTTCATATTGGATTTTCTCTAAAACTAGTTTCTTATTTTCATAGGCCTCTTTAGGTTACATTAAAAGGTTTCTATGACAGCTCAAAGGAAACGCTAAAAACAGACTTTAAAAAGTTGCTGTCAAAGGACAACTATGCCTGATGGAAAAATTCTGACTAAATATCTGAATTCAGGATGAATAAATGTCCTAGGGTCACTAATCAGATTTTTTTGTGAAGAAAGCCTTCATTCTTATCAAACATATTTTTATCCGAAAACTAAGTGTACGAATAATTTGACTTATTTTGACCACTGTAGTGGTTTTTCTCTGTTAAATACTTTTATGAATTAAAAGGGAAAAACGTCCGGCTGTAGTAGAAAATTCCAATTCTGTTTATCAGCCGTGGATCCACGATCCTTTATAAAGTGGATACTTGACCCTTCAAAGCGTAGGTAAAAAAACAGGTGGCTCACGCGCCAACCAAACGACCTTGTACAACCGGTCAACTAACATTATATACTCATAAGATGTGGCGAACGCAGGGGGAATATATCCCATTCCCAAAATGTTCGAAAAAAATAAATTTTGAATTTTAAGTAATATTTTGGTAACTTTTAAACCAATTTTCATGCTTATCCTTAAAACTTACTCCGGATTTGGAATATTACATATTTAGAATATTACTTGCCTTGTTCTTATTAAATCCCCTCTTCCTGAAAAACATTTAAATCCCTCCCGAAAAAGAATTTTCTGTAAGCCCCTGCTCATAAGTACTAAAGACGAGAAACTTCATAGGCTATAGTGTTACAAGAAACTTAGGTATCCGCAAAGTTCAGCAAAAATACAATCTATTAAGGAATGGGTACCGTATAAAAAGAGTCAAACTCACTATCGCCATGGATCAGGCTTATCCCCCTAACCAAGTTCACTGAGTTAAAATTAGAAATTCTCTGAAACCTTTCTCATTCGCTAAAACCTTCTCTGAATAACACTCGACAACAATTCAACTATTTCTATCCTCGTTTCCTGTATATTTTATTTTAGTAATATGATGAAGTATTTCGAGATTTCCAGATTTACCTAACCTTCAATTTCGTTTTGAAAAGTATTCTTGTAATCAACCACCATGAAAAAAAAAAAAAAAAAAAAACCTACGAAGCAAGTGTTCAATAATTATTGGGGCTGTTCGACAAACAGCAGAGGGTTCCTGATATAGAACGATACAAATGGGATCCTCTGGTGATAATCCTTTGTACTCCTGCAATCGATCGAGCAGATTTGTGGCGTCCAAACAGTCAGCGTACGATATTGGTAATTGAGGTGGCTGTTCAATCCACTTGGTTGGCCGGTAATAATTGCCGTGTTTCTGGTCAAATTCACGCTTAAATGAGTGGAAAAGGTTTCAGAGCCTTTATTTTTATTAAAATAAAAAATATATAGATTTTAATTATATATCTTTCTCAATTCCTGAGGGAAAAAATCAAACTAAATCTATATTTCTAATTATCTAAAGACTGCGAAAGCTAGATGCCATAGAACCACCCCATCTATGGTACGAGGTTGAATTATTTATTAATTATTGGCGATTTTCTTAAAAGTTAAATATTTTAACCAATTCATTCTGTGTAATCTAAATTTGTTAGTGGTATTAGATTAATTAGGATTGGAGCAGCTCCTTGGGTAAGGCTATGGGTAAAAAAACTATTTTCTGTGATTTAGCACACCTAGCATAAAAAAATTATTTTCTGTGATATAGCACACCTAGCATATATTAATTAGCATATACACCTGGTCCTTCCTTTTGTTAGGGTAAACCAGGCGGTTGAGCGTGGTTGCTGACCACATCATCTAGAACGATGAGTCAAGAAGCAGTACATCCTTATCAACTACTGAGCCCTAGATCCTTCTTGCAGTGATCCAGGTTTATTATTTTAAAGGGTTAAAAATTGAAATTAAACAACATTATGAATATAACACTCTTTTAATTAAATATGTAGGTTCTATCTGGTAATGTTCTAATGATAAAAAGATCAACTCTCTGATAAAACATCAACAACTTATCTTTTTTGTTTAAAAAAAAATAGTTAATCTTCATTTTTTTTAATCATTTAATCATTAATCAGAATGAGGTAGTTTTTTTTTTGTAAAAAAACAGTTCAAACTCTTTTAGAGTTTATATATAATAAAGACACATTTTTAAAGTTTTTTTTTTTTTAATAAACAATCAATTATTATTACGTATTATTGATTCGATTGACATATGAAGCTGCTCTTGGTCCTGTTTTGGTGGGTTTGGAGATCTTTTCTTCCTTAGTATCATTATAGCATCTTACAAAATTCTTCATTTATGGAGAACCCCATTGTTTCCGCTTTTCTCACAAGCCTCCTTTATGCCCTAAGTAGACGTTTCAACTACGGCCGCATCATCAGTATATTCAAGCAGCAGTGCCATTTTCTTGAAAACGGTGCCTAACTGATTAAGCTCTGCTCTTTTCGTCATAATTTGGAGGGCAATGTTTAACAGAAGTGGAGAGAGGAAATCGCCCTGCCTAACTCCTGATTTTACCGCAAAATGTTGGCCCAAATTTCCATTAATTTTAATCCACTTTCCCTCAAAGTGCATGCTGCAAGTCAGTTTAACTTTGGTGGGATGCCTAACTCATCCATTGCTTGGCACAGTTCTATTATGATTATGGCGTATCTATCTATCATATGCAGATTAAACAATCAATTGAATTTGAAAAAGAAATTAATAAATAAATCAACTCAAAATATTAGATTGAATATATTAAAGTAGCTGTGAGGAGAGGACCTGTGGCAGACACCCTGGGGTATAGGTTCACTTCAGCGATTCGTCTACTTACTGTTTGCACACTGACATCCACACCCCGAGATACAAGCAAACGGTTAGACGTCTCTTCTGAAGTCTGGGGCGGTTTCGGAGAGTCTGCATCACAATGAAGCGGTCGTCAGCTTGGCCTGTCGCTCTTGGCAACCCCGACACCGATCTTCTGGAGTAGCACCCTGTCTCTCGGTACCTCGTGGCCGCTTTCCGAACCGATGTTTCCCGGAGCCTGAGGGTATCTCTGGTTCCTCTCGTCCTCGATGACTCGAGCGACTGCCGTGGCATCCAACACCAATTTGAAAAAGTAAAAACACCAGCAAGATGAAAATAATTATTAAATTAAAAAAAAAAGAAAACACTGATAAGTAAAGCACAACTATAGAGAACTGAAAGATATCTGAATTAACTTTATTTGTCACCTTTGGGTATTAGTCAATAATACTTGGTGTATTACTACAAAGGACTATTGTAATGTAAACCTTATTAACCAGGCTTGTATATGAGCTGGTTCAAGGCCAACAATATTTCTTTATTCTGAATATTTTAAGTGAAATTCAAAGTTAGCCGGGTTTTTTTTTTGTCTCGAATGTATATAGTAATACTTCAATAAAATGCTGTGGAAGAAATGGTTATTCCAGCAACAAAGGAACCATTGTAAATAATCTCGGTTGCAAAATAAGAAAACCAAGCAAAAAGAGAAGAAATGAACTGGGTTTATTCAAGTTGTTAGTCGCCCAATTTAAGATGAAAAATAATATTGGGGAAAAACCGTGGAAATTGAATAAATCCGAAGTCAAATAAAATAAGAGAAGCAAAAAATATGGAAATAGAGCTTGAATATAAGATGAGCTAGTTTTAGGGTTGAGCAGGTCTTCATTGTGAAAAAAAAATGTGGATTGTACTCGCTATTTATTTTATAGATTATAAGAACTAACTGAAAAGTATATAAAAGAATAATCTAAAGAATGGAACAAATATTTAAGTATGCTTAGAAAAAAATATGGTTCTTCTTCATAATGTAATATATATATATATATATATATATATATATATATATATATATATATATATATATATATAATATATTCATAATATAAAATTAAAAACATTACTAATTTTTGGAAATCTTCCAAAAAACTTAAAGTCAGAATTTAAATGGTTATTAAACTGTTTATATGAATGTGGAATGTGATCTCGAGTTAAAAAACGCTGCAAATTACACAATGGTTTATTATTTCCACTTAGTATTTTTTAGTGTTACTATTTCAAAAATATCTATTCTGTCCAAGTAAAAAAAATTTAGCAGTAGGCACCAAAGGAAAAGAAATTTGAAGCTTGCCACAAGATGATCGCCGTGAGAGTGCCGAACTGGGAGTGTTAATTTAAAAAACTGCGTCAATGCAAGTAGGATCATCCTGGAGTGACCTGTGACATTGGTACCGAATATCAAGAAAATCGGTCCAATAGTCTCGGAGAAAAGCCGCGTACGGCGTACGGCATATGGCGGACGGGGGACGGACGGATTTTTTTTTATTCGATATTTGGATTCTACGTATCTTGAAACGTAAAATCTCAAGTTTTGAGAGAGGGTTACAAAAATATTTTCCTTGGTCGATTCCAAAGGTCTATTATTGAAAATAATAAACCAAAAGACAACGCAACGGTTTTTTAATAGGTACATATGATCTATAATAATGGAGTTCTACACATTTCTGCGTGACTTTTTAACCTTAGTATTGGAAAAAATACGGTGCCATCTATGATAACAGGTCAACTATCAAGATCACGGTATATTTATTTATTTAAAGCGTGGTTTCCAGAAATGATTTATAAAATTACAATTTATATATTTAACAAAGTTTAGCCATATATATTTTTTTTTAAAACCAAACCACTAACAGTCTTGCTTCGTAAAAAAGTAAGTATGTATTTTATTTTATGTTAGAAGTCTGGGCTTTCTATGCTTAATACCGTTGTTTAAATCTAAGCTTACATAAAAAAAATAATTTTATCTAAAGAGATTGTATTTTGGATAAGGATCTTGGTTTGACAGATGCATCTTGAGTCCACTTAGTCCAACTTTATACGGGCATTATTCTAATGGATAATTATTCTTATTACATAAATTGTAATGTATGCAATTACCACACTTTTCTAATTTTAGTGTAACAATATAGGTAGGTGAATGTGAATTTCATAAAACGAAAAGCTTTACCAATCAAAAAATAATGCGGTTGTATCAGTTTGTGTTATCTTTACAGGTCAATCGATTTGCTCTACATCTGAGTCATGATGGTTGTGCACAGAGGGTTTTTCTTTTTTTTTTTTAAATCCATAAAGAAATATACATAAATCGTAATCAGAAATATTAAATTTTATTAATAAGTGCATCGCAAAGAGAAGATGATGCAATTGAATACTAGAACAGAACTCAGTTAAAATATAAACCAACAAGGATTGGATGAAATAGAAGAGGATTGGTAATCGAGAAAGAAGCGTTTAAAAATAATAATAATAATAATACAATTTAGAAAAAATATGATTTTTAATTTCGTTATTATAGGAAAATTCCTTTACTCTTTTTGATATCTCTGATCTTATCAATGAGCAGAAGAAAAAATGTGAATTAAAATAAAAAATAAAATTAAAAAATGCAATTAGCAATTTTAATTTTTCTTAATATCTTAATGTTTCTGAATAAAAATTATTTAAATATATATGGCATGATAACTCTGTACTCTACATTATCTGTTATACGCAGTGCTTCAATCTATTCTATCTAGATAAAATTTATACTTTCCAAAATCAAAATTATGTTTTAATAAATTAATTCTGTTTCAGAGAAATATTTTCTTCTTCCATCTCTTTTTTTTTGTAATCTAAGGCCACTAGGCCATTAAGAAATTTTTTTTTTTTTTTTATCGACATATTATTTTATTATAAATCACCATCTTTATTAAGTCTAGCGATGCAATATTTTACGTATAGTGGACAAAAAAAGTATTTGTACGCTTGGTTTTTCGCTTGAACATAAACTGCCTGATGGATATGACAAAAAAACAACATTCCACACTAACGTAATTAGCAACAAAATTAAACAACTAATTTTTTCAAATAGTTTTTAATCATTTCGATTTGCATCCCAATTTTTGGGAGAATGGGTTGTTGACCTAATTAAAAACAAAAATTGAAAATTTATCATGCAAAAACGTATTCATACACTATGTAACATTTGTCGTGAAAAAAACTTCCTAGTTTGTTCCCAGTTCGCTTACCAAATAATCTGGTGTTAAAAAACAAACCCAAAATGGACCAATTGATTCGAATTTGAGGATGATTCTCCCAAAATGGATCGTAAATCGAAATGATTAAATTCTATCTGAAAAAAATCAATTGTTCAATTTTTGTTGATAATTTGGGTTTCACATCAAATAATACATCACCAATATATTTTATTTCTTTTATTTGATTTTTTATAGTAATATTACTAGTAATATTTTACTTCTGAAATAATCTCAAGAAAATTTAATCATCAGAGGTTTATTAATTTTAATTTGCACTGCTCTATGAAGAGAGATTAGTTGCTTTTGAGAGGGCGAAAGCTCCTTTTTTTTTCTTTAATTATTTCATTTAATTTCGTACTTTTTTAAAGATATGAAAAAAGAAATTAATGAGAATTTTTCATTTTTAATTAATTTTGAGTAGTCGTCATAGGACGGATGAAATTCATAACTTTTTTATATTAAATATTTTATTTACTGTCAGTAATGTCAAGAATACTTAAGGGAACCCAATGATACTCTCCGAGTATATAGATTTCTTGTGTTCAAATGATTACACATGAGCAACTTAGTTTTTCTCATGATTTTTTATTTATTTTTTTGTCACTTATTTATTTTTTATTTTGCTACATTTTACGGTTTTATGTTTAAATTAAAAATATTTCTTACAAAACAAATATCTGAAGTTTAACTGCAGAAAGATCATATGATTATAGGTCGCACATTCGAGTTGCATTGTCTGACAAACGACTATCAATTTCAAAACAATATTAATAAGACATGTTTTTCATTAGTTATGGAGTATTCATGTGTTTTTTTTAAGAAAAAAGGTTACTAAAAAACATGGCGGAAATTTGATTTTTGAAAATTCAAAATGAGACTTATTTTCTATTTTGTCGGACCCTTTATTTTAGTCACATTGCGTCGAAAAAAATACGGAAATTTACGAATTTTATTTCCTAACAGAATGAAAAAAAAGAAAAAAGGGTTTTTGAAAAAGTGTCCATAGGTGTTAGAAAATCAGACTTTTCAGTGTCTTCATTCTTCTAATTTAAGGGAGAGAGAGAGAGAGAGAGAGAGAGAGAGAGAGAGAGAGAGAGAGAGAGAATTTTTAGTTAAATGAAGAGATTTTTTCTTCCAAAATATAAATTTCAACCTGTTGACAAATAAATGTTCTTATAATATCTACTTATTGATTAACATATTGTTGAATATATGATATATATATATATATATATATATATATATATATATATATATATATTTCTTCATTTTTTATTTTTCATTAATTATGGATTGGATACGGGGAAGAATTAGACGGCTTATTTAAGCCCCATAGCTCCAAAGAGACCTAAATAGTCAAATATTTTGTTTTTATAGCATTTGTAGATCAGAGCATTTATCTAGCACTTTTTAAAGAAATTTTTTACACGTTCCAGTCTTATATGAAAATTCAACTTTTTTTTTGATATGTTACAATTTGTTTTA
This sequence comes from Rhaphigaster nebulosa, assembly GCA_948150685.1. Classification (NCBI taxonomy): domain Eukaryota; kingdom Metazoa; phylum Arthropoda; class Insecta; order Hemiptera; family Pentatomidae; genus Rhaphigaster; species Rhaphigaster nebulosa. Next base: position 33,838,085 of record OX411312.1, on the reverse strand, counting down.
ATTAGGAACAATATTAATAGTGCTAAAGAAGTTCATTCACTCGATATTTAAATAAAATATAAATAAATTATATAATGGAGAGATGAAAAAATAGAAAATTAAAATAAGATTTAATGAAATAAGCATCTTAAACACAAACGCACAATATGTACACTCAACCAGAGGAACTCCGAACCAAGCTCCCCCACTTGTGGTAGGAAAAGCAAGACTCCAGGAGGTCCCAGTGCTTCTCTCTCAACCGGATCCCTTGCATTGAAAGTCAGTTGAACCAGATACAGCACATCTAAAAGCGTATTTAACTGGCACACACTGGCTGATGATGTGAGATGTTCAGTCGTTGATTTGATTTCATACGATATTTTCTTTTTTTGTCCTGATGATGCCTCAATTGGCAAAACGTTAACTGGTAATAAATAAATGCAGGTTGACACTATTTAACCAGAAGTTTATTTATTTAGATGCTAATTTTCTGGGTGGTGACTATTTTGTATAATTGGACGTGGTCCAGATTGAACTTAATGTATTACATTAAATGCATTTTAACACATTTTTTTAAATATGTATATGGTTATACTATATATATATATATATATATATATATATATATATATATATATATATATATAAAAATTTACAGTTTTATTACAATTACAAATTACAGTTTGCTATATTGTAAATTAAACTAAATAAGGGCCTTCCACAGAGATGCCTAAGGATGGATTAAAGACTGAAAATTTGCATCTAAATAAATGTACTTGTTGTGAAATAGTACCAGCCTGCAATTATTTATATATATTACATATATATAATATATAAAATCAACAAATATTTATGTTAACCTATATCTACTATCTACTATCTATTATCTACTGATAACTGAGTGACTTGTGACTTCTTTTTGTTTTTAGAATTTTCCAATAATATCCTAAGATTGTTTTGTATCTTTTTTTTTTTCATTTTTTTCTTGTATTTATTAATTAAAATTATAATCGTTTTCGGTTAGAGAGGAATAAGGGGCGGTTTGGCCCTGAGGCAAGAATAAATGCATCTTTTAGATTTGTGTTTTTCTTCCTCGGCATGAAAAACCAACCAACCCATGAAAAGTTTGTTGGGAAACTATTGCCCCGGGTTGCCTGAAGATTGACGTATTGTTGTGGGCCTGGCTTCTGCCTCTACAGAAATAGTCTGGGACCCTTCTTTTAGCTATCCTATCTGTTTACAGTCTGTAGCTGAATAAAACTAGGAACCAATGCAAACGTGTCTAAACCGTATCACAATTAGTTATTTTCATTAGTATCCGGATATAGCAATATATAGGACCTCCAATGATAATTCATTTAAATATGATTTTTTCTTAAATTTTCTATTTAGCCTTTTATTTTTATTAAATAACAACGAATTCTAATAAAAATGTTCAATAAGTTCCATTCCAAACTTATCAGTAGAAATTAATATAAAAAGACCGGTTGCTGACTCAAGGATTAATGTAGACTTTGTAAATTGTATTTAACCTAGCCTAATCTACTCCAGAACTATTCCGAGAATATATTGTTTCAATTATTTTTTATATATTCGTTTATATATTTTATTTATTTATTATTCTTTAAATTATATTTTTTCATATATTTTTGTATTCATTATTTTTAAAATAATATTTTATTTTTCATATATTTTTTTTCATTTTTCATATTATTTAAATCATTTTTTATATATTTATAATATTTTATTTTTCTTATTTTTTTTTTCACTTTGTATAGATGGTATGAATGAAACCTTTCAGCCCTAAAACGTATTGTCCTTAAGTGTGGCAGCTTGTATTTTTATTCAATAAAAAACATTTATTTAAAAAAAAAAATCCGGGAATAAACAAATATATATAATAGTTGCCATTTAGTCTAGTAAACTAGTTCCGTGTCAGTTTTATTCTAGAGCTTTTATTTTTTTTCTGAGACAGATAAATAAATGAGGAATGCTTAGAGTCTGAAACCAGCGACTTCATTACGTCTTATTTTAATGAATTATTTTAAAAATGACTTCATCAATATGAAAAAATATTTAAAAAACTATGAAGATACAATAATTATTTAATAGGCATTTATGAAACACTTAAAATTAGATACGACTCTCCATTAAATAAAATTTGATGTATTACAACTTGTCGTACGTCGTGCGAGATATAGGCGAATATAGAGGTGAAGTGGCCGTATATCAGGTGAAGTATGGCCCACTAAACAAGTTACTCTCGAGACCTAGCTTATTCAGATGACAAATATCTTCCAGGGGGGAAGGGAGAAAAAAAGCCATACGAAATATGTCTGAAGGAATGCATTATGTTTTACTCTTGGGTCATTCCATATCAAAACCAAATCAAAATCAAATAAATTAAAAAATTTGAACTCAAGGTTTTTCAAAATGAGTGAAACTTCGTATTTAAGTTCTGTGCATAAATAAAGTTAAAAATTCAATGTTCACATTCAGATTTTTTCCCATTTATACTTTTTGAGTTATAAATTACAAAAAAAAAAAATCAAAAATTTGTACAACTTTTTGAATCAGTGAAAAAAAAGCTTACAGTTCCAAAATTATTACCCCTAGAAAGCTAATAATAGTGTCATTCTTTTAAAAATTAAATTGGCTTTAATTTGATATGTATCATAAATTTACAAAGCCAATCCCTAAATACTTAAAAATTTGCAAAAATAAATATTTAAAAAACAAACACAAAAATTATATTATATTATACACAAAACATATATATATATATATATATATATATATATATATATATATATATATATATACATGTTTACATACACGTTTTATTTTTTTATAATAGAACCCATAAAAACGACATCATAAAATGTGGCTCATACGTTCTTATAAAATGTATATGTTACGTATATGTTTGCAAAAAAATTAAAAATTTCGTTTTTGTGCTTAAAAAAAAATGCATTTTTTATTCTAACTACATAATATGTGCAAATTAAATTCTGAGACATGAAGTTCCACACCATTGGTTGATTTCACATAGAATGATCCTCTTAAGATTTATGATTTTCTGTATTTTAATTTGTACTTAATTAGAACTATAATGTTTATAAAATAAAAAAAGTCTCAATTCAAAAAAAAGACAATAGAACATAACAAGATATTTAATTGTTATTAGAATTTTTAGAATATACTAGAACAAACAACTTTAAAAACCAATCTATTGTGATATTTGAGAAAGATCGATAATATACTGGTTTATTTGTTTCCTTGTACTTCTTCGGAATCCTATTTATATATAATAGCGTGCATTGCGAAATATATTATTGGTTTAAATTATTAGTGACTATTTCCAGTGAGGATGTCTAACAGACTCAAATAGGACGATTTAAGACCTTCTGTTCAATATATAATTCTGACAGTAAATAGAATCTATTTTAAGAATGGAAGAGAATTGTCTAAGAATTTGTCTATTGGAAGAGAATTTGTCTATTTGCTAAAATTTAAAGCCCAGACCTTGTGAAAGTAATGAATATTCTTTTTTTTTTTTTTTTTTTTTTTTATATATAAATTCAATTGATTTAATGCAGCAACATTTTTACCTACTTCAATGCTAAACCTTCTAATTGCGTCACGAAACTCTCTGAGTGTAATCAATTACATATTCCAAAACAAAAATTATGCGCCATTGGCAATATGAAAACAAAGATACCCCAATACCCACTTAGTTTAGGAAGAATAAAAAAAATATACATTTTACCTCCACTATAGGCAATCTTTCCTAGAATGAAACTGATTTTTTTAAAACAATAGACAATCTTTACGTTGGAAACCAATTCAGAAAATATATATATCACGTCATGTAACAAGATGGGAGAGAGGATTTGTTTCCGCGTGACGGACCGTGACAGTGAAGTAGGGGCGTTAATAGCTTCCAGAGGTGTCACTGTCTTTAAATGGATTACTTACCCGAAACACCACTTTTTATAACTACAATGAATCTAATAGTAGTACAATTATTAAAATAAAGCAATCTGCCTGTCAATAATAAAATAATATAAGTTATCTTCTACTTAATTTATATATTTCTCTTTACGGCGTGAAATATATAAATTAGCGCTAATGTATAGCAGTAAATAGTAGAAGGAAATTTATATAATTGGAGGTCAAAATTGGACCTAATTAATAAAAAAATATATGAATAGCGAATATTATTTGTTTTGTTTTTTTAATGCGATGATCTAATGCCAACCTAATTATTAATGGTCAATAATTATTATTAATTTAATCAATAATTTATTTATTTAATTTACAAATTAATAGTTATCCACAGCGAAAACTTGAAGCTTGGTCAGAGGTTCGCAAAGTGGGTTCCCCCAGATTCTTAAATAATTAAATTTATAATTGTTTTTGAGTTGTTTGGAAATAAAACTTATTTACTTTAAAAAGCTTCTTTTTTTTCATCAAATACTTTAAATCCTTCATATCTTTACTGAGTTGGTCAAAAAAAAAATAAATCAATAACTAACGTGGTGCCATCAATTTTCTTCAATAATTTCAAACTGTCACCAGATAAAAAAGTCTGCTTTTGAGTGCAACGCCTTTTCTCCGTTTTAAGTCAAAACCTTCTTTGTAAACCTTAACCTTTATTAAATTTTAATTTAACAGCCAAGGACCCTTAGGAGTAGAGGAGAAACAATTAAATTAACTAATTAATTAGTGTTAGATTAATCCAAAATCATTAAGTCGATATTGCTAGCAAAAAAAAAAAAATCCATGGCCTTCCTATGACTGCTTGTCACTTTCAGAGTTTAAGCCTTGAAAAAGGCTTATATATATAGTTTTTAGAATATTTCAATTATAGTTTTTAGAATATTTCAATCAATATAGTTTTTAGAACATTTTAACTTTTTTTTTTTTTAGAAAATTCTCCTAACATAAAAAAATATTCCATTTGCATTAAATTGCATAATATTAAATTTTCAGTTTGCCCACGAATATACCTTTTTTTTTTTTTTGAGAACGATAAATATTATTTATTTAAAAAAATATTATTACTAAAATATTAATATATTAAATACTAATATATACAATATATATATATATATATATATATATATATATATATATATATATATAATACTAATATTACTAAAAAAAAGTATTATATGTATTATTTAAAATCTTAAATTTATTCCCATCTATAACAGAAAAAACAATTACTCACCAGAATTACTGGAAAAACCCCAACCCTTAAACCGTTTACCTATTAACACCCTACCTTTCTTTCATCGTTAGTTCAGTGCGAGAAGAAACCAGTACAAATTTTTCTGTTTGATATCATCCATTTAAACCTTGTTGAATACCAACATGTATTTGATTTCTTGTCTTAATTAAATTTATAAATGTTTTATAATAGTGATTTATATTATATCTAATTTAATATGTATAATAATACCAAACTGTATTTTGAATTGCTTATTTTTGAATCTTTGTGTTTTTTAGAACTGAAGATGAATGTATAACATTCGAAACTAGTTTTCAATAAAAACAAAATTATAGAAGTGGCAAATAATTTATCAATCCCTAATTAGAGAATAAATGGCACTTAATCCATGAGCTTTTCCATGGCCAAAGGAATAAAACAGGGAGACAGTCGCAGCCCACTACTCTTTATAATCTTCATGGACGAAATCCTAAAAATATGCAAAAGAAGAACTGCGAGAACTACAATTGGCCACTGGAATATGCGGACCAGATTAGCACAAGTTACAGTATATGCTGCACTTGACCTGCGGACACAAGACCTAGAGGGAGACCAAGGCAGATCTACTGCAATTATATTTCCAAGTTGGGACAAGCAAGAGGGAAGAGTATACGGGATCTGAGGTTTCTGGCGAGAGACAGAGACAAATGGAGATCCTGGGTTGATGCGGTACTTCGACGCTGAAAGGCGCAAAGAGGAAGATCAAGAAGAAGTTCATGGACAGTTGCTAAAGATGTGGTACCTTGGTGAAGTTGCCTTAGGTTGCTGCTATTTCCTAAGATTGGTCTTCTGCTGCCTGGTTCTTCCTCATATTCCTTCTCTCCCAGGGGCCGGTGGTTTCCTTTTAGTTTACTTGCTAATGGTGAGTAATTAAATAAGAAAAATGAAAATGGGTCCTAGAGTTAGGCCCAACTCACTCACAGGTCTGTCCAGAGATAGGGTGAATATAATTTTTCTTGTTAGAGCAGAGTATGAAGTTCCAATGATTTCCCGTAGGGAGCAGCACTTTAGAGAGCGGCGCTCTTAATTTCATAATTTAATTGTAATTTCGCATTTAATTCAATTGTTCAGGATTGTTCTGGGGGTCGTTTTATTGGTCACGTATCATCAAAAATCTGTTTGTTTCGCAGTAACGATATGAATTAGGCGTTTTCCTTCAAGACGTTTGAAGCATCGACACGGATGGTGAAGGAAAAATAAACTGAGTTAATTACAATAATCGTGAGCCCCTTTAATTTTTTTTAATGAAAAAATTGATCAATTCTATAATGGTTTCTGTGATTATTTGTGAATTTCTTTGATATCATCAGCTTGAATCTTGTAGAACCCTAGCGATTTTTCGGCATTAAAAATTGCAATTGCATTACTAATGTCGATATTACAAGAGTACAGTGTGAACTAAGACGACAGAGGTCTATGCATAGTCGCATTCGTATTCAGAAGGTTGCAAAATAAAATTAAAATGTCTAAATTGGTTCGCGAGCTCCGTGCTGTTCGCAGAACTAGTAGTTTTAATCGTCGGAGCTGACTGTTGCAAATCGGCTGATTCGACAAAATGAATTGCCTGCGGGATTGGACTGGGTTGTTATAGACTCCTTTCCGTTTTTCTATTAATGTATTTGCCGGACTATTACTACAGAAAGGTTGACACGCATCGGGATCGAATGCTAATGGCGTCTATCAATTATTTACTCCAATCGTTTCCAATTACTTACTAAATGGAACAGGGTCAGCGAGTCAGAAAATCCATTACAGCTTATGGATTAAACTCAAAGGCCGACCGGAAAGTCAGCCTGCGGAAAGTCTCCAGTCTATTCATCGGAGGTGGAGCCCATCAACTCCAGTATAAATTATGATTTTGATCTACGGCCTCTTGTCTGGAATATCCTTGATAAGTAATTTCGCAAAAAGAGACAAATAATCAAACGTAAATCCAGAATAATTTTGCATTTTATCCAAAGCGTATTTGTTACTTATTACTTCTTCAATCAGTGTAAACTCAGCGTATTAGATTTGCTAAAGGCGAGTGCGTGCTAAGCCTTTAGGGTTGGCGATAGTAGATAGCACTATCGACAGTATAGTCGTAGCTATCGAAAAGCCTATAAATAGTCGTTAGACCATAGAAAATACTAAAATAAAATACGGACATCACAGTTTAAAAAAAAAAACGAAAAGTAAGTAGAAAATTTAATTTAATAAACAAGGATATTAAACTTGAAAACCTATAAAGGTGCCTTTACACATTTGGCAAGCCTAGGCAAGTCAAATCTTTAAAGGGGGTAGTTTTGATTGGCTTCTCTGTGCTTGAGTACGATCCGGTTCTTACGGAATGCGCCACATCAGCGTAGTGTTGTATCCACATATTTGTGTGTTTATATAAATCATATATTTATATGTATTTAATTTATATTTTTAATTGTTTCTTTACAAAATAAAACTATTTTGAACCGAAATAATTAGCCGATAAAAGTTGAAATAGCCGGAATAGTAGCGTGCTGATCGGTTAGCTAAGCTCCAGTAAACCCCCTTCACATCTTTGCCGTTTGGCTTTATAAATGCTTAAAGGCACCTTAAAAGGTTTGTTCAAATGTATGTTGACAAAAGGTTGTCTATTTTTTTACACAGTTCTAGTGTCAAACGCATAGGATATATTTGCCTTGATGACGGCCGAGAACTAAGGCCGAAATGTTGGCACAGAATAATATGAGTTATACTTATTAGTGTGTTCTTCATTGGCCACACCTCACCGACCAACTTCTTCTTAAAATGACTTCAACGGTCAACTGTTCCCACACCAATATAAAAGGTTAGACTTATTAAAGTGTCTTAAACAAAATACTACAGTCGAATCCAACTGTGATTCCGAGAATTTCATTTGTAATTTGGAACTTTTTAATTAACCAATAATTAAATTCTTTGAGAATGTTATTAATTAGTTTTAATTAGGAAATTTGTTTAATCATTCCCCATAAAAGTGCCCCCTATTCTAGCATTGTCCAAACCACGCTGATAGTCCAAGAGCTAACGAAATTTCAATTTAACCAGAACGATCTAAGTTAAACAAATATCTAAATTGGTAGAGTCTAGGGTGCTAAGCAAGAATCTGTCGGTCTGGCAGCTCTTATCGGTCGAAATACAAAATGGCGGCCAGTCAGAGTCACCCAAAATTGCATTGAATTTAACCCCCAAGAGATATTTTTGTATGAGGGCTAATTTTAAAGCTCTGATTATCCTGAATAAAGATATGAAGGTCTGGCAGTTCAATCCCATTCCAAGTAGACAAATAATCTTTTCACAATAAAGTTTTTTCATAATTATTCCCGACTTTTAAGTGATTCATAAAATACCTTTAATGTAAAATTCTGGTATCTTTTAATTATATTCAGTTTACTCTTGTTGAATAGACATATCTAGTTCTAAATCTATCAGCTACAATCCTACTGTATTGTCACATGGCATTTCATGGGGTAGTCAGCATAAAATAATTTTATCCAAATCTATTATAAATCCGTCTTAATCCTTTCTTTCATTCCAGTTTGCTTAAATGTATCCAATAATAGTATTCTCCTCACCTAGGATCTCGTGCAATATATTTTTAATCAGTAATTTTTACTAATATATTCAAGGCAAGAATAAAATAAAAAATAAAATAAGCTCTTGAAGGGTTTCAAGATATTTGTCGAACCATCAAAGGGTAAGCTGAGTGCATAATATATTTAGTGAAAAGGGGAGGGTCGTGAGAAAGAGGTGGAAGCTAGATGGAACTGTTGAGGGTTTGCGAACCGACAGCTGTAGAAATAAATCTTCTGAAGAGGGAAATTGCTTTGCCCGATTAGTCGAGCTAAAGAATTATACTCCGGGCTTAGGTTTTGTTGCCTCTAAGAGTACTCATTGCTTATTTCTTCTGCCAACTCTAAAGTGCCTAACTTTAATCTTGGTTCTTTCGAAATTACAGTGATTTCTATTTTTTAATGGAGATTATTTCATTGTATTTGGTGTGAATGATACAGTTGCAACAAGGCGTCAGACAGCTACAGATGGGTCTTTTATTTTCATTTATGTCAGAATTTTTTTTTCTTGTAATTTCTAAATATCATAGAGTTAATTTATGATAAATGTTAGTGAATGGAAGATTCGCATGATAACGTCGCAACTGTATTTTTTTCTGTAATTATTTTTGTTGTTTTATTTTACGATTTGAATGCAAATACTGTTATCCGATTGCTCTTTGGCTAAAAAATTAGCGGGAATCGTTAGAGCGGAACTTATTTAGAGGATTTCCTCCAAATTTTAAGCCTTTGAGCTATCGAAAAAGAGGTTTTAATTCAAATAATAAAAAAAATTACGAGAAAAAACTGAGTTACGAGGTTGTCACGTGAGGCCATCGATATAATATCTAAGTAGGCGTGATGGTTATTAATTTTTTAATAGCTTTCATAATTAAACTTGATTAGAAATAGCCTCCATGAATATTAAACGTATTAAGTTCTCGGGCCCGGGGATAGTTTGATATTACTTGAATATTTTATCGATACCCGAGTATAACGAAGTTATTTATCGATTGACAGCTAGATTAAATATATGCTAATTAGATAGGCAAGAACTATACGACATCGAAGTTGTCTCGAACGTGAGCGTAAAACTATGTCCACACTGATCGCTTTAGTTTTTGGCATCTCCACCTAACCCTTTCATAGCTTGATATTTGAGTTAGTTTTCTAAATTATTTCATTATTATCACTATCTATTTCGTTCGCCGAATTTTTACTTCCTTGTACGCAGTAAAGGAAGTATTGTCATCGCGAAAATTTTCGGTTTTCAGATTTCATAGGAAATATTTTGACCATCCATGAATCCATTTTGACAAGTTTCGCCGTGACGTCTGTACGTACGTTCGTTCATACGTATCTCGCAAAACTCAAAAACGGTTAGCCGTAGAAAGTTAAAATTTTGTATTGAGGATTATTGTAAAATTTAGTTGTGAACCACCCATTATGGTCACTGCGTGATTACCGGAAGTGGTACTTTACTTGAAGGTCATTATTGATTTTCATAAAAAATTATATTAAAATATAATGTTAAACATCTCAAATTTGGTAAATTATACCTCTATATCAATATAAGTAATATAATAAATTTTTATTGAAATTGAAGAGCCGAAAGGGGTACTTTACTTGAACGTCATAATAAACTTAAATCAAAAGGTATATCGTCATTTAATACAGAGATCAAATGGTTCGGTGATAAAGGTTATAAACGCGATTTTTTCTCCTCTCTAATTAAATAATTTTATTACTTGTTTTATGTGTTAAAATTGAGTATAAAATACTTGTTTTCCTCTCCATTTGTGAGCCGAACAACTCTGCTGCAGGAGAATAACGTATAACTTAAGCGGGTTCTTCCGCTTAAAATGCTGAAACCGTCGATTTCCAATGCTTTGTCTAGCGACATTGACAGAAAACGACATATAATAACGGAATAAAACCTTCATAAACAAGAGCTTAGGTGTGTGTGTGTCTGTATGTGTCAATAAATGGACGTCGCGACGTCGAACGTCGTTTTTGAGATACTGCTATCTTTGGAAACTAGTAACCAAATTCAGGGTCAATTTTTGAGCCGCCGATTTATAGTTTAATAGGCGTACAATGAAATCATGGGATGTCCCCATCAGAAATTTTTTTAAACAAATAATTCATTTGTATTCCGAAACTATTCCAAAACAATATATTGTTTGCTATTTTTTTTTTTTTTTTTTTTTTTTTTTACATGACATATTTTATCCATGTAAAGGCCATTTTTAAATATAAAAATCAAAGGCTTGTTTATAATTTTATTTTCATTAGAGAATAAATATATTTAGCATTACTTTCTTATTTTAATTAATCGATTTTATAAATTAATGAGATTTAAAAACAAAAAAAAAGAGGCGAAATTGGTAATTTGTAAATCGATGGAAAATTAATAAAATAAATAAAATAAAATTTTAAAAAATCCGTTGAGTTCCTCAAATAACAGCAACTAACTAGCCGACGCACCAGGAGTGAAAAACATAAGACCACACAAATTCTGGCCACATCTCACATCATCAGCTATAAAAAGACTGTACAAATCAATTTGACTTTACTCTAAAACAGTTCAACATATACTGAAGTAAAAGGGATGGGGTAACATTAAATATCTTGTTAATGAAATAGTTTGTTACAATTTTTTTTGCCGAGTAAAGAAATTACTTTTTTATTTTGTTTTTTATCTCATTAATTAATAAATTCGATTAATTAAAATTATAAACTAATGCCAAATACATTAATTTTCTAATGAAACTAGGACTATAAGCAAACCTTTATTATTTTATATTATATTAGCTTATACCGTTATATTATATTAGCTTATAGCTTATTATACTATGCGTACCGAAAGGGGTTTAGATCTGGGTGGTAAAATATCCGTGCTCGGGTTTGCGGATGATTTGGTATTATTAAGTGAGGACGCGGAAACTATAAAACTGAATACAACAACGTTGATGACAGCTGGGAAAGAGGTTGGCCTCAAAATAAATACGGATAAGACGAAATATGTGGTTAGCAATAGAAACAGAGGCGATTTTGAGGATATAGATATAGGAGAAAATAGGTTTGAACACATTGAGAAATTTAAGTATTTGGGGTCTGTGATTACTAGAAAAAACGAAATTCAAGAGGAAATAAAGGCGCGGTTAAAGGCGGGAAATGCTTGTTACTTTTCGGTATCAACATAACTTAGGTCGCGCATTTTGTCCAGAAACTTAAAACTCAGAATATACAAAACTATTATCTTGCCTACAGTTCTGTATGGGTGTGAAACGTGGCCGCTAACCTTGAAGGACGAACAACGCCTTAAGGTATTCGAGAATAAGGTACTGCGTAAAATATTTGGTCCGAAAAAGGATGAGTCAACTGGAGAATTTAGGAGATTACACAACGCGGAATTGCGGAGCATGCACCCTGTTAATATAATCGAAGTGATATCATCGCGACGATTGAAATGGGCTTGCAAAGTTGTTGGGCTCAGTAACGAACGAATTCCTAAAAAGTTAATAAACGCTGAGCCGACTGGTAAACGTCCGAGGGGTAGACCGAAACGTAGGTGGGAGGATAGTATTAAGAGTGATCTAATGAATTTGGGTTTGGACGGTAGTCGGTGGACCGAGATTTGTAGACAGCGATTTGTATCGGCATCGAACCTCCGGGTTCGCTAAGCCTTTTATTATTTATTTATTTGTTATTAGCTTATACATGGCTGAAAATGATCTCAAGTAAAAAAAAAAAAACAATATATTGTTTTGGGAGAATTTCGGAATACAAATGAATTATTTGTTTAAAAAAATAATAATGAAATAAATAAATGAAATTTAAAAGAAATTCAAATGCTCAAGGTATGAGAGGGTTAAGTAGAAAATCAACCAGTGTGGACATAGCTTAACAGCGAGCTGGCAGTTGATTGGTGAGGATATTGGGTTTTGCTTCATTTGTAAATACCTTGTATGATCACTGTTAATGCATCAACACACTTAAAAAAATATTTTTTTTTTTTTTTTAAAGGAGAGAATAAATAATGCAATATTGATTTATATTATTAATTTTTAGATTTAAGAAATCTGTTGCGATGCGCCCATCATACAACTGTCATTTACCATCCTATTATAATTATCCATTTTTTAAGATAATTTTTAAGAATTAACAACAGTACAATAAAATAGTTTTTTCAACAATCACAGTGCGATGATTTCACTATATATTTATAGCTTATCATGTTGATCATAAATATAAAAAAAAAAAATTCTGTTTCCATGAAATACTTAAACAATTACTTAAGTTTATGCGTTTTTCAACATTCTCCATTATGTACAACACCTGTATATATTAGATATTAATCTTTTTTAATATATAGCTTTCCAACCGTTTATTTTACACCTATATTATTACTCTTATTTCCACAAATTTGTTTTCAACCCGAAAAAAATATATTTTCCCCTTTAGATAATTATCAAATTCTTTCATAATTAATATTTATCCATTTTTCATTATTACTAACGATTATAGACGGATAATTTAATCAAATGAACAAAATTAAAGGTACTTTAGAGAAAGCCATTTCGAGAATTCGGCAAATGAGCCTTGTCAAACTATTTTAATGAGGATAAAACCTCCATTTAATTGTTCATTGATATAATGAGTTTGATCAAAACCGTTAGAGCCTTTTTCGAAAAAAACTACAAAATTTAGCGGTTTGCCATTATTTGACGAAGCAGCTAACTCACCATTACGAAGTTCATACAATCAGAGGGTTTGAAAAAGATGCTTTCACCTTCCAAACAAACGAAAATTTTGGTCTATTTCACAAGAAAACATTTTTTTTTTTAAATTCTGAACAATGATTAACTACTGTCAAAACATTTTTGTTTTTAAATTGACTTGTTTTGAATTTACATATTTACCCGTTCGGTAATCCGAATTTTTTGCTAATCCTAACCCCCTTGGTTTCGAAATTAATTAGTTCGAATTATCGAGAGTCTACTGTATTTCTCTAATGTCCGTGTACTAAGCTACTATTCTTTTAATTTTATGATTATGTTCTTTCGGTAACATAAGCGTCCAAGTTGGTTACTCGTAAAGAAAGCAGGAAGTTTGATGGTCTAGTAAATTCTTACTATCAACTTTCTGGACAGTAAGCGCGTAAAGTAAAGTAATTTCTCAACTGTGATATAACAAGCGATTCCGACCTCCCATCTTGTTTTTATTTCCTCTTTGATTTCGTTTATTATGGATATTTTAGAGTCCGTAAACTTGGACTCCTATATGCTTGGAATAAGAAGGCGGAGACAGAACAATTTTGTTTTATTTTTATGGCCGTTTATTACCTTCCCAGCTCTAACTTGTTGAGTGAGTAATGATACAAAATGAACAACATTTCATCAAATATGCACAGTTTTGTAGATACGGTTTGTTTAATATGCTATAAGAGAACCATCAATTGCAACAGGCTAGCATTGCAGAGGTATTATTTCCATATTGAGTCACGAACGTACAATGCAGTTCTTCTAATTATGCCAGGACAAAACCTGGATGTAATCTTATCATATCTCTACTTATCAAGATAATTACAATAATTAGCAACAATGCAAAGCAGGTGACTGGGACAATGAGTCGAGGGGGGAACGATTCATCGCAAAGGACTAAGTGGCAAGTACATATTATGATTGCAACAATAGAAATCTTGTATCAATACATTACATTATATGTGTATATATATATATATATATATATATATATATATATATATATATATATATATATATATATATATCGTTGTCCGATCATATAATTACCCAAATCATGAAGCGACCGACCATTACATGAAATGATGACATTTCATGGAATATTGCACTGCCCATTGTTTAGATCATGATTTACCCTGGTAAGATCAATGAATATAAATTGTTTTTCAATATTGACTACTAGATATGGCGAAATATAAATAATCGTTTCGTAAAATAGTGATATAATCTAGAGACGCTGACAGAACTTTATTTAATTGTTTATCATGGAGTCGGTGGAGAATGTCACATCTCTTGCTTTAAAAGCGAATAACAATTCAAGTAGAACTTGAAGTTAAAAGTCGTTACAAACACAAGCTGCGCGATTTCTATTGAAGTCATGCAAAAACCTAGATAAGCTAAAAAGATACAAATTATTAAAAATATATATGTTTTTGCTAATTTTCCAAAAAAATTTTATTATCTAGGATCTCACAGTAAACATTTTTTAAATATTTTAATTTAGTAAACGCTTTTTTATGTTATCATTTCAGCGATATCTAATTTGTTGTAATGTACTCATACGTTTGCAAAATTTGTTGTATTTTGTACTTATATGAACAATAAATAAGTTCCTAATATTTTTGGATTTTAATTATATCTTATATGGACGCCCTACATTAATGGTATAGCCAAACGTTGAACAATCGACTAACGATGATGAACAGTCGACAAACGTTGAGGATTAAATGATGCGGCCAAAATCAGTTGGTCATATTATGAAACATTTCATAATATGGTCAGCCGCTTCTATTCATGATATAGGCCACTTCTATGTTCTATATTCTAGCCACTTCTATTATTTTCGATATGGGGCCTTCTGTTCATGGTATTGGCCATTTCTATTTTTCTTGACATGGGACCTTCTATTCATGATATAATCAATCCTACAAACGGAACCAAGACCTAAATAAACAAATAAATATATGTGTGTTTGTCGACGGTGTTAAAGCAGAAAGCCGTAAGTCCAAAATAAAAAAAATCGGCTTTAGTAAAAAGAGTTCTTAAGCCATAATTCTTTTATCACACGATTTATCCTCAGTTTTGAAGCGAAAAAAAAATCACAAGAAATTTAAGAACCTATAATATAAGAGATCAAATAAAATAAAATAATTGTATAAAAAATAATTTATAATAAATAATATTAATATTTTAATCAGAAATTTTTAAATGATCCTTGTAAAAAAATTAAATATTTTTTTTTAGAATAAAAGATTATCTCTTATGAAGTTAAATTTCAGTGACCATTGGATTGAATATTAAAAACGATATAATATGGGCAAACATTTCTGGCCATAGATTTTCTCTGAACTATTTCAACCATTAACTATTAACCTAGCCTGAGATAAGAACTATCCGGTTACAAATCCTTTTCTTAATATTCCAGCAATCTTAATTTCTTCGTTTTGGCACTTATCCCTTTCTGCTTTAATATCTTCGATATATATATATATATATATATATATATATATATATATATATATATATATATATATATATAGATATATATATATATATATATATAGATATATATATATATATATATATATATATATTTAATATACAATATACAATAAGTATATTGTAGGTGTCCTGGCAAAATGGTAAAGGAAACAATTCATTCCATTTCAGGAAAACACATCTTACAAGGTATTGATTTAGCTATTGTTACATCGGAGTATCTACTAGGTGATATAAATAGATAAAAGTAAAAGATTCGATAAATAAAATAAAATAATTGTATAAAAAATAATTTATAATAAATAATATTAATATTTTAACCAGAAATTTTTTAATGATCCTTGTAAAAAAATTAAATATTTTTTTTTAGAATAAAAGATTATCTCTTATGAAGTTGAATTTCAGTGACCATTGGATTGAATATTAAAAACGATATAATATGGGCAAACATTTCTGGCCATAGATTTTCTCTGAACTATTTCAAAAGATTCAAAATATTTGTAAATATATATATATATATATATTATTTCACATGGAATTTGTGATGACTATGGACAAATTCATAATTTTAGTTGTATGCTGTACGATTGAAGTCTATTTGATAGACCAGGGCTGAACTTAATACGAAGTGTAAAACTTGAACATCGATAGTGGAAAGAGCAAAATTTATTTAATACCTTTAAGACAGACTTAACTTAAATTTAGAATAGCCTGTGGAAAATTGACCGATGATGATAGTATAGATTCAATATATATATATATATATATATATATATATATATATATATATATATATATATATATATATATATATATATATATATATATATATATATATATGGTAAAACTTTGTCAGATACTTCGTATATTTTTTTTTTTTTTTTTTTTTTTTTGAGACGAGTTCGGCGATTGTTGAAATTTAGTATCTTTATCACATATATATTTTCCTACTTGTAATTTTACCTGCTTAATTATTTAACATAGAGGTGGTAAGGTTATCAGTGAAATAATTTTTATTTATACCCCATTTAATTTTAACATTTTAAAGTACCTCAAATCCAATAAAGCCATTCAGAAAAAACATTTGTTTCTAATTTCAACGGAAATGAGATTTAAACATGAAATAAAAAAAAGTGTGATTAGTCCTATAAATTTTGAAATAAATATTTAAACACTTTCCTGTCGCAAATGTTTTAATGGAATTTTGAAAAACGAATAAGGTTAAAAAAAATCGTATTTTAGTTAATAAAAACAAATAAATAAAGTGTTAATTTGTATTTCAATAATCTACCGCTATTGAAAGTATATTTGTACACGAGCGACTTTTTCAAATGATTAATTATAATTTGTGATTTAAACAAAGTAATTCATTATTTATAAAAATAAAAGTTAATGCATTAGTTTAAAAAGAACATATAATAAAAGTTAGGTAAAAAGATTTTGTTTCTTTTTATCTAATATTAACATTAAAGAGAAAAAATAATTTAATTTTATTGTGGTTTTATTATATGTTTAAAATGAGAAAAAGAAAAATCCCAATTATCGTCTTTAAACATCGGATTTTTTCCATAAATTACTGAGCTAAATTTTGTAATTGTTTCTTGAGTGGTTTAAAATATAAGAGACCAAATAAAATAAAATAATTGTATAAAAAATAATTTATAATAAATAATATTAATATTTTAATCAGAATTTTTTTAATGATCCTTGCAAAAAAATTAAATATTTTTTTTTAGAATAAAATATTATCTCATATGTTGAATTTGAGTGACCATTGGACTGAATATTAAAAACGATATAATATGGGCAAACATTTCTGGCCATAGATTTTCTCTGAACTATTTCAAAAGATTCAAAATATTTGTTCATATGTATTTTTAATGTTAGTTGTTTAAATATATACGCAACAACTAGTGATACTGATATTAATATATCATTCATTAGATCTAAAAATACTAGTTATTTAATTATGTTCCGAATTCCGCACAATCGTAAATTGTAATTTTAGTATGAGTTACTTTCGAGAGGGGGAGAGGAGCTAATAATGCCGTTATAGGCATCTTTATTTTATAATTTATATTGTAGCAAATTATTATAATGCAAAAAAAAAATCTCTGTTACGTATTCAAATCTGGTTAATTCATTGAATGCATTGGTTCAACTTTCAACGATGATATATGAGAAATTTAAGTATTTGGGGTCTGTGATTACTAGAAAAAACGAAATTCAAGAGGAAATAAAGGCGCGGTTAAAGGCGGGAAATGCATGTTACTTTTCGGTATCAACATAACTTAGGTCGCGCATTTTGTCCAGAAACTTAAAACTCAGAATATACAAAACTATTATCTTGCCTACAGTTCTGTATGGTTGTGAAACGTGGCCGCTAACCTTGAAGGACGAACAACGCCTTAAGGTATTCGAGAATAAGGCACTGCGTAAAATATTTGGTCCGAAAAAGGATGAGTCAACTGGAGAATTTAGGAGATTACACAACGCGGAATTGCGGAGCATGCACCCTGTTAATATAATCGAAGTGATATCATCGCGACGGTTGAAATGGGCTTGCAAAGTTGTTGGGCTCAGTAACGAACGAATTCCGAAAAAGTTAATAAACGCTGAGCCGACTGGTAAACGTCCGAGGGGTAGACCGAAACGTAGGTGGGAGGATAGTATTAAGAGTGATCTAATGAATTTGGGTTTGGACGGTAGTCGGTGGACCGAGATTTGTAGACAGCGATTAGTGGTATCGGCATCGAACCTCCGGGTTCGCTAAGCCTTTTATTATTTATTTATTTGTTATTAGCTTATACATGGCTGAAAATGATCTCAAGTAAAAAAAAAAAAACAATATATTGTTTTGGGAGAATTTCGGAATACAAATGAATTATTTGTTTAAAAAAATAATAATGAAATAAATAAATGAAATTTAAAAGAAATTCAAATGCTCAAGGTATGAGAGGGTTAAGTAGAAAATCAACCAGTGTGAACATAGCTTAACAGCGAGCTGGCAGTTGATTGGTGAGGATATTGGGTTTTGCTTCATTTGTAAATACCTTGTATGATCACTGTTAATGCATCAACACACTTAAAAAAATATATTTTTTTTTTTAAAGGAGAAAATAAATAATGCAATATTGATTTATATTATTAATTTTTAGATTTAAGAAATCTGTTGCGATGCGCGCATCATACAACTGTCATTTACCATCCTATTATAATTATCCATTTTTTAAGATTATTTTGAAGAATTAACAACAGTACAATAAAATAGTTTTTTAACAATCACAGTGCGATGATTTCACTATATATTTATAGCTTATCAAGTTGAATATAAATATTTAAAAAAAATTCTGTTTCTATGAAAAACTAAAACAATTACTTAAGTTTATGCGTTTTTCATCATTCTCCATTACGTACAACACCTGTATATATTAGATATTAATCTTTTTTAATATACAGCTTTCCAGCCGTTTATTTTACACCTATATTATTACTCTTATTTCCACAAATTTGTTCTCAACCCGAAAAAAATATATTTTCCCCTTTAGATAATTATCAAATTCTTTCATAATTTATATTTATCCATTTTTCATTATTACTAACGATTATAGACGGATAATTTAATCAAATGAACAAAATTAAAGGTACTTTAGAGAAAGCCATTTCGAGAATTCGGCAAATGAGCCTTGTCAAACTATTTTAATGAGGATAAAACCTCCATTTAATTGTTCATTGATATAATGAGTTTGATCAAAACCGTTAGAGCCTTTTTCGAAAAAAACTACAAAATTTAGCGGTTTGCCATTATTTGACGAAGCAGCTAACTCACCATTACGAAGTTCATACAATCAGAGGGTTTGAAAAAGATGCTTTCACCTTCCAAACAAACGAAAATTTTGGTCTATTTCACAAGAAAACATTTTTTTTTTTAAATTCTGAACAATGATTAACTACTGTCAAAACATTTTTGTTTTTAAATTGACTTGTTTTGAATTTACATATTTACCCGTTCGGTAATCCGAATTTTTTGCTAATCCTAACCCCCTTGGTTTCGAAATTAATTAGTTCGAATTATCGAGAGTCTACTGTACTTCTCTAATGTCCGTGTACTAAGCTACTATTCTTTTAATTTTATGATTATGTTCTTTCGGTAACATAAGCGTCCAAGTTGGTTACTCGTAAAGAAAGCAGGAAGTTTGATGGTCTAGTAAATTCTTACTATCAACTTTCTGGACAGTAAGCGCGTAAAGTAAAGTAATTTCTCAACTGTGATATAACAAGCGATTCCGACCTCCCATCTTGTTTTTATTTCCTCTTTGATTTCGTTTATTATGGATATTTTAGAGTCCGTAAACTTGGACTCCTATATGCTTGGAATAAGAAGGCGGAGACAGAACAATTTTGTTTTATTTTTATGGCCGTTTATTACCTTCCCAGCTCTAACTTGTTGAGTGAGTAATGATACAAAATGAACAACATTTCATCAAATATGCACAGTTTTGTAGATACGGTTTGTTTAATATGCTATAAGAGAACCATCAATTGCAACAGGCTAGCATTGCAGAGGTATTATTTCCATATTGAGTCACGAACGTACAATGCAGTTCTTCTAATTATGCCAGGACAAAACCTGGATGTAATCTTATCATATCTCTACTTATCAAGATAATTACAATAATTAGCAACAATGCAAAGCAGGTGACTGGGACAATGAGTCGAGGGGGGAACGATTCATCGCAAAGGACTAAGTGGCAAGTACATATTATGATTGCAACAATAGAAATCTTGTATCAATACATTACATTATATGTGTATATATATATATATATATATATATATATATATATATATATATATATATATATATATATATCGTTGTCCGATCATATAATTACCCAAATCATGAAGCGACCGACCATTACATGAAATGATGACATTTCATGGAATATTGCACTGCCCATTGTTTAGATCATGATTTACCCTGGTAAGATCAATGAATATAAATTGTTTTTCAATATTGACTACTAGATATGGCGAAATATAAATAATCGTTTCGTAAAATAGTGATATAATCTAGAGACGCTGACAGAACTTTATTTAATTGTTTATCATGGAGTCGGTGGAGAATGTCACTTCTCTTGCTTTAAAAGCGAATAACAATTCAAGTAGAACTTGAAGTTAAAAGTCGTTACAATTCTATTGAAGTCATGCAAAAACCTAGATAAGCTAAAAAGATACAAATTATTAAAAATATATGTTTTTGCTAATTTTCCAAAAAAATTTGATTATCTAGGATCTCACAGTAAACATTTTTTAAATATTTTAATTTAGTAAACGCTTTTTTATGTTATCATTTCAGCGATATCTAATTTGCTGTAATGTACTCATACGTTTGCAAAATTTGTTGTATTTTGTACTTATAAGAACAATAAATAAGTTCCTAATCTTTTTGGATTTTAATTACATCTTATATGGACGCCCTACATTAATGATATGGCCAAACGTTGAACAATCGACCAACGATGATGAACAGTCGACAAACGTTGAGGATTAAATGATGCGGCCAATACTAGTTGGTCATATTATGAAACATTTCATAATATGGTCAGCCACTTCTATTCATGATATAGGCCACTTCTATGTTCTAAATTCTAGCCACTTCTATTATTTTCGATATGGGGCCTTCTGTTCATGGTATTGGCCATTTCTATTTTTCTTGACATGGGACCTTCTATTCATGATATAATCAATCCTACAAACGGAACCAAGACCTAAATAAACAAATAAATATATGTGTGTTTGTCGACGGTGTTAAAGCAGAAAGCCGTAAGTCCAAAATAAAAAAAATCGGCTTTAGTAAAAAGAGTTCTTAAGCCATAATTCTTTTATCACACGATTTATCCTCAGTTTTGAAGCGAAAAAAAAATCACAAGAAATTTAAGAACCTATAATATAAGAGATCAAATAAAATAAAATAATTGTATAAAAAATAATTTATAATAAATAATATTAATATTTTAATCAGAAATTTTTAAATGATCCTTGTAAAAAAATTAAATATTTTTTTTTAGAATAAAAGATTATCTCTTATGAAGTTAAATTTCAGTGACCATTGGATTGAATATTAAAAACGATATAATATGGGCAAACATTTCTGGCCATAGATTTTCTCTGAACTATTTCAACCATTAACTATTAACCTAGCCTGAGATAAGAACTATCCGGTTACAAATCCTTTTCTTAATATTCCAGCAATCTTAATTTCTTCGTTTTGGCCCTTATCCCTTTCTGCTTTAATATCTTCGATATATATATATATATATATATATATATATATATATATATATTTAATATACAATATACAATAAGTATATTGTAGGTGTCCTGGCAAAATGGTAAAGGAAACAATTCATTCCATTTCAGGAAAACACATCTTACAAGGTATTGATTTAGCTATTGTTACATCGGAGTATCTACTAGGTGATATAAATAGATAAAAGTAAAAGATTCGATAAATAAAATAAAATAATTGTATAAAAAATAATTTATAATAAATAATATTAATATTTTAACCAGAAATTTTTTAATGATCCTTGTAAAAAAATTAAATATTTTTTTTTAGAATAAAAGATTATCTCTTATGAAGTTGAATTTCAGTGACCATTGGATTGAATATTAAAAACGATATAATATGGGCAAACATTTCTGGCCATAGATTTTCTCTGAACTATTTCAAAAGATTCAAAATATTTGTAAATATATATATATATATATATATATATATATATATATATATATATATATATATATATATATATATATATATATATATATATATATATATATATATATTATTTCACATGGAATTTGTGATGACTATGGACAAATTCATAATTTTAGTTGTATGCTGTACGATTGAAGTCTATTTGATAGACCAGGGCTGAACTTAATACGAAGTGTAAAACTTGAACATCGATAGTGGAAAGAGCAAAATTTATTTAATACCTTTAAGACAGACTTAACTTAAATTTAGAATAGCCTGTGGAAAATTGACCGATGATGATAGTATAGATTCAAATATATATATATATATATATATATATATATATATATATATATATATATATATATATATATGGTAAAACTTTGTCAGATACTTCGTATTTTTTTTTTTTTTTTTTTTTTTTTGAGACGAGTTCGGCGATTGTTGAAATTTAGTATCTTTATCACATATATATTTTCCTACTTGTAATTTTACCTGCTTAATTATTTAACATAGAGGTGGTAAGGTTATCAGTGAAATAATTTTTATTTATACCCCATTTAATTTTAACATTTTAAAGTACCTCATATCCAATAAAGCCATTCAGAAAAAACATTTGTTTCTAATTTCAACGGAAATGAGATTTAAACATGAAATAAAAAAAAGTGTGATTAGTCCTATAAATTTTGAAATAAATATTTAAACACTTTCCTGTCGCAAATGTTTTAATGGAATTTTGAAAAACGAATAAGGTTAAAAAAAATCGTATTTTAGTTAATAAAAACAAATAAATAAAGTGTTAATTTGTATTTCAATAATCTACCGCTATTGAAAGTATATTTGTACACGAGCGACTTTTTCAAATGATTAATTATAATTTGTGATTTAAACAAAGTAATTCATTATTTATAAAAATAAAAGTTAATGGATTAGTTTAAAAAGAACATATAATAAAAGTTAGGTATAAAGATTTTTTTTCTTTTTATCTAATGTTAACATTAAAGAGAAAAAATAATTTAATTGTATTGTGGTTTTATTATATGTTTAAAATGAGAAAAAGAAAAATCCAAATTATCGTCTTTAAACATCGGATTTTTTCCATAAATTACTGAGCTAAATTTTGTAATTGTTTCTTGAGTGGTTTAAAATATAAGAGATCAAATAAAATAAAATAATTGTATACAAAATAATTTATAATAAATAATATTAATATTTTAACCAGAAATTTTTTAATGATCCTTGTAAAAACATTAAATATTTTTTTTTAGAATAAAAGATTATCTCATATGAAGTTGAATTTCAGTGACCATTGGATTGAATATTAAAAACGATATAATATGGGCAAACATTTCTGGCCATAGGTTTTCTCTGAACTATTTCAAAAGATTCAAAATATTTGTTCATATCTATTTTTAATGTTAGTTGTTTAAATATATACGTAACAACTAGTGATACTGATATTAATATCATTCATTAGATCTGAAAATACTAGTTATTTAATTATGTTCCGAATTCCGCACAATCGTAAATTGTAATTTTATAATTTATATTGTAGCAAATTGTTATAATGCAAAAAAAAAAATCTCTGTTACGTATTCAAATCTGGTTAATTCATTGAATGCATTGTTTCACGCTTTCTTATTTACGCTATAACTCCATTCATTGGTGTATTTATTTATTTATACATTTTTAAAATATTTCTGAAATATAAATTTTCTATTTAAACAAATATAGTTGAATTATCTTTAAACCAAATGAATTTTAAAAATAAGCCAGAGATATCAATTCAAAGTTTTTAATAATTTATTATACATATCTACATACATTATTTCTTCAACAATTTCTTTTAAATATTGCTATTCCTGTTCTTATAACAGAAAAGATCCCATCAATTTTCATTTAATTCAGTTCAGTGTAATAAAATAAAGTTTCAGTTCAGTAAAATAAAGTCCAACGTTTCGGTTTTCTTTAATCTTTAAAAAAATTACAAAAACGCATAAATATTTTAAATCGATTTGAAATTTATTCAAACCTTTCAAATCATTTATATCTCTAAAACATTTCGTTTTTTTGATAATATGAATAAAAACTGCTAACGTTTAAAAAGCTCGTCTACATAAGAAGCTTGAGAACAGTTTTAATTTATCGATTTATCGTCATACAATGGACTCAGTTGAAACTACAACATACGTACATACATTATGTACATATTTCAAAACAATAAGAAGAAGGCCGGGCGAACGTCTGCATTTTTTTTCGAGGAGGAAAGGGGGGAAACTGGATGTGTTTTAAGAATAAGCATAAAAATTAGGTCAAAAATTATTATTGAAAATCACGAAAAGTATTACTCAAAATACCAACCTTACATTGGTGGGTATGAAAATCATACTTTTTTCTACTTTTCGGGGGAGGGGGAAATATATCCCCCAAATCTCTTCCCTGCGTACGCCTCTGAGAATAAGAACAAAAATGACTTATTTTTTAAAGTCATGTATAGTTGATATATATATATATATATATATATATATATATATATATATATATATATATATATATATATATATATATATCAACTATACATGACTTTAAAAAATAAATATATATTTAGTTGGCGAACTGAAATATAATAAACGTTGGTGTAAACATTTCTTCAGAAACAGTACGTCACATGGACTAATGTTTAATACTATACTGAAGGAAAAAATAGTGTTTCCCTGTGATATAATGCTACTCATGATTTAGTGGGAGAGGTGAAAAAATAAAATTATAACAATAATAAATTTTAAAAAAAAACGCTACATAATACGAACAAAACATATAAAATAAAAAAAAAAAAATTACAAGACATTTATTGTTAGGTTATTGACATGGTTCGCTGATGCCATTGGTAACATTTATTTATCATTCTACAGTGGACAAGACAGAGTGAAGGGTAACATTCGTGCTCATTCAGAGGTGTAGGGTAACACAATCGTTAAATCACATCAATCTTACCTTTTTTTTCTCGTTAATTTTTGTTTATTTTGTCGTGTTTAGAGCTTTGGCCAGGTATTGAGATATTTTCTTTCACTGTGTTATATGAATAATCGGCGGAGCAAAAAAAAAAAAAAAAAACAACTAATAATAGTAAATAAAAAATTAAATAATCATAGGCAAAAAAATAAAACAAAAAAAAATCAGCGGTATCGGCAAAATTATGTTTGAGCGTGTAGCACCTTAACTGAGGGCTTTAGGCAACGGACTGGTGGGGCACGCTGGTAGTATCGGGATCGGTGAGGATCGGGTAAGTTCGGCTCTTCTCGGCTCGGCTTCAATTTATATATTGGTATCAGCGAGTGTCTTCGAGTTGAAACAGTAATATACATTTTTTTTTTTTTTTTTTTTTATGATGGTATTAGTTTCATAAAATTAATAAAATCCCATCTTACTTCATGTTTCTTTATTTTCACATGTTCATGCGATGTTTCGGAAATCTGTCGTCCTTCATAAACCTTTATTATTCATTTAATTTAAAATATTAAAATATATCAATTTCTGTTATCCTATTATTAATCCTCATTAATCATTACATTAACCACTTCTATCTATTGCATATCTTATACTTATTATTTGTTAATATTAATTCTATTGATTACATTTTATATTTCAACTATTTGCGACCGATTCCTTCATTTATTTGAATTATTCATTTATTTTTGAAAAGTAACAAAAAAAAAAGTATTTATTTCTCACAAACAATTTTTAACTAATACCTCCTACATACCTGAGTCATTCTTCGAAAATAGGGGAATACAGTCTCATGAAGAAATCGGGTTTTTTATGCAACTGGCAGAAATGTTTTGATTAATTTTGATATAGCATGGTCTTGGATTGTTTTATCAGAGGTTAGTTTTCATGTTATTATGTAAACATTTTCTTAATATTAAAATACTCACGTATCCCATTGTTTGAATTGTCTACATTGACTTTGTTCAGCAAAGAGATAACCTAACCTATCGCTATAAAAGTATTTTCAGAAAAGAAAAACAAATTCGTCATCGAATAACCACGTTGACAATTAGTTAAATTAATTGCTTGTCCCTTGGCCACATACCTCACGCCCTCACTTCTTTCAAAAATGGGCGCCAAATAAACTCACAGTCTTCTACAACTGAAGAAAACAGTTGGCACCAGACCAAATTGATAGAAACCTCCATTAACATGCTGTGACTTTGAGATCTTAAGTTAAAACGCGTGCTCCTGTTTGGTGCTGCTCACTCCCTTACCTGCTTATAGAATAGAAAAAGTAAGTTAAATATTTGATGATTTTCTAGGTCAGTTCTTCAGGTTTTATGTGATTTGATGTGATGGAAATATGGAGGCTCTGAAGTTAAAACCTAATCAATAAACAATGAATATGCACAAAAACATAACTCACTTTTTATTTATTATAAAAATTGTATTTCATTCAATATACCTCTAACCAAGTTGTCTTATTAATAGTCTAAAATTAATTTATCTCATATGCTTGGTAATAATTTAATAATAATAATAATTTAACTACAAATTTTTTAAACTGAAGATATTTCCAAAAAACTATATTTTTAAAAATATTATTTCCTTGTAAAATTCCCTCATCCAGATTCCTCCTACTCTCTATGCTCACTCTCTCATACACTCTCACCCTTTCACTTTTGAAAATTGAAATTATTTGATTTATCTTCCATTCTAAAAACAATTACGATGGGATATTTTGTCAACAGCATCTGATATGTAATTAAAATAAATTAAAAAGCGATATTACAGTGCTATCTGAAGTAATAAGAAAATTATTAGAACATCTCCCTATTTTCGAAGATAAAATAATTAGAAGATTAAATTAAATGACCAACCTCCTTTTAAAGTTTTCTTTCGCACTTGTATTCAAATATTACCATAATTGTTCAGTCTTCCTTCTACTATTATATTTATTATGCATAAACCAAGCGGTTTATATTATTGACGAAGTTATTTATAATTCTGTAAAACTTATATTTTACGGCCCAGTTCGTACCAATGGAACCTGGAGAATACGCACCAATGGTGAACTAGCGGGACTCTACAAGAACCCAAAAGTAAGATAAATAAAAGTTGGATGTCTTCAATGGGCGAGGCATATACTTAAAAAAAAAATTACTAAAAAAAAAAAATTGCCCCAGAGCAGATTCATAGGAGAGTATTTTAAGAAAGGGTTTATGGAACGAGAAGAGTGAGTAGACCTCGGCTCCGATGGATTGACGGAGTGGTGGTGGATCTTGGGGTCAATCTTGGGGATCCGCAACTGGAGAGCGGCAGCAACCAATAGACCAAGAGATCAAACTGCAGGAGGCCTTGACTCTTCAAGAGTTGTTGCGCCATGAATGATGATGATCTTGATGATGATAAAACTTATATTTATTATTATTAATGTATTATCTCGCAGATTTTTAATGAATTGCTGCTTTTTATGGTTTTATTTTTTAAGTTTTATTAATTTCCAGAAACTAATATCCTATATATATATATATATATATATATATATATATATATATATATATATATATATATATATATATCGAAAACGAAAGAAGAAAAAGGTTTTTTTCCTTTAGTTATATTTCTGCAATTTAAGCTGAAAAATCATTATGGCATATGGTGATAATGTATAACAAGCTGGTTGCCCGTCCTTTAAACAAGAATGACAAAACTGATCACGGTAGTTAGCGTTACCTTAGAAACACCAGGATTAGTAGAGGGCTTATAGCATGTATACGACCTTTTTTCGCTTTTTAATATTTTTTATTTAGTATTGTAGCGCACTACCTCTTTGGTGCACTGTCGGTCTCCAAGTTTGACACATGTTAGTTACACAGAGAGGGTAGCTTTTGGAAGGACGAGAATGTGCCGACCTGAAGAAGCTTTTTCGTGCCCGTTTCAGCGACTGACCAGTTTCTGTTAGCCAGAAGAGACTTAAGTTGGACAACGCTTCAAAGGTTCAGGTGAGTGAACAGAAGTGTCCAGTAATACAAGTGTCAATACCAGTAACCTCGCAAGGTATTGTAAAATCCATAGAGGCAGGAGCCAAGCGTCGGCCAAAGCGGATATATTTTTTACTTTTCAATATCAACAAACATTTTTCTTTTTTCATCTGAAGGACTTTTATTATATGTTTATGGTTTATAATTTACTTTACGGACATTATATTTTTATCACCAAAAGTGATTTTTATTTTATTTTGTTGGAAGCCCTTCTGATTATATTAAGTTAGACAACCACAATATAATAAGAATTATTGCAACATTATAATATTGATTTTTGATGTACTTTATAATAAATAATATATTAATTATATCATAATGATGTTATGCTTTGAAAAACCGCAAGCAAAAGGTTTTTAAGTGTGGTTTTACCGGAGGGTCTCCAGATGAACAACGTTGGGTGTCCTTTCTCCCGGGGTATTCGGAAACGGACTGTTAGAACCTCTGACCATGTAGCAGACTACGAATAGCAGACTACATCCTGGCCAACTGAGTTCTGCAAGAAACATAAAGATTAAGTAAAATGACTCGACTTTCGTCTACAAAGTTTTAAACAACAAATTCGAGCTTCTTCATGTCTATGTGTATAGTAGCAGGTCTTTCTGATGTACTCTAAGTTCACCAGATTGAATTTGGACCAGATTGGAGGTCCTGAGCGATACGATATTGCACCCCTCTCCTTGGTTAGGAGGGGAGACTGCCGGATGGTTTGGTTCACGGAATAATTTGAAAATGTTGAGTCTAGATGGAAGCATTAAATTTACTATCAAAACTCATGTATTCACCTTATGATTTTTCATTAAGTTACAAATTTTATTTTATTCATCATCATTATATTCAATCCTCTACGAACCGCTTAAGCAATGTGAGGAGGAAACTATAGAGCCCTCTCTAGCTCTGAAAGTCTTCCACTAGTTGCCTTCTTTTACTCTATTGAAGTCCTCTTTTCATCTCATCTTTCCATTTAGTTCTAGATCGTCCTTTTCCCCATCTCCCCTCTATATTTATATAATGACAACAGCGATCAGAATTTTCTCAGAGGATGGACTGACGATCCGAAACGTTGAATAATTATTACGATATAATAAAGATGTTATAGAAGTTAATATATTTTTCAACACTCCAAATTACAAAATAATTATTATTTCCCTACCTAATTTTTTTGTTTAAAAACTGTCGGACGTGTATTTCACTCCACCTAAAATAAAGTAAATATTATCCATTTATATCATATCATGGTGGGGGAATGGCAAGGATATATTAAAACTAACAAAAGTAGGGAATTTTTATCTTCATGCACAAGGTAATTGTTGTCCTTAGAAATGAAAATTTCCACTCGCGCTTTACACATCAAGAAATAAATTTGGGTTCGTGTCTGTTGGTCTGCGTGACGAAGAAGAATAAAATTTTCGTTTTGAAAATTCTTAACAATCTGTTTAATGTTACTTTGCGTATTACTATTATTTTTGTCTTCCATAAAAGTGTTTAATATTTTTTTAATGGACCTACAACCTGATGAAATCAGTCTCTTTTAATTCTGATATGTACAAAGATTTCATTAATTTACTACACACAAATTTGATTCGAAAATCTAAGTATAAAATCTCGCCCAAAAAGTCAATTGCGGATACGATTTTTACGTTTTCTAATAATTTAATATTTAAAAATGATATGTGATTAGTTTTATGAGACACTGTTTCTTTTTATGTGTGATGAAACATCTGTGCGTAGAGGTGTTGATTGTCCCGGTCGGGGTCGCCTGTTGCTCTGAACCATGGTTTCCAGTCGACATCTCCCTCAATGGTTTCCACTCGGCGTCCCATCCCTTTAGGGAATCTTCCTCCCCCCCCCCTCCTCCCCGGATATTAGAGAAGAAAGGGATCTTCGTCCTTACCAGAGGTAGACTGTCCATGGAGTAAACCATCAGGAGGCCACCTTAACTATTTCTTTAAATATTGCTGGAGCGTCACTCTTAACGATTAGGATGACGGGTCTCACGTATCAGGAAATAAGTCTGAGTATTCCGGAAGTAGTATTACATTGAGGTTGGTCGCCTATCAACTTACAGAAGACGCTTATCAGTGCGTACAAAAAAAAAAAATTAAATAATGTTAATACCAAATTTGTAGATTTTTCACGAAAAAGTATGGACAAGGAAAGCGGTCCACATGCGTTCCTTAGATTTTTATGAAATTGTTTAGGTAAATTTAGGTCTTCAAATATTTCAATGTGTTGGAGATTAGGAGCCAACAGGGCTCAGCAGCTCCGAAAAAAATCGGAAAGCTTGCATGTGCAAAACATTTTATTTTATATATATTGATCTGATGAAGGTAAAAACATATGCTTCGTACCAAAATGTTAACCGGAATAATTATAAAAAAAAAAGGAGTTAGCAAAATATCCAAGCATTAAGAATACTAAAAACATCAAAACGTCCTCAAAATAATTTGAACCAAAAGCTTCAAAAATCTAGATCATGTTTGGATTTTCCACTCCAAAAAATTTTGTTCCTACTTTTTATGAAAAAGGAAAAAAAAAAAGTGTTTCTCCTTATAATGTATTGCAAGATTTATAATCTTTTCAAAATTAAACCTTTCCTATATTTCCTGATTTGGAAAATAAATAAATTGTAAGTCAATAGTTTTTATTTTTACTTATCAACAGTTCATAAGGTTTCTTTCTATTTTATTTTATTATTTTTTTATTTTTTTTTTAGCATGGAAGGTTATATTTAAAAAATTATTTGTTGGAAATCACAGACAAGTTCGTGTCGCATTAATTTTTAACGACATAACAAACTTTTATAAAGATTCATTCATGTTATTTCTTTTTAAAATGGAATATTCCTTAATTTTTAATAGACTGTGATAACAAGAATTATAAACACCAGCTTGAAGAGTGAATAGGAATTTATGACAATTCACATTTTTAGTTATAACTTCTAAATAAACCGAACAATTTTAAAGGTTAAACACATGTTAATTTGTTTCATGACAAATTTCATGCTCCTGCACTGTACTTGTGGAGCAGGAGAAACATATAGGTCGGACGAAATTTTAGCAAAAATCTTTTTCTTTTTCGATATAAAAATAAAAATTAAGAATAATTCGTTTTTTGGGCGGTTAAGATTCCAAATATGATCTTGATTTTTGAGAAAAATAACGTAAAATCTTATGATGTTTTTAGTATTCTTACCAAGCTTAATACTTGAATATTTTGATGTCTTATTTATTTTTTTTTTCGCTTGGCAATAGGGACATTTAGGTGCTAAACTCATTTTTCTACATTCATCAGAGCCAGAGATAAAAAATGAAAAAAATTTTGCACATGCTAACTTCACGATTTTTTTCCTAATCTTCTGGGGCGCCTTTGTCCCTCCCACACAGTCGAATATTTTTAAGGCTTAGATTCACCTAAAAAGTTTCATCAAAATCTAGGAGACATATGAATCCTCTCCTTGTAAGCTAGAAAATTTTCTCTGCGTAGATCTGGAGGTAAACCACTCAGTTGTGCCAACAAACTTTCATCCTCGTCTTGTTTTCTCTTTTTATAGGGAAGGATATTCCAAACCTCAGTAAACCAAACACTAACTCGAATATAAGAGATCAATTCACCTTAGATACATATGTATATTATATTATATTCATAACATATCTATATTTATAAACTTAATAATAAATATATAAATATATATATATATATATATATATATATATATATATATATATATATATATATGTATATGTGTGTACATATATAAATATGTAAGTTTGCCTTAGGGTTAGGTTGGGGAAGTTCAAATCAATTTTCACTGAAATAATGATATCTTTATTACTAATAAATAAGTCTCTTTGATGCTAAACGTAATTACAATTAAAACAGGCATATCTGAAGTAATGAAGTCGATTTTTAAATTCTCCAACTAGTAATAAAATATTTAATGAATATTCACTAGTAGCTGAACTCTCAGTAAATTAAAACCAAGGTTTATAACCTCTTTTATAATTATCAACCATGGAAGTAGGACCCCAATAAGTAGATATTTTCAGCTATTACCTACTACACAAATTTACACATCCCCTCCTCAAGTCTCGAAGTTTTACATTTATTATATTTATTTACATATATATATATATATATATATATATATATATATATATATATATATATATATATTAACAGTACGTTTAATGAAAAAATACATAAAATGATGTATAATGTCTCCAAGATTCCAGTTTATGAGGTTCCTAAAAAATAATTATGACGTTCAGAATACTACATAAGATTCTAAAATTATGTAAATCCTTCGATTTTGAAAATATCGAAATGCGATTCGCGGAGACAATCATAAGTTTTAAAATGAATATAAATGATCGTATTAAAAAGTAGCGTTATTTGAAACACCCAAGATTTTGCAGCGCGTCAAACGCACTTATCGCGTCAAAGTTAAAAAGCAATATCTGTTCGTGGAAACCTACGTCTATTTCCTCTGGCATTTAATGATTATTTGATCCGTTTGGCCGTGAGAAACATTTGAACCGATTCATATTTGATTCCCTATGTATTTAAAGAAAAGTTCCAATATACCTGGGCTTTTTAATAAATGACTTTGGGTAAGTTTTGCGTACCTGGCGATCAAAATAAGGATTTGTGTAAACAAAAATATCTCAGAGAAAAAAATAAAATAAAAGTACCTCCATTCCATTTTTTCAACTCAAAGAGTAATTTTGCGATTATTCAAAAAAATTTTTTACTAAATGCACGTAGGATAAAGATTCAACAACAACAAAAAAAAAACAGTATCAGCTTCTAATGCCAGAAAATATAAAATTAAATGATTTCTAAAAATGATTTCTCTAAAGGAGGCCCCTTCACAGTCCGTAAAACTAAAGGAGCATAAGGTACTTCAACTTCAGCGTACTTAAGAAAACATAGTGTACTAATGAATATACGCAATAACCAGCTGAAGTACCCAATGTTTCCTTGATTTTGCGGTCAGTGGAGAGGTACAATCAGTCCTCATTATCATGTTAATGACTTTTTTGTAATCTACTGGTTTGGAACGTGCGTCCAGGAAACGCCGAAATAATCGAAAACGACTCGCAGTTTCTTCTCTTTTTAGTCTGGTGTGGTAGTTCCAAGTTTGTCACTTGTTCATATGAAAACATGGTCAAGGATCTCTTCACCGAGAGCAAGCGGAATATCATTAAAGGATTTATCGGAGAATGTCGTAGGTTTAGGAAAAATGTATATCACAAACTGCCCTTCTTTTTCTGAATAAGATCCTGTAGGCCATGGGCAATATTCATCGAAGAATCGACCGGCAGTTCAGTGACGCAGGAACTCCCACTCGAGTGCACTTGACACTATCGATCTGTCTTATTAAATTTATCATTTGTCCTGTGACATTTCCGCTGACAAATTGCTATTTAATGTTATTAGGAAGCTCTGAGATAACATTCGCCATTGAAAACTAAAATACCATCTGAATAAGCTGAATAAATAAAAATGAACCAATTTCAGTTTCCTCATAGTGACATTTCATGCAAAAGTCGTTAAATATGTATGATAGCAAAGATAAGAAAACAGCAATGATCTTTCATAATAATATAATTATAGTAGATGATGGTCAATGAGTAAGTCAAAAATCAATAATGAGTAAGTCAAAATAAAACTTACAATATCTGTATATTACTCAATGTCTTCGAACCTTTCTGTCTACTTGGAGGCTTCATTGAGGCTACGAACAAAATAATTATGGATTGATAAATTATTTGCCACTTCTATAATTTTTTTTTTATTGAAAACTAGTTTCGAATGTTATACATTCATCTTCAGTTCTAAAAACACACAAAAATTAAAAAAAAAGCAATTCAAAATACAGTTTGGTATTATTATACATATTAAATTAGATGTAATATAAATCGGTATTATAAAACTGATTCTTTTATATATATATATATATATATATATATATATATATATATATATATATATATACACATACATACATACATATATACACTCCAGATCAAAATTAGAATACCACTTCATTATTCCACCAAAAATTCCATCTTATAAGTACCAGGAGTTATTTTCTTTTTATATACACTATTTAATTAATAATAAAATATTATAAGCAGAAATAAAACACAAAAAATTGAACTTTAATGAATAAAAAACTAATCTAAAAAGGTAGAAAATTAAATTTTAAATCTTCAAATAAAATTACATTACTTCCCCAGACTATGAACCTGAACCTGCCACGAAAGTGGGTAACTGGAGAATTAAATAGAAAATAATTGTCGAGGATTAAATAAATTCCGTTTCAGTTGTAATTAGAGACAATAATGGTAAAAAATCCTTGCATGCTTCAAATCACAAAAAATAAACACGTAGAGATTTAGTTTGTTTTATTAAATAGGATTTTAAAGTAAGGCTAAAATATTAAGGTAGCGCGCTAAATTTTATCAGGAGCATATAATCGTATGAAAAAATAAATTTAGTTTATTAAGTATAATTCAAAACTCAGGTCATTGTTATAGGATCTAACTTCCTCCTCAGATCCAAAGTCACCTTCCCTACTTTAATCCTAAATGATCATTCCGTCACGCTCAGCTCCTCTGTTAAAAAACTGGGTATTACTATTGGCCAAACCTTTTCCTGGAAACCCCATATCGCCCAAATATCCCGATGGTCAATAAGTATTCTTGAATTATTCCATCGTTCTCGACATCTTTCACAACCAATCCGTAAGCTCCTCGTATCTTCTCTTATTTTTCCCCACTTTGATTATGGCAGTGTTGTATATGGTACTGTATTAGAGGACAGATTGAAGCAAACCATTCACTGCTTTTTAGGATTTGTCTAGGGTACCTTGAGGCGGCTTCATGTGTCCCACCTTTACGGCGAATTAAAGTGACCCTTTCCCTCCATTCTTCTCCAATATTTCCTTTGACCATTCCCATACCAAACCATCAATACCAAGCACCCTACATAAACAGACTTATACAATTCAAATCCTCAGTCCACTCACAGGTAACTAGATCGCGCTCTTCTGACCTCTATACTCCTTCCCACAGAACCAAAACCTTTGAACGTTCCTTTCTTGCCCGCTCCACTATCCTCTGAAATCCCTTCCCTTCTAATATCGGCCATGCGTCTTCTCTATCCTCATTCAAATTCCACCTTATCACTTCCCAGACAGATGCTGTCTAATCAAGAAATTTTAATCTGAGGTTAAATTTTGAATAGAAGTAAATTATTGTTTTTAATGTACAAGTGTCAATTTTGTGAATCAATTCATTATTTTTATAATTTTTGTTTTCTTTCCTTTATATTTTTTTTTTCGTTTTGGTTTAATACAAGTTCATTTTTTTTCTCGAAAAGAATTCATATTTCAGTTGACATCCGCATGGTGGTATAGAAGGATCAATCTAATTAGGGATTGATAAATTATTTGCCACTTCTATAAATTTGTTTTATTGAAAACTAGTTTCGAAAGTTATACATTCATCCTCAGTTCTAAAAACGCACAAAAAATTCAAAAATAAGCGATTCAAAATATAGTTTGGTATTATTATACACATTAAATTAGATTAATAAAAATCAGTATTATAAAACATTTATGAATTATGAATTTAATTAAGACGAGAAATCAAATACATGTATAACGTATAATGTACTTGATTTCTTGTCTTAATTAAATTCATAATTCATAAATGTTTTATAATACTGATTTATATTAATCTAATTTAATGTGTATAATAATACCAAACTATATTTTGCATTGCTTATTTTTGAATTTTTTGTGCGTTTTTAGAACTGAGGATGAATGTATAACTTTCGAAACTAGTTTTCAATAAAACAAATTTATAGAAGTGGCAAATAATTTATCAATCCCTTATTCACATTTCGTTTCTTATTTATTGTTTATTGGCACTAATGTAAAACCGTTACTACGTAGTCTTACGTTACGTTCGTTTACTATTGTAGTCTTTTGGCTAGATGTGTTTTTCTTTTTATTTGTTCATTTTTTTATTCTATAGGAAACTAGTCTCAGAATAAAGCTGCCTTATTATTCTATTCTATAATTTAACAGAGTGGATAAATTCAAATCGCACTAAATTGCTACGTAAAGAAATAATAAATATAACAAATGTGAATCTGAATCTCCGAGCTGTAACGTTAGCTTGCAGGCACGTTGTCAAGGGAATGTCAAGGGGCAAACACCCTCCCTCCCTCCTTACTATAATAATACCAATAAATAACAAACCCAGAGGTTAAAGGCTGAAAGGCCCAAAGAATGGTGCAAACGCATATCCTCCCCTACAAGATTTAACCCTGTCCTATCCATGTCTTCATCCACCCTACGTTTGTCTTAGATGATCTTCAACCAGCTCAATTAATTTACGCCGGAAGACGCTATTATATCATATCTACCGGGCACACGTCACAGAATTCAGAGTTTTTAATCTGCTTTATCCTAGCACCTTACTTTTTATTTATACTATAAATAAAAATTAGTAACTTTTATACAATAAAAGAAATTTAATTTTAATATTATTCTCTTATTGAATTATCACAAACACAAATATTAAGATATCTCTCGCTCGTTATCTATCCTCGGACTACATTAGCAATTCTCCTAGTTCTTGGTAATTCGATACGGTCTATCGATCGTGGCCGCCGAATCGGAACTTCACTCCTAGATCAGAAAATGTATTAAACCTAGTAATGATACTAGTTCTTGAAATCATAATAATTGTTTTAAAATACACAATTTCTGTGTTTAAAAAAATAATTATTTAATCATACTATATGTATTCCTTTTTATTTTTATTCATATTGACGAATATTGCAATCATAGTATATTCTCAAGGATATGAGATTATCAGTTTAAAAAAATATTGAGTAATAGAAGTTAGTTGGGCATGTCGGGTTATAGGGATCGTATTTTAATTAAAGTTAAAAGGATTGAAATGAAGAAAATTTAAGTTTAATAAAATAAAAAAAATTGGTCTCTTACCTGGACAGAAATTAAGCAAATGGAGAGGAATGTAACATTACAGAAGTAAATTCAAAGAATATTTCAAGATTGAGTTTAAAATGTCAGTTTCTGCTTCTGATAAAAGTGTGTTAATGTTCGTTTTTTCCGTTCGTAGACCCCCTTACATGTTCAATATTATCGAGTCAATATCGAATTTCGTCAAAATATTCACCGTCTGATATATTGTGTAAATTGGGATTATCTTTCATTAAAGAATATATTATCAAAATATGAAAATAATTCTTTTTCAAGCGTAAATTTAGCAAAATCCACTAATAAAAATATTGGGAACTTCACAAAAAATAGGACAAAAAAAAATATATATACATATACGTATATATATATATATATATATATATATATATATATATATATATATATATATATATATATATATATAATAAAATAAACAAGGTAAGTACGTCCAGTGCCACTTTACCCCATGGACCCGGATTCAAGACTCCACGAGCCATGGAGTCCCTTGCCTCTTGTAAATGTTCAAATTTTTATGTTTTAAATGTTTGTTGCTTTTCAAATATTGAATAAAATGATGACTTTAACTAGTATATTGTTTATTTCTGATGTTATTCCAAAGTTTTTCAGAAAATAAAGTCTCTAATCTGGAGACCCCCGTATCACAAACCATCCCATATAATAAAGCGCCGCGGGCCCCCATTTTGTTAACAGCCCTGGGTACGTCTTTGGGTAAAATAATACCGTACTGTGAGGGACACTTTCAATATATTGCCTACATTAATATTGTATCAGCAATATTAACCGTGAAAGGGAGGCTTAAAAGAACTTTGTAAGCCAGCGGTTCCCAGCCCTTAGAAGACTCGGGACCACTAAGCCAGAAATTGAACCATCTGCAGACCAAGACCAGACTCGTCCTGTTTGCCTTTATAGGTGTAGGCTATACACTAACAAATAAATATAAAAAAAAACCACCCCTACTTCCGACTTAGGAAGTTGGATGCTTTAAATGCATTTTGAGGCAATTTTATAGAGCATTTTTTTGTTCAAAATTTTCAACTAACACTCAAACCTCAAGTAAGATAAAGAATAAATCAGTTCTAACAATAAATCCTCACAAAAAACGTACGGGAGATTGCAGTCGGATCCCCTCCCTTCCCCCCTACGCGGACCACTTCCAGGCTCTCGCAGACCACTGGTTTAGAATCACTGTTGTAATCAAACAAGTTTTTTATGATCTGATGATCAAATCCTTTAAGTCAGATGAGGCTAAACTTGGGATAACACCTCATAACTTTGCCCCAGGGGCGGATCTTTTGAGCCGGAGTACTCGTAAACATCTTTAAGTGAAGAAGAAAATTGAACAGTTTTGGTTAAGAATGAATCCTTTCCTCATACTATTTGATCATTTTTCTTTAAACTTTTGATGTGAGATGTCTCTGGATAGTATTTATGTAATCCTATCTTTTTTTGTCCCGATAATGCCTGAGTTGGTGAAATATCGAAATGTGGTATTATTTTCAATATTTGACCTTCCATATTATACCATTATCTTCACAAGTTTGCCACAAAGTCAATTAAAATTCAATAGTATTAATGTATATATTTTTTAGATGTTTCGATGATGCTTTATCCCCCTCTTCAGCATTTAATACAAGCATAACAAATTATCACAAATTACTTACAATACCTTGTATGGATCTTTCTCACAGAAGTGGAAACTTTTAAACTGGATATATATATATATATATATATATATATATATATATATATATATATAT
This sequence comes from Rhaphigaster nebulosa, assembly GCA_948150685.1. Lineage (NCBI taxonomy): Eukaryota > Metazoa > Arthropoda > Insecta > Hemiptera > Pentatomidae > Rhaphigaster > Rhaphigaster nebulosa. The sequence continues at coordinate 33,798,417 of OX411312.1, read as the reverse complement.
ATATATATATATATATATATATATATATATATTTATATATATATATATTTTTTTTTTTTAATTTATTCTTACAAAAAATATCTTGCAAAAAAAAAAAAGAAATTATGTTATACTATTCCTTCAACTACATATGTACAGCAAGCAATCTTATTCAGAACGGACCAATACATCCCAGACTTGATAAACACCTGACCAAAAATTGGAGTATCCAGGGTAGAGTGTTGACGAATAAAGAAATCAAATGTGCCTAAACAGCAGCAGGTCCATGATTAAGATGTCCTGATAAAGCAGAGAGATACTGTTGATTGAGTGTTGCATATTCATTTTTCCTGTAACTACAGCTGTATGAAGAGTGGATCGTTGCCGACTACCACCAAAATGAAATGTTTGTTTTTCAGTGGCATATTTCGTTGTATAATTTTCACTAAAATCACAATGAATCAATGCTTCATCGTAGGCTAAATTCCGTCAAAAGCTTCATCCCCCATCCAGTGTTTTAATTCCTCTGTAATTTTTTATTCACATTAGCATAGGGAATGAACTTTAAAGCTCTTTTCAAATAGTGTTAAAAGATAAAATTTGCTAGAAATTTGCTAATTAACAAACTTAAACTGTGGCATTCAAGCATTTTTTTATTGAATAAATAAGGTAAGAAAAGACATCCCGTAAAAACTGTAGGGGACACCATTAAACATGACATCTCCTTCTGGAAGATTAGGTTTTATATTGAGAGTAAACCAAGCATGTATGAATGATAGGGAAGGGGTCAAACTAACTGATTGATGTGTTTGTCATTATTTTTCCGCTCATGCAGATCGGTGGGAATTTAGATTCGAAACTCGCCAGGGGAATAAACTACAACCTATCGGACAGTTTAGAAACTATTTTGTCAGTTCTAGCATCATTTTTTTCCAAAAATTTAACAATTCTTCTGAAACTGTCATTAAAAACAACTATTATACTCACTTCTTTCAAGACGTTCGAAATTGAAACTTAGACATAAATTTAACGCGTACACTTACTCACTCAAGCCCATCTGGACCTACGCTTCACAGATTTACGGGACAGCCAAAAAAACTCACATACAAAATCTTCAAATTTTTCAGTCAAAAACTTTTAGGACCATCACCAAAGCTCCTTGATATATCAGCAACATTACCTTTCATGCAGATTTCAATATGCCAACAGTTAACGAACACATAAGGACCCACTACAAACGATTTCACGATAACTTGCAGAGACATCCTAACAAGACATGGCGAAAACCAATATGCCTGACAATACCCGCAGAAGGTTAAAGAGGAGCTGGATGAGGGATCTCCTAGCCTAACTATATACGATAATCACGACAGGAAGAGGTGCCGCAGAGTACTACTGTTTTCCATGCCACGAGAACATGTTGTTTGTGAGCATATTCACTGGTTGTATCATCAACAGGTATGAATATAAAAAATAAAGCCAAAAAAAAAAAAAAAATGTATTGTTAATATATAAGAAAGTGAAAGCAATTTATGATAATTAGTTATGTTTGTATTAGATGTTTAAGAGAGGGACAAAGCATTCCCGAAAAGCCTAATATATATATATATATATATATATATATATATATATATATATATATATATATATATATATATATATATATACCTATTGAGTTTTAATTGGCCTTGAGGCAAACTCGTAAAGGTAACCGTATTTACGAGTATTTGAGAAACTTCAAGCCCAACTTGACAAGATCAAGTCTAAACATGATCTGGATACATTCCGTTTACACATTATTAAGTTTTAACATACAGAAAAACATATTTCACTTAAATATGTCCTTATATATGTTAGAGGTGTGTATGTCTAAGATAACATACATATAGCAGTGAGCATAGGCTATAAGCAACATCCTACAATAGAGTAGTGGAGCTGACACGAAGCTTGCTCACCACTATCTCTACAGCTGGTTAGACATGAGGCAACCACTCGGGCGTTTAATCTTAACTCGCTGCCGTCCTGTCCCATTGTCATTAATAACTTTAGGTTGTCAGTCACTACTAGTATTGTTACCAATAAACTTGTCATCAGAATTGTTTATTTTAAAAATTGTAATTAGAGACGGAATCGAGCAGAATAGGGGTTGCTATCAGAAACAGAGTAACGTAATATGCCGTTTAATATGTAATGACGTTTCGGCCTAAGTTTTAGGTCTTCATCAGGGCTAATATAAACAAGATGCGTAGATTACAGAAATTAAAAGAATAAATATAGAGGGATAACATGAGGGGACGTGGAAAAAAAATAGTATAAGATAATGTGAGGTAAGTGCGTTTTCGGGGCAAGTTCGTAATTGTCTCTCGTTAAATTGTGACTCATTAAATTCAAACCCTCAACTGGTAAATGCTGCCATTTAGGGAGAATGAAGTCTAAATACTGATGAATCAGTAATAAGTCACGAAAGGTTCGTTAAGGTAAAGTATGAGTTGTAAAGATTGTCTTTCAATTTCTCTTTCAACTTTTGCTGTCTAGCTGTATCGGTATTTATCTATCAATAGGCTTTTTCTTTTTTTTTTTCCCTTTCTTCAAAATACTTTGTGATTTACATTTCTCCTTGACAGTTATCTATTTTTAAGCATATGCCCGCAGTCAGCCAGCAAAACATGATAAATAATAGGGACAAGTAGAGACGTCTTTTGAATGATAAGTGCCCGCGATGTACACTTGTCCTTACTATCAATGTTTTGTCGAGCCAACTACGGATCAGCGAATAAAGATAAAAAATACTTTTTTTCAATACGTTTATTCAATTATATTCCTCGTCCCACTTTCATTACTCAATAATGATTATAAAATGTGAATTTCAGAGAATTTTTAACTTTTATTGGTGATTATATCAGTATAATAATCCTCCGGAAACAAAACTATTTTGCACTTGCTCCAACTTATATATAACCATTATATGCCTACTTGAATAATGAGTCTTCCAGATACGTCGCACGCACTTACCCCTCAAGGCAGGAGCGATTTAAATTGAATTATCAATCTCATAGAAATGGACGTGATTGAAACATCGGATTAAATGTAAAATTAAAACATAATCGTCTAAGAAACATTTTTAAAAACAGTGGAAAAATCTAGCTGAAAAATAATTATAATATGGTTACTATTGTAAAACCACACAATAACATCAATCCACAAAATATATTCGAGATAGACACATCCCACTTCAATAGTAATACAAAATAACCAAATAGAAATAATATCTTATCCGTAAACAGTTCAACATACCGAGGTCGTTTTTTGGAAAAAGCGTTAGCGCCATTTAGCAAACTTTAAAGGGAAACCCATGAAACATTTTTCCCATATAACAATAAATTTTTTTAGATTTTATTCTTTATTGGGTACAGTTGGAGTTTATTAAGGTGGCAAAACGTTTATAATTGCAGTATATTTTTAAGGCTTCTAGCACTTGTAAAAGCCAGAGTGACAACTGAGAGACGTATGGTATAGTCATCAATATTTTTTTCGATATATCGTGAGTAAGAATCGATAGTGGAGGTGTTTACGTCCCATAACAAATTGAAACCCGAGTTTCGAATTTTTGGTGCTTATTCCTTTTTCAAAAAATGACTTCGATATCATGTCCGTAAATATTTCACCATATAGTTCACGTATTGACAGTGAGTGCATCTTGAACCTTTTACTTAAATAAGAGTTGACGACGTCTACCATATTTCTTGTCATTTCTTTCCCCTTTTGGAAACTGAAATTTTGTGTTAAGAAACAGAATGGAGAGATTGAATACGGACACTAAAGACTCAAGATGTTAAGATCCCATAAGAAACATAGTCTATATTCTTATCCATCAAAATTTAAAAATATAGAGGTAATTCAAGAGTTAAAAATCAAGCTGATATGTTTAGGCGCAATAATACTAAACCCGTAAGACTGTAATGTCACGCGGAAGCCTGAATATGTATAGTATGTGTTCGTGTTTTATGTATGTGTATATATATATATATATATATATATATATATATATATATATATATATATATATATATATATATATATATATATCACTACTATATATTATTACGGTAGTATAGATCCCTTTTCCGGCTCTCAGGAGCGATGGATTTTGATGAATGAGGAATCAAAAGAAAGGGAATTTCATGGAGATGTGACGAATTTCAATTTTGTTTCTTAAATTCTTACTAGGGCTTAAATGAAAGTGATGAAAAAACTGGAAGGTTTCAAAGATTTGACGACTGAGAGTCGGTGGATCGAGACGGGATAAGTTGGATTTTAAAGATTTTAACGCGGGCATCAAGATCTTGTAAGGTCCATTGGACCGTACTGGTCCAGCGTTTTAAAGCCCTAAAACCTACCGTTTTCGAGATAGCGCACGATATAGGTCCGCACGGGCCCTATGCCATCTTGTGTACGTGTCGTTGTCATAGCAACTTTATATCTTTTAAAGCCAGTTGAGACTGTCAACAAAAACGTATTAATAACTGTGAAAACGTTTTGTAAATAAAATATTGTTTTTATGTTTCCATGAATAATAGAATATTTTAAACAGAAAGTGGTATAGTAGAGTCTTCTTGCTTAAATGTTAAAATGAGGGGGTACTTTCCAGTATGGCAAGTTAATTACTTAGTAAGTATTAACTATTACTTGAACATAGTCATTATAAACTATTATAAAGCTTCACCAAATGTGTGTGTTAAATTAACTTTCTTGATAATATTATATTGTTTATTGCTTATACTTCGATTTCATTAAGGATTCATTAAGCTATGTAATGCGAGAGTTCTCGCTCGGGCATACTAGTATATATATATATATATATGAGTAGTCCCGTTACTAACACGGGCAGGCCCACTTTGCAAATTTTCTGGGAGCATGGAAAAACTGTTTACTACAGAAAAAAAAACTTTCTCATTTTTTTTTTATTTTTTTTTATTTGGATTCCAATATGCTATTAAAATTGAATGTGTAACAGGCGTGATATATTATTCTAATAGTTTATTAGTTATTTACAAAATAAAACTGGAAGTGGGCGTGTTTATAACCAATGTGTGGGCATGGCCATATTTTAAGAAAAAAAACTGCAAACATGAAACTAAGAAATTAATTCCTTGAGGTTGGTTTTTATAAAGATAATACACTTAATAATGATAAGCTTTCTGTCATTACATTTTGTAGAGCGTTTACAGGTTATTAATGTGTTATTAACGTTCACTTTTATCTATCAAGTACATACTGGATATTTTAATGTAGGTAATAATTAAAAATTTCATTAATTATTTTACCACAACAGCTCAAATAAAACAGTAAACACCCAAAGAAAGGTGAATCGAAGTTGTTCGGATTCGCGTGGTCCAATACTGTGTTGCGATTGGCTCTACTCGGCTTGGCCATGTTTGAAACTAAGCGCTTGTGGAGCTGGCAATTTATAAAGCGGTCATGTATTTAAATGCATTTTTAGCCGTTTTGGTAACGAAAAAGCTCTTAGTGTTGAATAGACGACCTGAAGGAATAGATGCAGATTGAGAGGAACAAGGAGGGCGATCGCCTCCCCCCCAATAATTTGGCGTACAAACATTTAAAAAAATCAAAATAAAAATCAATAACAAATTATCTACATCAACCAATAAAATATGTAACTAAAATGAATTAAAAAAATGGTAAAAATCGGAAATCTGGCTAAGTTAAGACTTAGAAATAGGTAATATTAAATTGGAATAAGAATCGAATTCAGTAACTCTGGATCAGCCCGTAGTTCTTTACTTCGTTTAAGAAGTGAACAATTCTAAGAAGAAATAGGGTCTAGATGGGCAAACAGAGTGGGGAATAAGCTCAGCTCAATGGATCCAGTTCACTACTGATGCTTATTGAGACTTAGAGGGAGGGGGGAGGGGGAGATCGCCCTTCTTCTCCTATAAAAATGGAAAGTCTGCGCCCATGCCTGATGGAAACAATGTCTGATTCATTTAGTAATAAAAAAAAATGGATTTGGCTGTGTGTGTAACTGGGCTGCTCATATATGTATATATACGCGCGTGTGTTTGTGTGTGTGTGTGTGTGAGGGAGAGGAGGGAGGGGTGTGTAAATAAAGATACTAAATGAAACAAATATTTCGATCAAAAAATATCCTCATGAAATAAACTCACGAAACTATATAATAAAAAGCGTAAAGCTAAATTATAATAATTCGAAAAAATAAAAATCCTATTTTTTTCAATAAAATTGTTATTTTTAATTCATTTATTTTTTATAGTTCATCATAATATATCGTCGGTTTGATAGTAAAAATTATCAACTGCATTTTTGTGAAAATAAGAGTTACTATTTGCCTGTGCCTGAACCAAATTTACGCTTCATTATTCACAAAACTTTAAATTATCAATAATGAAGTGTAAATTTAGTTCAGACATAGGTAAATAGCAACAAATTTTCGTTTTCATAAAAACGCAGTTGATCGCTTTTACCTCCAAACCGACGATATGTTCGGAAAGAAAAAATAGCAAAAAAAGGAATAGAATACTCTGGAATCGAAGAAAGACAAATGTTTGGGATGCAAAGTGGTATCCAATTGTGAGAGATGGGCCAGCTGTTGCTAGTGAGTCCGGCCGTCCATCGCAGATCGATCAAGTATTATCTGAGAGAAAAGCCATTTCTTGGACTCTTCAATCCTGAAAAAATACATAAATCGCCGATTCAGAGTAAAGTAGCTGAAATCCAAAAATTAAATTGTACAGTAGAGGGTTTTTTAATATTTGTTTTATCGTTTCATAATATGAATGTATAAACCAAATATTTAACTTTCTGGCTTAGGTCTTTTATATAGAGATAGGCTTATTCCACATCGAATTCGCAGTAGTCTGCAGTAGTTTTCTTAAGCGATGAAAAACAGAAGGAAAAATATGATAAGTGCATCATTTTCCTTAAGAAGTTCCAAGAGGGTTTCGGCGAAAGAGATTTCAACGTGAGAGGTCTCTGGTTCGGAACATGTCACAAAAATTACAATATTCTGTAAATAAACACATTTTGATTTAATTTCATATGTTTTCTGCCATGCTCACAAATGGCTACAGAGATGCATGGCATGTTTCATTTAGACATAAAGGTTTTTAGGTTTTGGATCTTCCCCTGAGATATCATTTAAGATGAGAAATCAGGAGTAAAAGTGATCAAACAAATTACAAAAAAATATATATATATATTTCTGTACCAAAACAATAAGACTGCAAAAGACGCGTAAAATCTGTTTTAATTCAATCCATTTATCGTCATACTACGGTGTTACTTATCTATCTTTAGTACCACCATAAGGATTTTTTTTTTCGAAAATCTATGCATCTAGGTATCTCTGAATCATTCGCTACAAATCTATTTTCATCGACGAAACCTCTAAATTTCTACTAATATTTGTTGAAAATGGATCAGCAGTCTAGAAGAAAAATACGTCCTTAGACGTTGGTAACAACAGACTAGCATTCTTTTTTAACACTTTTTTTGGTCTCAGAAAACCTTAAAATTCTTCTAAATAAGGTAATACTTAAAAATAATGTCGGCTAAACTAACCCACGACCCAAATGACTGTAAGTACCTTATTCGAGAATGCTAAATAGAAGGTAATGTTATAAAATAAGAGCACAGTTGTTGAGTGGAATTAGACTGAATTACAGACATTTGGAAGTAGGACAAATTATACATTAATATTTGAAAAAAAACTCACAGTTTATCTATTGGAGCATGAAGATCTCTTTCATTGATAACTTTTGTTGGCTAAACAACAAGCGGATGGTGTTAAAACAACTTCTTTAAGAATTATTTTTTTTTTTTTACCTCTGAAGAAGAGTCAAAAAGTGTGCAAATTGTATCAAGCATAATAATTGTAATATAGTGCATGAAATCAGTCGACTCCCAATTATCCGCAGGCTGATTATCCGCGATGGGGTTTATCCTAGGGGTGTTGATATATCAATATTTTTGTGCGATAGTTTTTATCCGATATATCGTAATATCGATATTATAATTTGAATATCGCGTATCAATATTTTTTCATCAAAAATTTTTTTTAAATTATCGGTTTTCGACGTTTTTCATCTTTGAAATCAGAAGAAGAGGATTTTTCATTGAATTGAAGGCTATGGTAATATAAATTAACAAATCTTAGATTGTTAATAGCTTAAACAGCAACAATTAAATATTCATAAATAGCTTATCGTAAAAAAAGTATTAATTTATTAGCATTTGTCAATAAATAAAAAAAAATAAATATTTTATACTAGGAACTAGAGAAAACATTAACTAAATCGGTTAAACATAAAAATAAATAAAAAGGACGGAAGGAAATCTATATTGACCGAATTACTAAAAACCTATCGATGTAAATATTAGCATTTATTACTAAATAGATTCATTACTAACAACTAGATAAAAATGAATTAAAATGCTTAACATAAATAAAATTAAAAAAAGAAGGAAGAAAATCACAATTAAATTAATAATGACTGAAACTTATAGACGTTTCAACAATTCTTGCCTACAAGGCCCTGATAATAATTTCAGTAAATGGATCAAAATTATGCTAAATAATTTTAGTAACTGCCAAAAGAGAGCAGCACAATCCAGTAAAGCTGTTAGTATAAGCAGCTGATAATAGATAACAGCATCTTCGAGCTTAGGGGGTGTGAAAAGTTGAGCTATTCTTTTTTTTTTTTGTTTTTTTAACTTTTTTTTCGGCAAAAATCCAGAGTTATCAGAAGGGCCACTTTATTTCATCAAATCTAAGCTTTTTTACAAGTTTCTTCAAAACAGCTCTAATGAATTTGATGAAACTTGCCTAAGTCTTTTCCTTAAAGCTCTGTAACTATCCATAAATGTAGCACATCAATGAGAAAATGTAGGGAAAAAAGTTATGACAAAAAAAAAAATGATTTGTACATAACTCAAAAAGTATGCATTTAATGGTAAATTATGTATCATATGATCATATGAAAGGTAATTAAATGTTCTAAAACATAAAAAAAAAATTATCTAAATCAGACCCATATTAACAAAGATGCAGTGTATCTTTTAAGAACAATGAAACTAGAAGAAGCTAGGAAAATTGAAACCCGAGTGTGTCAGAAGTAGGAGGCGACCGAAGTGCTGGATCTGCTCCCACTACATCCCATCCTGTTCTCAACAATCCTGCTCTGATCAACTCGGTTAAATTCACACTGTAGTAGTCAATAATTTTTACTTTTATATTATGTAATGGAGACTAAATGTTTCCCTAGAAATTAAATGGAAACTTTTAAAATGTATTTTTTGCTTGGCAAACCAAAAATATAAGGTGTAATTGTTTAAAAACTATTGTACAGTACTTTTGGAAGAGAAGACATGAAGAAGTCCATGCTGCTGAGAATATTTCAAATAGTGGTAATGTGATCTCTTTAAAATTACATTGGAGGGGGAAACTAGCCCAAGTTGGCCAATTGGTCCTTTTTGCATTACATAATGTTAACTCGGCAGTGCCAGAATAACTTCAGGTAATAAAGCAAATATAGTTGTAAAAGTTTTGGAGAAATACAGCACTTTTATCTAATATTTTTCCATAAAAAGTAATTGCCTATTTCGATCCCTTCTGTAAGGAATGTTGATATGGAAAGGACAAGTAGTGGCGATTACGTGTTGAATCTGTGACATGGCCCTTGCAATAAATCAGTATCGATAATATAATGTTAAAAGAATAAAAACAAAATAAAAAGAAAGAGATATTTAACAAGTTTTTATTTGGTCTTTATAATACAAGAAACCATGCATTGATGTATCTATATCTTCATGGTAGCTTTTGCTTCAAATCCTGAGACATAAATAACTTAATAACATAACTATGTACAAAAAAAAAACATACATATAACAGTCAAAAATATTTTTCCAGATTTGAAAAACTGAAGAGTCATTTTAAAAAATATTAATTTTTAAAAAAAATACCAGTGATTAGTTAAAGTTAAGATAAAGTTCATAGCAAAGGCTATTATAGAGAATCAATGCAAGTATTAAAATATAAATAATAACAAGCAGTCTATTATATTTTATTATTTTCGGACTAATTTGACTCGCACAATTTTCACTAAAAGATCCTTGTTGTAATTAACTAAAAGCAAGTTGTAAATTTTAACAATGTAGCGTATTCAAATACATTCAGTAATAATGCTTATAAATTTATATAAAATATATTACACGTATAACAAAAAAACAGGACATAAAAATATTTAAAAAAAAAATGTAGACAAAAAAATTTATCGAGGAACGGTATTAAAAACAAACATGTCAGAATATGTCCTAAGGGATTAAAATACTATAAAATAAATAATAAAGCTAAATGCAACAAACAACTTTAAAAAAAAGAAAAAAATTCATAAAGATTTGTACAGTAAAAAGAGCGATTACATTAAACAAAAATCCATCAATATCACAACCTGAGATGTTTCAGACCTCCTACATATTTACATTTCTTGAAGGAGTTTAATTTTTTTTTTTATATAGTTCATCTAGCGACTAAATAGATTAATGGCAACCATATAAATTTATGCTTATAGTATACATAAGGATATATGTAAATATAAATATATGTTTATATATGTACAAAACGGGTCATTCCAATCGATTACATCACAAAGTAACATATTCTCGTGCCTGTTTCAGGATATCAGGATCGAGCGTTGCGACAAATTTTTCAAATTCTCCAGGCCCGATGTCTCTTTTGAGCCCTTCGATCTGAAATTTCAAAATTAAATAACAATTTTGTCATTAATAAATTTGAAATAATAATTAATTACAATCAAAATAAACTTAATTTAAATTAGAAAAAACAAAACATTTATACGAAAAACAGAATTAGTACCAGTGAATGTTCATGAGCAATGGGGAGGGGTCTTAAGCCTTCCCATTTCTCCACTACCCTCAGGCTGGCTTGTGTTCACAAGTTACATGATTTTCAAAGCCGGTTTATTTTAAAAGAACTGAATAATATTTATTTTTTTAAATGTCAACCTAAAAATTGTTTGCAAATAAAAAACTATTTTTAATATACAATTTACAATAAATAATGTTTTTTTTTTTTACAATTGCTCTTTATTAAATCTTAATTTGCCATTAACTCTTTATTAAAAGAGCAACAATGAAATCGAGACGATATTATATCAAGGCAAGACTGAGATGGGAAGGGCACATGATCAAAATGTAGGATGAAAGGGTGCAGAAGAAAATACTGGAAGCGCACTTCAGTGGAAAGAGGAAAAGGGGAAGACCGAGGAGCAGGTGGAAGGATGAAGTGGAGAGAGACGCGAGGAGTCCGCAATTGGAAGACGTTAGAAGCACATGACAGAGAGAAGTGGAGAAGAATAACTGAGGAGGCCAAGGGTCATGCTGGCCTGTAGCGCTGGGAAGTTAGTTAGTTAAAATAAATAAAATCACAATTCATATGATAAATGAAACGTTTTACTAATTAGTTTCAAATTAAAAACATTTTATGTATTATATTTTTTCATTAAGTAAAATTTCATATCTATTTACATCATCGCAGCAATACTTAAATGTGTTCCAAGATGATTTGGACCAAATCAGGTGATTAGAGTTGTGTGTAAAAAAGGTGGATTTTAAAACTGAATTCAATATATAAGTGATCGGTTGTTTCTGATGATGTTTCTTTTTATTGTAATAAATCATTATATATGATTTTATTGCTAAAATGCCAGGTTTGTAAATATGAAACTGGAATTCATCCATAGATGGTTATAGTTGTTAATGTAGTTACCGTTAAACCGCATTATTGGCACCATTTTGTTTATTCGATAGCTGGCAAACATTTTCAACTCACAATAATACATGTTTCACATATCAGCATCGTTTTGAACATGTCGAGTTGTGTGCCTACAAACTACGATTTGTGGACAGCATTAGTTTTCTGTCACCATTTAAAGAAAACTGCTGCAGAATTGCATTGAATGCTTATCGAAGCTTACGCTAAGCATGCTCTTAGTAAACTAGAGTGCTTTGAGTGGTTCCATGATGAAGAACATGGAAGACCACTGAAAAAGATTGAAGACAGCTAAAACCTGGGAAAATTGTTCGAACGCTATAGACAATTCGATCGATTTGAATAGAGTATTTCGTGAAAAACGACCAGAATATCAAAAAAGACAACACAAAGTGAATTTGCTTCATGATAATGCACCATCAGTCACAGCAAAACAAATGAAAGAAATGATTGAGGCATACAATTGGAAAATATTAGTGCATGTGGCTTACTTACCAGACTTGGCTCCGTCGGACCACTATTTATTTGCATCGATGGAGTACCCACTTGCAGTACTTAACTTCTTATGAAAATGTACAAAAATGGCTTGATGATTGGTTCGCCACAAAAGAGCAACAGTTTTTCTGGCATAGCATTCATAAATTGCCAGACAGATGGAAAAATGTATAGATTGCAAAGAACAATATTTTGAATAAAATATTTTTGTCTTCTTCCTCATAATTTTTTGGGAGTTTCCAGTATTTATTTTATTATATAGCAATATGTGACTTCCATGTACTCTCTTCTCATATATTTAATTGACGTTTCAGGAAAAAACTTCCTCATCGTCAGAATAATTTTTTTTTTAAATTAAAATATTTCATATTCTAATAAAAACATAACATATAAATAAACCATATTCATAATTTAACATTATCTAAATTTAACAATATCTCAGCTTATATTTCTCTCTCATTGTCCCTAATTAAAAATTTCAGCATTTATTATTATACACATTAGCTGGGAATCTAAGGTCACTGACTAACAGTAAGCAAGAATATACTCCTATTTGATCTTTGTACTTATCCTATCTTTATCTCTCTATTTTTCATAGTTGTTTGTTGTTTTAATACTTAATTAGTATATCTATTTCAAGCTATTAGAAGATTTTTTTTTAGTTTTAAAAAATATTTAAGTATAATTTAAATATATCGCAATTAGTTATATTATGATTATTTAATATTAATTTTGTTCATAATATCGGTGTAATGTATTCCTAGGTGTTTAGTGTCTGTTTTATAATTAACTATTGTTTTGTTGTTTTTGATAATATGGATAGTAATTTTCTATTATTCGTCATATGTGCGTAATCAAACATTTTAGGATTTTCGAAATCAAACTTATGTTGCATTTTACTTCCTTGTACGCAGTAAAGGAAGTATTGTAATCACGAAAGTTGTCGGTTTTCAGATTTCAACGGAAATATCCATTTTGACCATCCCTGAATCCATTTTGGCTAGTTTCGTCATGACGTGCGTATCTCACATAACTCAAAAACGGTTAGCAGTAGAAAGTTAAAATTTTGTATTTGGGATTTTTGTAAAATCTAGTTGTAAACCTCCCTTTTTGGTCACTACATAATCACCGGAAGTAGTACTTTACTTCTTGAAGGTCATAATTGATTTCCATCCAAAATCATATGAAAATATAATGTAAAACTTCTCAAATTTAGTATTTATGATTTACATATTGATTTCAATAATATACTACTAAATTGGCAAACTGGCAGCGGTACTCTACTTTAAGGTCATAATAAATTTTCATTAAAAATTATATTAAAATATAATGTAATACATCTCAAATTTGGTAAATAAAACTTTTATATCAATATAAATAATATAATTGATTTTGGTTGAAATTGAAGAGCTGAAAGGGGTACTTTACTTGAAGCTCATAATAAACTTACATTAAAAGGCACAGAAATCACAAAGGTTACAAACGCGATTTTTTTTTTCACTCTAATTAAACAATTAAATTACTAGTTTTAAGGGCTAAAATTGAGAGTTAATACTTATTTTCCTCCCCATTTGTGAACTGAACAAGTCTGCAGGAGGAGAATAAGATATAAGTTAAGATAAAAATGTCAAAACCGTTAATTTCCAATACTTTATCTAATGAGATTGACAGTTCTAATGTTGTCACGGAACATGAAGAAATCTTTTGGGAACTTGTTACCTACTGAAAGAAAACGACCTATAATAATGGAATGAGATCTCCAGAAACAAAAGCTTGTGTGAGTATGTGTGTGTCAATAGATGGATATCGCGACGCTGAGTGTCAGTTTTGAGATAATGCTATCTTCAGAAACTAGTAACCAAATTCAGAATCACTTTTTTGAAACACCCATTTATAGATTAATAGGTATACAAAGAAGTCATGTGTTGTCCACATCAGGTATTTTATACTATGTAAAGCCAGTGCAGTTGTACTGATATTCTTCACATTATTGCAATTGGATTTATGTTGTGCTACTCTGATTTTTAATTTTTTAGAAGTCTCACCAGTGTATATCCCTTGGCAATTCAGAAAATCTATTTCATATATAATATTTTATATACCGTATGGGATATACATTGGTGAGACTTATAAACAATTAAAAATCAGAGTAGCACAACATAAATCCAATTTCCAATACAACCCCACTGGCTTTACATAGTATAAAAATGTAACATAAGTTTGATTTCGAAAATCTTAAAATACTTGATTAAGCACATATAACGATTAATAGAAAATTACTAGAAGCCATCTATATTACCCAAAACAATAGTCAATTACAAAACAGACACTAAACATCTAGGAACTCATTACACAGGTATTATTAACAAAATTAATATTAAATAATCATAATAAAACTAATTGTCATATATTTAAACTATACTTACATATTTTTTAAAATTAAAAAAAATCTTCTAATAGCTTGAAATAGAAATACTAATTAAGTATCAAAACAATAAACAACTATGACAAATAGAGAGATAAATTTAGGATAAGTACGAAGATCAAATAGGAGTATGCTCTTGCTAACTGTTCGTCAGTGACCTTAGACTTCCAGCTAATGTACAATAATAAATGATGACATTGTTAACTAGGGACAATGGAAGAGAAATATAAGCTGAGGTATTGCTAAATTTAGATAATGTTTAATTATTAATATGGTTTATTTATATATTATGTTTTAATTGGAGTATGTTTAAATATGAAATATGTTTATAGATGCATTAATTGTTAATTTTAGAAAAAAATTATTCTGATGATGAGGAAGTATTTTCCTAAAACGTCAATTAAATAAAGAAGAGAGTATATGAAAGTCATATATTACTCTATAATAAAAAAATATTTTTGAACATTTGTAAGCAATAAACATGTATTTCCTTTACGAAAACTCCGGTTTCATATTTACATACCTGGTAATCATGACAATAATCCACTATACGTCAGCTAATTAATATTATATTCTCTACCTGAATTCTAAAATAGTTTTCTAAAACAATTTTATGTACTGGATCCTCAAGAGCCAGTTGTTTCTTCCTATGCTCGTGTTCGGTTTCATAACTGGAAGCATCATCGTTATCCGGCAGGTAGAGTAATGCACTGGAACAAGCATCAGTTAACTTATCAAAATTTACAAAATATTTAACTGCACATGGATTTTTTTAATTTTATTTTTTACAAACAAATAAAATTACATAAATAAATAAAAATAATAATATTTTGAATTGCTTATTTTTGAAATTTTTTGTGTGTTTTTAGAACTGAGGATGAATGTATAACATTCAAAACTAGTTTTCAATAAAACAAATTTATAGAAGTGGCAAATAATTTATCAATCCCTAATCCTCGATTAATGTTCTGGTTAGGAACTGAAAACAGAGAGTTAATTGAAACAACCTTAAGAGAGCATTATCTAAATATATAATTTTTTTTTTTAAGAGTAAATAATAATTTATAATACCTACGAAAGAAATGCAGTGAAAAGATTTATTTCAAACTATTTATTTAAATACAAAAGAATAGACATACATGTATCACAACATAAATTAGATAATGATACATACATCTGAACATATATAATATGGACGCTATGAAGTAGTTAATTAAACTGAAGTAATTATAAAAATGAAAAGAAAATGAACAGTAGGGGTTTCCGAGAACTATGATAACAAATAATAGATGGTACCAGTCCAACAGTGGCATAATTAAGAAACCCGATGATAATGAGCATTGGATGGTCAATTTCAAATGATATAGTAACGAAACAACATAAACCGGGACGATGATAAACGAGGACCTACTATATAAAAGATAAATTAATATTATCATAAAAAGTTCTATGTGAATAGAACAATTATTTCAATATGACAATGACTAAAATGTTATAAATACAGATGGTACAATGACATACTCAATTCTGGAACCTCCTTCATCAGTTCTTGTAATATCATTTAATACTTCTGTAACTGCTAACACAATGCCATGGAATTTCTCGTAAACGAACCTGTAACAAACATCGATAAACTAAAAATTAAGCATAAGCATAATAATTCAAAATAGCAAAATTAAAAATAATGTTCAAAATCCACTAAAGTTCTTTTTTTTTAAATAATTAATAAATTTTTAATCACTCTATATTCGTAATCACACATTTTAAGGTCCCCAATTTACACATTTGGGAAGCACTTGGTGACAAACTGTGGTTATTTATTATTTATTTATTTATTAGTTATTTATTAACATTATTTATTAACAATTTTTTTCTTTATTATTCATTTTTTTATCATACTAATCATTTTTATCAGTTACCATCTTTTATTACTGCTATGGTACTGTACCTGTTGTTATCTAGTTTTTTCTTAGCTCTGATGGCCTAAAAGTTAGGCCTAAACGTCAGCACACAATAAAAAATAAGTTTCACTTATTAGTGTGTTCTTCATTGACCACATCCACCGACTAATTTCTTCTTCTGGCAGTACACACCAAAGTGGTCCTTAGCCTGCTTCAACATTAGCAGCCACAGGACT
This sequence comes from Rhaphigaster nebulosa, assembly GCA_948150685.1. NCBI lineage: Eukaryota > Metazoa > Arthropoda > Insecta > Hemiptera > Pentatomidae > Rhaphigaster > Rhaphigaster nebulosa. Next base: position 33,781,554 of record OX411312.1, on the reverse strand, counting down.
CTATCCTCCATCATACGGATGTCTGCCCGCCGCATATCCTCCCTCGAACACTGTTGTCTTTCCATCGGACCCTTGGCCGTCCCTTTTGCCTTGTGGCGAAGATACTCCCTTAGTAAATCTTTTTATCCTGCTTTTATCCTTCTTACTTCTTCTGCTTCCTTTGCTTAAAGATTCATTAGGGATCCGAGATACAGAAAAGCAGACACTACTTCAATATTTTCACCAGAAATGTCTTAGAAAGCAGGGTGCTGTCTTCTTATTTTTTCTACAATCATTAATTTGGTCTTCTCAATATTTATTTTGAAACCAGCTCTTCTTGCTTCCTCAAAGCCTACCTACTTCTTCCTACAATTATTATATCATCTGTGTATGCCATCATTTGTAGTGATTTATTCATGATTGTACTGCTTCCATCTAGATCTGCACTCTTCACAACGTTGTCCAGAACTAAATTGAACAGCATGGGAGTCAAGGGATCTCCCTGTTTTAGTCCATTCTTTATTTCCATGGGTTTGGACAGCTCTCCATTTGCTCTTATCTGACAGTTAGAGTGCCTCATTGTCATCTTGGTTAAAGATTTTAGTTTAGGAGAATTTTTTTACATCTGCCATCACAAATCATCAATCTGTAGATCCTATCATATGCAGCTCTAAAATCAATAAACAGCCGCCATGTCACCATGTTGTAATCCCAAATCTTTTCATCTATCTGCCAAAGAGTAAAGATCTGATCTATTTCTCCCAAAACCACATAGGTAATTACCAACTGCTCTTTCATAATAGGGTGCAAGTCTATTGTATAATAACATGGCAAAGATTTTATACCCCATACCAAAGTGATTCCTCTTTTATTGCTGAATTCCGTCACATCGTCTTTCTTGTGAATCACATTGATAATATCACAATTCCATTTTTCCAGCATGTGTTCTTCTTCCCAAATGCATTCTATGAATCTAAGCATTTCTTGTTGCATCTTATCACCCATAAGTTTGAATGGCTCAGCATTTTATTGTCTGATTATTGTCTGCTCAGCATTGTCTCTACTCGGAACTTTATTCCTTTTCAATTTGCAGATTACTTCATCTAACTCCTTCTACAGTTGGGGAGATTGTTCCTTCCCATTCAAATTCTCCAGATTCTCTCAGCCTAGTAGGTGACGTTGCCACCACCATTGAACAGTTATTGGAAATGTTCTTCCCATGTTAGAAGAATCTCTTGGTTTGACGTTAGGAATATAGCTTCCTTGCTTTTGATCCAATTATTTACGGGTGCATATCCTTTCTTGATTGCCTCTATTTTCCTTTCATTTTTGTTTGACGCCTCTTCAATAACCTTAAACTGTTCCTAAAGTGCCTACTTTTTCTTCTTCTTGACGATGTTCTTTGCCTATCGCTTTGTTTCACAGTACTCCATCTCCTGTTGCCTAGTTTGCCGCTGCTAGCTCTTATGTCGCAAGCTGTTTGTCTGGTCTATAGCTTTCTTGCATTCGCTGTCAAACCACCCGACCAACTTCTTTTAGAAATTGCATTTATGGTCAACTAAACCCACACCAATAGGAATTTTGTTTTACATGTAGGATAGCACGCACAATAATTTAAAAGACTACAAATTATAATTCAATGGTTTATTATTTCCAAATATTTACATATCAACAATATCTGGTGAGTCTATCCACACGACTTTTCTTATCGCTTTGGATTAGAGTCCAATACAAAATATGTTTGCTATATCTTCGCTAATATTAGCCTCATTAAGATTTTTTTATGTTCAGCTTTGTAGATAATTAAAATTATCTTTCAAATGAGCACCTGGAATGTCCGGGAGATATAGTTTTAGAGTTATCAAATAACTAAACAAAGATGAACCGGTTTCCATAGGAAAAGTACAGAATACTTTGTAAAACATGTCTACAAATTTCAATAGGCTATATCTCTGGTAATACTAGTCTGATTTCAATGAGTTTTTTGTTTTTGTTTTATAGGGAATTTAATAACCTTTAATAACAGAAGCCAAAAAAATGTTCAACCTTGATAGACCGATTCCAAAAAACTTTGTATTTTTCCTCTTTCTTCATAAATGGCCCAGTTTTAGGCACGTAAAATCCTAATCAGCCGCCATTTTGAAACAAAATAAGGGATGGTAATGTCGCACTCGACCGGTCACTACCTGTGACTTTAGTGCCAAATCTAAAAAAATTCAGGAAAGAAGTCTCTGAGCAAAGCCATGAGACAGTGGGCGGATGAATTTTTTTTCATTCAATTTTTGAATTCTAAGCAAACAAATGAAGAAACTAAAAGGAGAAAAAAAAAAAAATAAAGAATGGTGAAAACCATCATTTGACTCACCTGAAGTTAGATATGAGCAAGGAACAAAGAGCAAGCCCTAAAAGTTTCTTCCTTTCCATTTGAGTTATCAGAGGCATTTTGTGCAACCATACTTCTAACATTTTGTTCAAAACCTCATCTGGGCTCTGCCGAACTGTCTCACTTACTTTATTCATTGCCTGAAAATTTAACAGTATAATATTATTAAATAATCTCATGAATCATCGCATACTATATTAATAAATATCTAAAAATTCAGTGAAATCTCAATAATTCAAATTTTAAGAGAATGACAAACCGCTAAAGAGTTAAGAATAGTCTGAGTAATGGATGTTAGCTTTCAGTCCTTTTCTGTTGTAGAGCAAATATTTGTATTTTAGATAAAAGGACTTAAATGAAGAAAATTGAGTAGTATCATGAATGTATTTTCATATGGAAGTTATATTTATATTTACAGTTGCTTTTAAAAATATTTATTTTCAAATTTTTCTGAATTGTATAATATTAAAATATATCCAAAGCATACCCTAGCTATTTTAGCCCAATGTGACAGTCAAAAACATTTGTGCAAAGTAATAAAGTTTAATTGTGGAAAGAATTACCTTATTTATTTATTAAACTTTAAACTTAATAAACCTTATTAGCATACGAGCTAACAAAGAAATACTTAATAAAATATTAATTGATAAAACAAATCAAAACCTTACTTCAATAAAAGTTTCTTGTGAAGCCAAAAGAACACGAGCTAATATTGACAAGTACACAGACATAACCATTGGAAATTCTTCACCTTTATGTATGTTCCTAAAATTGCATACAAAAATTAATTTTTAATTAAAAATTTTAATAATTAATCTATTGTTTCTTGATGCCAATATTCAAGCCTGCTTATGAAACTAAAACTGGTAAATGAGCAGTTATTTCATTTGAATTTGAATTTGAATTTTAAAAATATAAAAGAAGGATTAAAGAACAACATATTTTTTTAAATTGATATAAAAAATATTATGAAAATAATACTCACCTAAAAATATCCGGAAGAAGAGGTTTTAAAAGCAATGAGGATTTTGACGAATTAACTTTCAAAAACAGTTCTAACACCCTCATAATTAACAAAATACCTTCAGTTCTCATATCCGTTAGCATATCAGCAAAAAGGTTTATTAACGTTGGTCCATAAACCTAAGACAAATTAAAAGCAAAAATCAATGATATTTTTAATAAAATAATATAATAATATAAATGGGGAAGTTTTAGAGACAGAGTTTGTTTGGAAGATCATAGGATTGATATGAAAATAATAAATAAAAACTTTAACAAATTTAATGAACCATTATATATTTTTTTTTAAATATTTTTTATTAAATTAAAAAAACCATCTCTGGTTTCTGTCACTAAAGTTGACTACAATTTATAAATTATTTTAATTTAATTGACTCCACTTTTAATTTGTATAATTGGCACTAAATATTAATTACTTGATAGACAAACAGTTTGGTATATGGCTCAGTATATATGAAGAGCGTGTCGCATAACAAAATATCTGTAAATCAACTAACATCGAACAGAAGATGAACCTAAATTTTTAAATTGATTAAATAATTTATAATAATTTCATGCTATAACTTTGTTTTCTATTTAAAAGCTTGTCCCCCCAACAAGCATTTACTCTTAAATAAATTTTATATAAAAAAAAATAAAAAAATATTTTTTCTTAATTAAAAAAATAATAATTTTATCATCAATAGTCAAATATATCCATTTGATCCCAAATAGAAAATATAAAAATGAGTTTAATTACATTTGAGTAAATTAACACAGATAGATGTTGGGAAAGATGCTTTAAAAAAAACAAGCAAACTAAATATAACACAAAAATTTGGTCTACGGTTCTGATTTGTGGATAAATTTAATTAGTTCTAATATTTAGTTGAAATGTAATTTTTCCCAACCCTGTCTTGAACAATGAAAATAAAAATATGAAGGACAATATATATTAATTATGTTAATATATATTAATCATATTAATATATATCTATATTAATTTCTTACCTCAATTATGTCATCAGGAGAAAGCAAAACATAGGCAGATATGATACTCATACACAGCCGCAAGTGTTCAGTGTTACCTTCTGTTCAACAGAACAATAGGAATAATTCAAAATTAATTTCAAAGAAATTAATAAAATAAATCATAATTATAATTTTGAAACCAAAGGATTACCTAAAAGAGGTGGCATATTGCTAAATAGCTGAATCAATCCAGGAGTTGGATAAGCAGTTGTCTCTACAACACTTTGCCATAGTTCGAGCCCATCTTCAAGTAAATAAACATGACAGTCTTGCCTTACATCAGTGCTTAATGATATCACAGATAATATGAAATTGGTAACATCTTCTGATTCATTGATTTTACCTATTGCCTAAGAGAAAATAGAATTTTATTCAATAAAATTAAGACATCAACATCCACTAGTCAACACCAAGAATGAACACATAAAAAAATAAAAAATGAATAAAAACATACAAAATTAATACAATTGGTTGGTATATACAAAGTAAAACTTAAGCCATAAGATAAAACATATAATAAGCTTTTGAAAAAATATATACATTGTTACTTGCAGAGGAAGAAAATATACATACCTAATACAGTGAAACCTCACTACAATGGATATCCACGAGTCGGGAGGATTTGTCCGTTGCAGAGGGGTATCCATTGGGGACGGGTGTACACGTGTTTATTAAATTATTAATACATTCATACATGTATCAAAACTGGTTTATTTATTTAAATATATGAAGCTTAGTGATACAATTTGTATTCTATTTAAACACATAACATTTTTAAAACTTAATTTGTTTAAACACATTTAAAAAACAAACAATAAACTTGGTGAAAAAAATGTATAAACAATAAAAGCATTTACAGACGTTTTTTAAAATTTCAGCAAATTGAGTTTTTCCAAATTAAAATTTTGTGGCTATCTTCCGCACAGAAATTTTTTTTTAAATTGAAATTTGCTTTCTCTGCTTTTCCTTTTATTGTGCAAGAAATTCACATGGTACCATTCTTAACATTCTAAGTTTAAAGAATAAAACTGATGGAGGCATATGGGGTTTTACTAAAACATGATGAGACGAGGCAAAGTGATTTCTATCAAAACCGCAGGGAGACAAGGAGCACAAAATGTAAGCACCAATAAAAATATCTGATTTATGCCTTGATGCCTTATTTATTAAGTATAACTTCAAGATATGTACATATTTCAATGTACATACATATTTATATCGACCATTATTAAGGGTTCCTTATTATGAGAGAATTTTAAATGATAAATTTCAAAGATGTGTGGGTATAATCTTCCCAGAACACTTAAAATGCCTTAAATAATTTAAAATTTAGAAATAAAATAAATAACTATCGATAATCATAAATAAATTACTTACTTTGACTAGATGTACTAACGTAGCTACAACAGCACACCTCAGCATACTATGGTGTTCTGTTTCATGCCATAAGAGGGGAAGATACTGAACGAAGCTGTTATAATATGGTTCAATTGCGACACCAACTCTTTCAACAATAAAACATAGTATATGCAAAACCCGCATCTGAAAAAAAAAAGTAGTAAATTTGTAATATTTACAGATGTAAAAATCAATAACCTACTTATAGCTAAGACGGTAATTACAAAAAAAATAGATAAGTCTAGTTTCAGAACCGTTGATAATTTTTATTTTGAATGAAAGAGACAAAAGCCCAAGTACAACTGTAAATCTAAAGTTTATCAGACATATTTGCCAGAATATGCTGAGTGATAGTGGCAGATAAATACTCATCTTTAATTACTTTTTGGTGGCAATTTTGATAAAAACAATAAATTTACTCGTATGTAGTAATTATTAAATAAATAGCTCATTTTAATGCCTTTATTTTAAGTAATGACATTTTTATATTATCAATTATTTGGGCTCAGAGTACTCATAAATGTATAAAATGAATGATATCTAAAAAGTAAAAATGTTCGCCAATTGCCACATTTTCTCTGCCTTAGCTGAGTGAGTAATAGTTATAAAAAATAATAATAGTTTTTTTTTTTTTTTTTTTTTTTTTACAATGAGAAGCCTAATTATTAACTCAGCTCATCATACCACCAATTTGGATACAATAACAGTCGAGATATGGTTCCAATTTCTGATAAGTCCTAAAATGAGCCAACTAGATATTGCAATTTTTCGTTCATTTGCAGTTCTTATTCCTCTTACTAGCCTATGTTGGAAAATAAATTAATGTAAGCATCTGATATCATATGTAAACTTCAATGAGTATCTACTCTCAATCAACTTTCATTTCCTCCAGACCTGCATTTAAATGGCTGTATTCGTAGAATAAATAAAAGAAAAATACTTAAATCTAAAAGATAAAAACAACTAACTAACAATTAGAATTTAAATAAATCACCTTTGTATCACATTCTAGGGCTTCTTTAAGAAGGTTGAAAAGAGATAAAAACATTGGTTCTAAAAAGTCCATGAACGATTCCAAATTAAACTCAAAATCGTCCACAACTGCTCTGACAGTATTCGCAGCAGTCAACCTCACGACCATATCTTCCTCCGACCTGAGAAGTCGGATCATGAGGGAATAAACATTCGGATACAGGTCACTAGACATTTTGACACCAGCCCAAATTCCTACCAGGCAAGCAACTCGTCTCCTAATTATCCTATAATTATTATCCTGGACTTCTAATTCGACCCGCAAAGATGTAGTAAACCAGTCATTAAAATTTATCTAGAATAGAATGAATCAAATATTATAACATCATTGTATCAACTTCACATTAGTTATTAAATATTCTGTACATACCACATCAAACAGATCAAAAGCGGCTATGCCAACAGCATTATAAACAGCATCTTTCAAGAGAATAGCATTGATATCGTAAGGTGCAACAAGCGACTGATTTTCTCTTACCAGTTCTACTACAAAAGGGGTCAAAGCATCTCTATACTCGTGAAACACTGTGGCAAATAGTGCCTCTGTGCTTGCCTAAAGGAATAAAATAAATAATTAAAAGAACAAAGTTAAATAAAATATTAAAAAAGAAAAACATTTACCCTCAAAGAATATTTCCAAGATTCTCCTCCCTCATCAGTGGCTATAAAAATAAAGAATCATTGCATTATTAAATAAATTATTATATAAGTCTTTATATAACAATTAAATTATTATAGAAAAATAAACTAAAAAATCATATAAACAATTTTTAGACTTTATTCAATAAAAAATCTGATGCGGTGTGCACATCACACAACTTTCCCTTACCATCCTATGATAATTACCTTTTTAATATAATTTTAAAGAGTTGGCATAAACAATAATTGAAATAAACTCAGCAGCATTCACTTCTTTACATCTTCTCTCACATAAGTGCAATAAAACAGGTTTTTGAACAATTTCAATACAACAACTCTTTACACTACCAATATATATTTTAAGTTCATTAAGTTGAAAACATATTTTTAAAGTTTTGGTTTACCTTCATGGGATCATTTTGTTACATTCATGGGAGCATTTTGTTGTTATTAAATAATATCAAAGTAGAAATTATTAAGTTAATTTCAACTTTTGCATTCTTACATTACATTATTACAGAACATATTGTGACAACAGATTGGCAGATTGGTGTGAGAAGGTTCGGTCGCATCCTCCTCCTTTCGGATGCGCTCGGTTATCCATCCAGGCTCTTGTAGTCCTCATAAGATAAGCTGTATCTTAGCTGATTCAGGTCCGATTATGATGATTTATTTTCGTATTTTAGAGAATTTAATTACCTTCCATATGATTTCATACATGATTTACCATAAAATACTTACTTTTTGAGTTAGGGGAAAATAAAATTTTCTTTTCGCAATAACTTTTTCTCCTGCAGTTTCTCGTTGATATACTACATGCATGAAAAGTTAAAGAGCTTTAAGGAGAAAATAATAGGCAAGTTTCATCAAAATCTCTAGAGCCGTTTACGAGAAAATTTGTAAAAATTGTAAAATCCATGATATAATTGCCACTTTTGGTTAGTCTGATGCACTGTATCTGTGCTAATACTGGTCCAATTTTGATGATTCTTATTTGTTTGTTAGATAATTTAATTACCTTTCATATAATCCTATACATAATTCACTATAAAATGCATGCTTGTTAAGTTAAGCGCAAATAAAGTATGCTTTTCATCATAACTTTTTTTTCTCTGCATTTTTTCATTGATATACTACATACATGAAAATCGTTGGAGCTGTTTACGAGAAAATTGTAAAAAAGTGTAATATCGGTTATATAAAGTGGCACTTCCGGTTAGTCGATTTTGACGAAAAAGTTGCTATAACATCACATGCATATGCCTACCTTAAATACGCAATTTCAGTACCGTAGAACTTTTGGTTTTTGAGCGACCCTGTTCACATACCCATATATACATGGACACACAGATCATTATACAAGCCTTGGTTATTTGGACTCAGGGGACCTTAAAACTGTATTTCCATTGAAAACTCAAATTCGAAAATTTTCACGATTGCAATACTTCCCCTTACTATGTATTTCATAAATAGGTAAGGGAAAGTAATAACTGTTTTATAACAGTTTTGAAAAAACCTAATCAGGCGACCTCACTTTTTAGGCAATGAAAATACTTTACTATTTTAAACAACTAACTAATCAACATAATGTAGCATGTAAATGTAAATAAATAATTATACGGTGACAAATGAATTTGGTTGATGAAATTCCATGATTCTTCCAATTCATTTAGTAAAATTCCCGGCCTTTAAATAGAAATTGTCAATTCAACATTTTAACTATGTATGTGAAGAATTACTTTTTGTTTTTCTATAAATATCAACAATAGTTTAATATTTTGTGTAAAATATTTTCAAGCTCATCTAGGGATGTGCTAACATGCATATCGCACATCCAGAATAAAAGAGGCAAAACTCAAAATTCTTAAGTCAGGAATTTTATAGTTAGAACCCAAAGAGCAGTTGGTCCCGAAAGGCAAGCAGCCAGCATTCAAAGATCAGGTCAAACTAATAGACAAATTAAGTGATCCACTAGCAGCATGTGTAAGGGAAAACACCCTCGGGACTTCTTTGTAGAACTAACCCTGTTTCTGAAGTTTGTTCTAACAAAAAAAAAAGTTTCGAGTTGATCCACATTCTTTCTGGATGTGCAATATTTATTAACAATTTTTTAACAGTATTTTTTTTTGTTTGTTTCTTTTTTTTTTTTTTTGTTTTCACCTAATACATCACTAAAAATAATGTCTGATGTATTATATTCAATATTTACACTTATAGTATCAACATTGATCCAAGTTAAATGTTGGTTCATGATAAGCTCCTTCATTTTTCACAAAGTTTAAACCAGCACAATATTTTCAAGGGAAAAATGTTATTTTGCCCTGGTTTTCGATTAGATTTAGCCTACCATGTTCATTTTTATTGCATCTCTTGTAAAAACTACTGGAATCATTTTGGTTCCATTATTAATTTAGATTATTAACTATGAGATTAGAATGAATATTAATCATTTGGGTTAGTTCAGCATTAATCTATAATTAATTTCTCTGACAAAAAATTTAATTTATCAGGAAAACGGTTTGAATAAAAAGGAAAATAATACATATTTTTCCTTCAACTTGAAGAGCTTATAAAAAAAAAAATTGAGATTCATATACTCGAAAATTGACCAATTAAGTATTTATTTACTAAATTATAAGTGTCATATGCATACTTTTAACAACTTAAAATTATTTTCAACTTAGCTTTCCATTCTGCTTTTCATCTATAAGAACTACCCTTGATCCAGATCAGTTTACAAAATTAATATTCTAATTTGTATAAAAATATTGGTGATAATAAAATATTTACCAAATGATTCAGGATCAGTATCCCACAATTCGAGATCACGGGGTGTCAATAGGAAGTAATGAGTCACTAATCTTTTACAAATTGCTGTAAGAGTAGACGAGTTGAAAAAAGCCTGTTTCAACTGATGTGCTTTCAATGACAGTGGTTCTTTTGTTTCTAAAACAGAAATAATTGTAAAAGTATTGTAAAAAATAAAAATAAATTGTTTTAAAAAAAGAAATCATTACATATCAGACATAAAATAAAATTATCTGTTACCTTCTATTATTTTAGGAGGTTTGAATTCTTGACACAAAATTATTGACTTGATTACATTGAAACACTGAATAATAAAACGTTCAAATATAAACGCTTCACCAGAAGGTGTGAACGTATAAAATACAGTAAACTCCAGGGTTGGCGTAATATAATCGACAAATGAGAAAGGATGTTGTTCTAAAAGGCTTGCTAAAATGTTTATCGACTTGACTATATATTTACTAGCAAACACTTCATGATCAGGTTTGAGCGAAGGTCCTGAAATTTAAAATATAGATCAATTTTTAGATATGAAATTCAAAGATACATGATATAATGAATATTTTGTACATTAGAAATATAAGAGCAAATAGTAATAAATTCTCAATAAAATATAAATATAGCTTTAGGAACCCCTCCCCCCTTCCCAGAAAAAAATAACTAAATCTGACAAGAGTAAAAAGACGATGTTGGATAGTGGCTATTGAGATCCAACAATCCAAATGATGATGACATAAATAAAACAAAATAATTGTTTGTGACTTAAATTGTTTGTAAACTTAAATATATATATATATATATACATGTATATATGTATATATGTATATGTATATATGTATATATATATATATATATATATATATATATATATATATATATATATATATATATATATATATATATATATATATATACTAAAGGGTAGGTAGATAGATAAAAGAACTTTATTCTGGGACTAGGTCCCTTAAGAATAACATGAAGAAACAAATAAAACAGTAACATTATCTGGCCATAAGACTATAGAATACAGACCAATTAATTTTTGCAATATCTTCTGTAAAATAAATAAGCAAATAAATAAGTTTTATTTATCGAAAAATATAATTAATTTGAACAAAACAAAAAAAAGAGAAAAAAAAAACAAGAAAAAAGTAAAAAAAAAATAAACAGAGAAAATGAAAAATACAAAAATAATGAATTGATTAGCTAAGTTTGTACATTAAAAAACTATTATTCACTTCTGATCCAGATGTTAATCCTAAACTGAAATTTCGCAATTAGAGAGCATCATTTTGGAGAGAAAGAAGGTGTTGGAAAAGGAGGGATTTGAATGAGGATAGAGAAGAAGCATGGCGGATATTAGTAGGAAAGGAATTCCAAATAGGTATATAACAATGAAATCATGTCCCCAAAACTTTTTTATTTTTCTTATAAATGTAGTAAAGATTTTGCATCTCTAAGATAAATTTAAATGAATCTGAATCTATTTTTATTAAAACAATATATATTAAACATTCAAAAGATAAACACCAAATATAAAAATATTAAAGGTACAAAACAATTGGAAGATTCCAAAACAAAACGTCAAATCTCTAAAATACCGGCAAACAACTAGCTAGCCAAATTATTGCCAATTCAGGCATCATCAGCAAATACACCAAAAATCACATCTATGAAGATCAAATACAGCACATCAACTGTCCAGAAAGACAGCGCATCGACCAGAGACAGCACATCATTCCAAGACATCCAATCACATACTGAAGGCAAACTGATTAGTTGTTTGCCGGTATTTTAGAGACTTGAGGCTTGTGTTTTGGAATCTTCCAATAGTTTTCTAGCAATTAATTTATGTCACTTTTTGAGTTGTAGCTCTTTTATATTAATTAAAGATACAGTTTTGTAAAAAGATATAAATAGACACAAATGAACATATTTACACAAATTCAGAAGTGAAATCACAATGAACAAAAGAGACTTGGAAATAAAAAGATATTCGAAGGATACTTACTAATGCTAAGCATGGCCTTGCACCTCTCGAATAAAGCTTTAAGGAAATTGCTAGCATCATTAACCGTGTGAGGCGCTTTAAAGCCCTGAATGGTCAACTTATCTAAAATCTTTAACGACAAATAAGCTTTTTCTAAAGGTTTATGAGCTTCGTCTTGATTTTCTAATACCTGAAAAATTATATTAAAAAAATCAAATTATAAATATATTTTCATAAAGAATGGTTTGCAATTCAGCTGATAATTAATAGCTCCTATACAAAGAAATATATCAAATACTTAATAATAGAGAACTATTATTATTATCAGGTCAAATAAATAGTTATTGTTTTTTATCACATAATACTTTTTTTTGACAGTCATTTAATATTTCATCAGAAAAAAATATAATATTATATATTATAATATTGCCATAAAATATCTAGCGACACAAAGTTTTTATCAACCGAAATCCTCTCAGTGAACTCTAATGCAGGGTTAAGAAATCATCCTCTTGTAGATGATCACCAAAGTCTGTCATCTATGAAAAATAATTTTTCATGCCTATCCAATATAATTTGTATGAATAGCAATGATGTGCGTTTAGATATTTTTTTAATTATGATTGTTATGGGTTAATGTAAAATTTACAAGAACTCTGTTGTAAGTTTTATTTATGATTATTTTTTTTATTTTTTAAAGCAAGACTTAAGAATTATTGAGGGTTAAAAACAGGAAATATTTATTTTAAAATAATTGAAGTTGTATGAAATTTAAACCAGCTTACCTTAATAAAAAAACACTGCGAATGTGTATCCCACAAATGAGAAATATAGGGAAAAATTGCGGGAGAAAATTCTTGGAAGAGTCTTCGATCTCCAGGAAGGCGTTTGGTAGACAATACTTTAACAACTTGATGAAGACAAAGCAGAGCAACTTGCTGGGTCACCAGATCATCACTTTTTACAGCGCTCATCAAAGTTGGCATCAGCTGATCCCAGTTATGTGGCCAGTCATGCCTATGTAGAAAATTACGTAACTTATTATTTATTTTAAATCAGTATTAACAAAGCCAAAAACTATTATAAATAAATGTTATGTTAGGAAGATTTGAAAAAAAATGTATGATTACTATCCTCAAAAATAATTATAAAAAACAAAACCAGGCATGGCATCTATTAAATTCATAATTGAACTGCTTTCATAATAATTTTTTCATTGTTAATTTTCATGAATGAGAGAAAAGCATTTAAATGTTCGGAGCATTAGTTTTATTGTTTTTTTTATTCAGTTTTGATTTTTTTCTTAATTTAAGATGGAAAAGTTAATTATATTGTTGACTAAAAACATTCTGCCAGTACCAGTTTCAACTACTTTTTTATTTACTCCAGTGATAAATCATGTAATTTTAATTATTTTTAATTGTTAGGACTAAGTATTATACTTTTTTTTCCTTTGTTAGTTAATTAAATAAAATTATAAAGGGGTCTAATATCAAAATATTAGCCCTAAAAATTATCACATGACTCAAGAAATAGAACAGTAATTAAAATCCTCACAACAATTAACATTTCAAGAAATCGTACAATACTCACACCATAAAGCGAATGATTAAAAAAAAAAAAAGTATAATTCACAATCTTCCTATCATTCAAAGAAACAAATGTATTTTTACATAACATAAAAACACTCCAGTAAAAATAAATAAAGCATTAAATGAATACCTCGCAATCTTGGCTATCAGTACAGCAAGGTGGGTAGCTATCTGTTTCTCGGACACATGAAAATTTGAAATAATACTTGTTTTTATAGCTGTTTTTTCTTCTTCGGTTAATGCGCTAAAAATAGAAAATAAAATTAATTTAACATCTTCAGAAAAAACAGACCACTTATTTTTACCCAGACGAGAAGAGTATAGAGGTGCTATGCACAAAGTAACATCATCACATAATGTTACAAATAAGAAAATTACGAACTAGAGAGTAAATAAATAAAAATATTCTCTTTTATTTTCAATATCAATAAAGAAGGAATAATAAATAGTACCATGATGAGGAACTCACCTCCTCCCCTCTTATTAGACACTAGTCAGGGATCAAAAGCCATATTTGTCATATATCTATTATAACACTTTTTTTTAATGATATCCAAAGATAAATTTAAACAAATAGTTAGTTGTTATGAAATTGGCATATGGCTACATTTATATATGTATACCACTATAGATATTGATACTACAGTTGATAACTTTTGGCACCAAACAAGTTTTATATTTTTTTTTTTTTTTGGCATTATTTTATGTCATACTAGTATTGATCACTGAGAATCATACTATGGTTACAACGATATAAGTAATATCACTACTATATATTAATACAGTACTATAGATTCCTATAGTACAGATTCCTTCAGAGCCTATTCAGGCTCTCAGGAGTGATGGATTTTGACAAATGAGGTGTAAAAAAAAAGAGAATTCCATGGAGAAGTGATGAATTCCAATTTCGATTCTCAAATTCTTACATAAAAGTGATGGATACAATAGAATTAATAAAAGTGATGGAAAAATCTAGGAGGTTCCAAAATTCTGACAGTGGTAAGTCGGCGGATCGAGACAGTACAGGTTGGGTTTTAAAAACTTCAACATGGACATCAGTGATCCTTCCTTGTACGTTCATGAAGAATATAGCAGATCCTGTGTTCTAAAGCTCTAAAACCTACCATTTTTGAGAAAACACAACATATAAGATTGCACGGATCTTATGCCAACTTGTGTAAGTGTCATTGTAATGACAACTTCATTTCTATGGAAGCAATTCGACAACACAAAATTTTCAATAAGTGTTAAAACATTATTTTGTTAGTAAAATGTGATACTCCATGTCAAACATTTTGTTTCACATCGTTTCCTTTTGTGTATTATTCATGCCTTTAATTAATAATGTATTGTATGATAGTATAAATGGAAGTTTGAACGTTTTAAAAAAAGTTAAAATTTATATTGGATCTTGATAGAAGTTCTGGCCAAGATGTGTTTTTTTTCTGTTTTTTCATTGAAAGATATTTTCATTTATATTTTTTCTATGACATTTGAGTTTTTTATTAAACACTTTTTTGAAATTTAGTTAATTGACTTCAATTAAATACATTACCAAATTCTTTCTTCATCTCCTTTACCCAAGTTTATCAATTTGAATATTCACTTGATATTTTAGCTTTTTTTTACTGATAAGTAAAATATACCCTGCTGTGCAGAACTACTCCTTCCTGAGAGTTTGAGCAAAAATATTATGCCTCCATCTAATCAATGTTTAAAAGCTTTTGTAAATTTCAGATAAAACTGTGCTGCGAAAACTAATATTTCAATAAACATTATAATCAGACAACCAAGGTTTGCTCCATGGCAGATTTTATTTATCTCTTAATACATTACTAAATAGATGGATCAAATCTTTGCAAATATGCAAATATTGCAGAATCTAAATTATTAAATTCGTACTGAACCACTAATGTATTAAAAACTGAAGCAAATCTATGGTTTGTACGAAATTTTCGCATGGGTCCAACTAGTCTTATAAACACTCAACACGTGTCTACAGCATATTTAGAAATATCAGCTACTGACAGGAGATTTATACTTTAAAAGAAATTTATCCCCTAGCCTAAATATAAGAAATCTCACAAAATAGACGTGTTACAGGTTGAAAAATAACTGAAATTTTTTCAAAATCTTAAATTTTTTTTATATAAATAGACAACTTACTTAGGAGCATTGGGCCTCCAATATTTATCAACACCATTTTTGCACAGTAACACAGCGATAAGTCTTGCACTTACATCAATGTTTTGATTGCAAAAGATGTCCTGAAAAAATAATGGTACAAATATTGCATTATTGAAATTTTAAAGACTGAATTACAATCTTTATGACTTATTTTTTGAGAAAAACTAAATACTTAGATAATGTATTTAAACATAAAAACAACTAACCAAATATTTTTAATATTTATTAAAAAGCTAAGTACTCAGAAAATCTATTAAAACATAAAAACAACTAACCAAATACTATACCTTGTTTATCTTTATTAAACCCCACTTTCATACATGAAGAGCAAGTTAAGATGATGCCATATGATTTATTTTTTATATATTTAATATGAAAAATTTAGGGAAAGAATTTGATTTTAAAAAGAAAAGGACTATTCAAACTGGTTAATTAATTAGGTCGGAAAAGATTTTTTTTTTTTTAAACAAACATTTAAATTTGTCTAACAAACAATTTAAATAGACTGTAAACTATTATATATCGACATCGTTTTTTGAAAAAAGGCTTAAGTGCCAAAAAGTCAAAATTTAGGTTGCAATTTATTATGAGACATCACCTATATAGGTTCCTATTCACAATATGTAAAAAAAAATATTGGAAATGGTCTAAAAATCGGCTACTGATGACGTCAGCACCAAATACTGATAACTCTCAGTTGTCACTCTGGTCTTGACCTTTATTGTAACTAAGTCTTAAAAATATATATTGTAATTATAATAGTTTTGCCATCTTAATAAACTCCTACAGAACAATAAAGAATATTTTTTTTTAAAAACGCATTGTTATTTGGGGAAAAAAAGGTTTTTTGTTTCCTGTAAAATTTGCTAAATGATGCTCAAGCCTTTTTAAAAAAACTACGTCAATATGAATGAATTCTGCCCTGATAAGCTAACAGGTACTAATTCCGAATCATTTTTTTAAATACATTTTTGTAGTCTGACCGAATTGGTCTAATAAATACACCGTTTTATGGCTTTAGAAAGCCCTAAAACCAATTATCAGGATCCAACAATTGGATTTAGAAGGGTAGAACCTGGACGTAGGGAGAAGTCCATAATAGACTACTCTCTCATACCTAAGGAGACTCTCAGGGATACAATAGATGTTAGAGCAAGGAGAGGTTTCAAAATAAGTAGTGATCACCTTCTATTAAAGAAGTAAGGGATATTAGGAAGGAAGAGCAGAAAACAAAACCCATCCGAACGTACAAAACCAAAGCCTACAAGCTGGAGAACACGGAAACAGCCCAAGCCTATCAAGAAGCAGTAGAAGAAAAGGCTAGAACAGGAACATATTGATGGGATGATGAAGATATTGAGATCTGCTGGAATGCATTCAGGCATGTCATGGTGTGGTCGGCTGAATTGTTATGTGAAAAAACTCCTGAGGGGCAAAGGTGGAAAAAGAACAGCTTGTTGGAATGAAGAGGTAAAGGCCCAGGTCCAACTGATGAAAAGAAGTTGGAAGCAGTACTTGAAAACAGAATCAGAAGAGGACTATACTAGACATAAAGAGCACAGAAGAAATGTTAAAAATACTGTTTTCACTGCCAAAAGAAAGACGTGGAAAGACTTCGGTAGGAAATTGGAAGAGGATGCTCGGACTAACAGAAGCTATTTTATAGAACTCTTAGAACCAGACACAAAGATAAAGATTCACTATTAAAGTACAACAAAGATAAAAATGGAAGAGTTTTTACAAAATGTGACGATATAATGAATCTATGGGCCAAATACTTCAAGGAGCTGCTGGATGATGGTGAAGAGGAGGGGAACGAAAGGG
This sequence comes from Rhaphigaster nebulosa, assembly GCA_948150685.1. Lineage (NCBI taxonomy): Eukaryota > Metazoa > Arthropoda > Insecta > Hemiptera > Pentatomidae > Rhaphigaster > Rhaphigaster nebulosa. The sequence continues at coordinate 33,763,688 of OX411312.1, read as the reverse complement.
AGATGACATCAGAACCTACAGAAGATTGGGAGGAAGACGACTTCATCGGCGAAGAGGAAGTGGAATACGCAATCGCCTCTCTTAAAATAGAGAAAGCAGCAGGTAAACATTGAATCCCCCTGGATATGGTAAAATACATGGAAGGGAAAGGAATGGAAATGCTTCAACGCCTACTGAATTTGATATGGAAGAGAAAGGAAATTCCAAAATAATAGGAGATGTCAGTTATAGTTCCCATTTTTAAAAAAGGTGACAATAGGGAGTGTAAAAATCACCGAGGCATCTCCCTTCTTAGTGTACCAGGCAAGATTTACTCCAGGATCCTAGAAAGATGGCTTAGGACAATCGTGGAACCATTGCTGAGTGAGAAGGAATATGGCTTTCGAGGTAATAGCAGCACGTAGTACTACATTTTTATAATGAGGCAGATATCCGAGAAGGATAAAGAAGTCTATGCCTGTTTTGTGGACTTAATAAAGGCATTTGATAGAATTAAAAAGCAGGACCTAATAAATGCTCTAGAAGAAAAATCAATTGGAATAGGACTGAGAAAAGCAATTTTGAGTCTGTATAGGGAACAGAGAAATGTTGTTAGAACACGCAACTACACGTCGAAGGAATTCCTGACCACTTAGGGTATAGACAGGGGAATAGCCTCAGCCCATTGCATTTCATAATAGTATTGGATTCTACCCTTAGAAGAGCACAGATGAAAATGAGGCCTTGCCACCCGGGCTACACAAACCTCAGGCCCATATTCTTCACACTGTTGGCTTTTGCCGATGATCTCGTTATATTTGGTAATGAATATAGCAACCTCCAATTTAACCTCAGAGTGCTCAAGGAGGAATTAAGGAAAATCAACATGGAAATAAATGTTGATAAAACAAAAATTATGAGAATAGGAAGGAGAGTAGAACGAGAAGATATAATAGTCCGCTCAAATGGTGTTCCTCTGGAACAAGTCACAGACTTTAAAAGACTCGGTGTCCATTTAAATGAGTAAGGATGGATAGATGGAGAGCTCCAAGAACGTATAAAATGTGCAGGAAGGTTTCTCAATGCCCTTAAACGAGGCTTTATTGGAAAGAGAGAGGTAACAAAGGATTCAAAGAAGACAGTCTTTAAAAACACCTTTCTCCCCTTCCTAACGTACTCAGACAAATTTTGGACCCTCACCAGCAAACATAAGAATCAACTCCAGACTATGGAGATATCTCAGAAAAGTTGAGTGGAAAACAAGAAGGGATCAGATAAGGAACGTGACTATAAGAGCTAATCTGGACATATGGCCAGCAGCAGACACCACTGAGGAACACAGGATGGGATGGTTCGGACATGTTTCCTGTTTGGCTGAGAATCGCCAGAGCTACAAACGAAACCAAAGTGGAGGGTAGAAGACTATTGCAGTAACAGAGTTATTAATATTCTTATAAGAAGTGAAATTTATGCAATCTAGGTAACGGTTAAACTGCCATAAATATATTACTGATTTACATAGAACTTGTACCACTATAATGTTAAACATTATAATTATTTCTTAATTGTGTAAAAAATATCATTTTTTTAAACTTAAGAAAATTATTAATGATTATAAAGTCTAGAAAAATTAATATCTGTCCAAAAATTGTAGTTTGATTTTTGGATCTTGTGATATTTACATAAAATTATTTACAAACTTCAAACATCAACTTTATCAGCTACGTTTCAACTGTTTTTGCAACAAAGGTACAAAATAAATTATTTTACCAATGGAGCATATAAAGAAATTAAATAAATGACTTCATGGGCACCAGTACTTTAATTCTATAATAAAAATTATCCACAAAACAAAGAAATTTATACCAAAAGTGACCAACAAGAATCAATCTTACTAATAATGAAGCCTAAATCATATTTTTTTTTAATAATTAAATTCATGAGCTTTCAAACAGAAAAGGAATGGTAATATCCAGGTAAACAGCATACGGGAGAAAAATGAGATGCAGAATATAGATTTAAAACTCTAAATGTGACATTAATCAGTAAGACTAAAATTTGAAAAAATCAATGGCAAAGATGCATATCAGTATAATTTTTGATATTTACAAATTTTGAAACAATTAATTCTATTTAAGATTAGCAAAATATCCAAAACCTAAAAAAAGGAACTGGTTCAAATGAGGAATCAGTCGATCATAATACCTATCCATATTTTGATTCAAACATCACCAGAGACCAACCAAATGAAAAAACACTCCAAGAAAAGCATTTATTTATTTATTCAACTTAGGCTATTTCATTTTTCATATTGTTCCGATGAACACACAAAGTATAATTCTTCATAAAAGCAAGGCTATTAAAATTACTACACCAAGTTGTTAGAAAAGAGTAGATGGCAAAATTAATCATGTCAACTTGTAATAAACAATCATCAACAAACATTTGAGAGAAAACCATGCTACATGAGTAACAAGACCAGATATTTTCTAACCAGAAGTGGGACACCCTATTTGTTAGGGGATGGGAAGAGAAGAAAAATGCATTTAGTTAATGATATTTTTGTATTCATTTTGTAAAATTAAAAACTATATTGATATTATCATATAATATAGATTTTTATGTTTTGTATTTATCATTTGAGCTAATTTATCTCACCTATGAGCTAATTTGACAGCGGAGCACATTGCCTAAAAGTGCGACTGTCCCACCGAAAGTGGGATGTTTGGTCACGATATACATGAGGCTGCTAAATAATTAAAAAAAGCAAAGTTTAAACATTCAATAACTTTATACTGTTTATTTTATCGTATACAAGTCACCTCTCACATTCAAACCAATAATTTACTACTGAATTTCGAAACTATAATATTATTTATTTTCACAACAACTGAAAAAACGATTGGGAAGTTACATATTGACAAGGGGTTCAAATTTAAAAAATATCACCGGTTATTATAAAGAGAAGTCACAAAAAAGCAACTCCAGTACCCACATAGAAAATTTCAACAATTTCATTAAATTTATTATATCGCAATTAAAATAATTCTACTCAGGTAGTGAACCATAAGCCGACAATAAAATCTAGTCATATTAATGATATAACTTCAGTACTAACTGAAGTTAGTACCCTTACCTTGAGAAGACAATAAAAACCGGGTTGTGTTTCCCATTCTTGCAATTTCTGTTCTGCTGGTTTAAAGATGCGTGAATCCTGACTCACCGCCCTTTGTAACGTATCTAAGACTAAAGTATTTATTTCCATATCGAAACTTAATATTCAAAGAAAAAAAAATAAGAAGCATTCATAATAATCAATTCACATCGCAATCAGATGTCTGGTAAGGTTAACATACCAGTAACCTTCCCCATTGTATAACTACTTGGCAATACACAATCTGGTTACAATGAACAAAATCGGTAGCCAACGTGAGAAAATTAAAGTTACTTTAATGTAATGATCCATATTTGGGCTATATCTAACAAATCGATGACTTTATTCTCTCAGAATAAATACGAATCAATTATTTTATTTCGAACTTAAATTTTATTAAATAAGGTTTAAGAACTTAAATTAAAGTTTGAAATTAAATAATTATTATTTATTCTGAGAGAAAAAAGTCATCGATTTTTCCCAGATATGAAAGCAAACTTCTTAAAGGTTAAATTTTAAAGTTGATAAAGTGTAGTTTAATAAAATTTTAATAATAATGGCCCATAGAAAACGTAAGGCTTCTAAGCATCTTCGAATCCAATCCGACCCGATGTCCTAACTGAATGAAAATGGCAAATTGTGTAGTGTGTATGTTAACCTTCCTGACAAACAAGTTGGGATCCGATTAAGGAAGGTGCGACGGTCTTCACCATTCGACAAACCTCCTCCATTTTCCTTCCTAGATTGGATAGTTTGTATCTCAGTCGAGCGTCTCTTCCTATTAATAGTTTGTTTTCTTTTCAATGGATTGCATGTTGTTAAACGAGCATTTAATTTGTATTATTTCGCCAGTAAAATGGCTGTAAATTAATATAAAGAAAACTTTATTGAACAATTGGAGTGCTACAAAAATAGCCTGTGTCTATGGGACACCAGCCATCCATATCAGGCACATCGCCAGGAGCTTCACCTCCCTCCCCGAAATGATTTTTGACTTTTAAAAACCAGTATTTGTGCATGCACTATAAATGAATCGCTTATTTTGAAAAATATTAAACTCTTTTTGAATAATAAACGAGTTGACACCTTAAAATCAAGCCGAGAAAAATTAGTAAGATTGTACATTTATATTTATTTTATTTTTCACCCTACCTTACCTTTTGGCAAAACGGGGTTCGTTTTATTGTATGAAAAAATAAAATAAATTGTTTCCCATTTCAGTTCATCATATGTTCGTCATCATCTTCATTCAGTCTGGCGAAGATGGTCTCCACGGAACTTTTCCGACGACGAGTTGCTGGCTTCTTCGTATACTTTCTAAGTGGTGATGTGTAGCCCCAGAAGGTGCCACTATTATGACTGAGTCCATTCAGGGAGACAGTCAATCTGATTCCTATGTAGTCCAAGTTAGGCGTGATGTAAGTCAAACTTCCTTCCAAATCTTACGTCAAGGTAGGTTACCACCTCACTTGGACTAATCGTCTCTCCCTGAATCTCTAAGATGATAGGATGTACCCTCTTAGATATGCTCCTTAGAAGGATGGCTTAGATTTCGGCGCCAGACATCGTCATCCTCCTTCTCGCGCACCATGAACCCTCTAGGTTGACGTTTCTTTCTGATTCTTGTTTGACCCCGGCTCTGCAAGAGGGAAGTCGAATCGGAAGGTATGTATTATCCCTCTAATCTATAAAATGGTTAGAATTTAAGATGTTTTCGAGCTCCAGATTACTAAAATTAAGGCACTTTCAAAATCAAAAATGGATTTACACATTGTGGCCGAAAATGGGCTGAAGTTGAAAATTTAACTTTTATTTATTTACAGTTTCGGGTACGGGCATCCTCTACGAGCTTCCACCATTTTTCTCTCTATTTTAGGCATCCGCTTTCCAATCTCAAAGTAGCTTTGGACATCCTAATCTCCATGTGTTGTTGTGCTGCTCTTCTCACCACATTAGCCAAGAAATCTCTGTATCTGCCACCCTCACTAAGTGCCCTGTTCAGTATTCCTGGTTTAATGACTCTTACAACGCAGCTTTAATAAAAAAACTTTACTTTAACTCGCTATTCTTTCAGTTTCTCCACAACTTTCCATTCTTTACAGGACCGAAAATTCTGCGCAAAACCTTCCTATAGAAGATAAGTTGATCCTTTTAAGTAGAATTTTTGATAGGGTCTAGGTCTGTGATGGATATGTTAAGACTGGCCGTATAGGAGTTTTCTGAAGTACCTCGTGATGAATCTGCTCCGCATATGGTTCAGGAGGCTAAAGGAACATTAATTAGCCACCCTACTATCTCCTCAGTTCTTAGTCAGTTTGTCAACATCCTTTTCTTTATATATTAAATGGAATCCTCACTATAATTTATTTAATATATTCACTCAATGGCCATAATTTCTGAATGAAATAATTTCTTTCAATATAGCCTTCTGTTTTAATCAATTTTTACCTGTCTGTTATATGAAGGCCAGTCATAAATTATGTGACTGGATGTCTATTCTTATCTGTCCGTAGTAGATACGTTTTTCCTTAGGTAAATTAAATCTTTTTAGTTCCAAGTATCGTTTTATTTTGTATTTATTAATGTAAATATCTACGTAGAGGTAAAGTTCTCCCACTATGCGAATATTAAACCATCAAATACACTACATATATCATAAGTAATATAATAATAATCTAATATTATAATAATATGATATAATTATAATAATAATAATATAATTATAATATAATATAATAATATTATAATATATTATTTGTCGTTGGCTCTTTTCCCAAATATCTTTATATCTTCCAGATATATCGTGGTTAGCATTAAAAGGGTTAAATATGAAATTGTCTGTCCGTGTTTCGTAAGTATTAGTGTAAGTTTGCGATTTGTTTTATGTGTGCGTTGATTGTATATTGTGTACTTCTGAACAAATTTGTGTAGGCTGAATGATTTTTAACTTCCATTCCGAATCTTACTTTTTAATTAAAGTATATTTTATATTTTATCTAGAAAAATCAGATTTTATTGAAAGAGTTTGGAGCCTACTTTCAGCTGCTTCTTTGGCAAGTTCCTCTGTAAACCCATATCCTGTGTGGCTTTCATCAATTTTTCTTTTATGTCTTATAGCATTTTTATGCTGACAGTTGATTTTAGAACAACTAAATGCTAGTTCTAAGATGATTTGTATTTGAATTCAGTGGCAGTTCGTGGATAAAAATATGAAGCAAAAAAAAAAGTAGACTACTTTAATTTAAAGCTATGTCCACACTGTTTTCGATTCGACATCACAGGCGACATCGCATGTTATACGTTCTCTTCTCCATTCGTCATGTCGAATCGAATGTCGAACAGAGTAGACATAGCTTTAGTGATTTTACTACTCTGGTTAAGTCAGTGTAAAGCAGGCAGTTTCCGAACAAATATAAGGCGTTAAAAGAGCTAATTGTATACAGTGTCATTTTTCTTAGAGAAATAAATAGTAGTTTAATTTATTTTTGACAAGTTTATTAAGAAAGTGAAAATAAACAATTAATACATGAATTGGAAATGAAATTCTCTTCACCAGTTTTCAGGAGAAAGCTGGTGAAGAGAATTTGATCTAACGACGACAATGCATCAATTTCCGTGGCAATTTCCATAAATACGATAAGGTATAAAATTAGAGGAGGGAGAAATCATCCTTTTCGGTGAGTAGTTCTTTCAGAGATCTTAATATTTAAGGAACTAAAACATTGAACTAGCTCAAAAAGAACTAGTTAGTTCACTAAGCGGGATAGATGTGGAATAAATCGTTCTTTTTGAGATGGTACCTTCAATAGCGTAATTATAAAATTCACTATGAATTCACGGCAATACATGCTTGGGATCAAGCAGTTGTGGGCGGTTGGGGATACCGTGAACTGATCCTCTTCGAGAAATCTGGCAACAGGGCATCTCCACTATTGCCAGCTCTCTCCCTTACTCCTACAACCTCTCAGTAGAGATGGGCGATAATAGATAGTAAGCCACTATCGATAAAATGTCGATTTTATCGATAATTTAGTTAGTTCTCGTCACTGGCTTCTGGATAAATAGACGATGATTAGGATAATTATATTTTATTAATGAATTTCTTCAATTCTTCAGTTATTTTAAATCTTACGCACGCTTCATAACAATAATTAATTTTTATTGTATACATTCTGAAATGTTCATGGTATAGAAACTAAAAAGTAAATAAATATACAATTAATTATCTTTATTGATAGGAAAATAAATGAGCATCAAAGCATATAATTATACCTTAGAATATTTTTTTTAAATTAGTTTTATCAACAAACTAGCTGTGCCCCGCGGTTTTACCGGTGCTAAATTTGGATGGAACCCAAAAATATAAAATAACCATTAAAATAATAATCTATTATTACCATTCAATATAACAATTCGACCTCATTTGTTGCAGACATTTTCATATAACAGGGTCAAAATGACAATAAATTTTTATAAAGGGCAATAAAGTTTTGTGTTTTCACAATATTTTTCCTACTTACCCTCCCATTTTAATTACAAAATAACGCTTTCAGACAGTAATTTCGCGCTTATTAAAATGTTTGTGTAGTAAACTTAGTTCCACGGCTATGAAGTTGTCATGAAAATGAAACGTATGCAAGTTGGACACTTTTTCTCCAGGCAAATTATTACTTTTCTACTTATTAATTTACTACTTTTCTACTTCGTTAAAGCTCAGTTTCTATGGGTCGTGGCGCGATGTTTTAAAACCTAACGCCTTCCTCGATTAACTGCCTATTTTTGCCTAAAGAATTTTTCGTTTTAATCGACACATACCTACATATGTAGAGACAAATATTTTTAAGAAAGCAATTTGGAATTACTTTGTCTCTGAGGAGGGATTCGCACTAACGAAAGATTTCATTAAAATTAAAAAACATTCAGGAATATTTATGAGAGTTAGCAAAGGGCTTTATTGTACACTCAAGTTAAAAATGATTATTTGTAATAACCTGTGGTTGATTTAATTTCATAATTATAACGCAAATGTCACCAGCTATTTACAATAAGTTTGGTAATTTATATTTTAATATCTTTCCTTTCCACTGTGGATATTATCGGCCCTCAATCAACTTTTTTTGTACATTATAAATGGTCAATTCATTATCGCGAAAATGCTCGAATCGAAAAAACTATGTACATCCTAATTTATTTAACTTTTTTTCATCTATTAATTTAACATCGATTTGACTAACTAAAGTGTGCTTAACATTGTGATATTATACAATAACCGATCACTAATTTGCTTAATGATGATGATGATTTGCTTGATGATGATGATTAATGACATTAACGAAGTAAACGGCTCCAGAGATTAGAAGAGAAGTTGTGCACAGAGCGGTAACAAGGCTTCCCATGTATTGCGGGTCTCTAGTATCAATTTATGTTAATCAAAGCACTAAATTGTTACAAAAGTCCTTGTGCATTACTATAGCTTTATTTCATATTACCTATTTTAAACATTATTGAATACTACTCTTCAAACTAAAGTCCATTGTTTTCAACAACTTTTACCCATCTTTCTGCCAGCAATGCAAAACGCCTTAGAAGTTCCATTAAACATAAAGCATCACTTATTTCCCAAACGGATCTTGGAGAGCCTCCGGTTGTGCAGCTTCACCTGGCCTTACTGCTTATGTTTGCTAGGGTTTTTTTTAAAAATATCCACTTTTCGTCACTTGTGAAAAAAAAAAATTTCCAGAACCTGTCATCTTTCGGATTATGAAGCAAAATTTTGCACATATCAACTCGTTTCTGGGCTTGGGCCTCTGTTAAATCATGTGGGTCGGAGCTTGGCCTTAAATTCCGTACGCCCAGGTTTTTAAGATGACGAGCCATTGTGCCATCTGAAGCCCCTACTACGGCCGATAAATCACGTGTAGTGATGCATGTGGGTCCTGGTTCACACATTCAAGTAGAACGTCATCATCAACGAGCGATGGGCGACTTGATCTGAGTTCATCTGCAAGGCTCATATTCCCATTGTTGAAACGCCTGAACCAAAATGCGACAGTATTTCGATAAAAAATATACTCTCCTTCTATGGCAAAATTTTTTCGGCGAAATTTCTGCCTTTGCACTTAAACTTTTTTTCCAGTAATGTCTCAAAAGACCACTAATCACGATTTTTTCTTCTGGCATTGCACGTGCGTTTTAAAAATGTAAATGACCCCAAAAAGCCAACTCAAGTCACAAGGAATTAAAGGATTAGTCAAAGTAAACATTGACATAAATAGTAGAAACAAAAACATTCTTATAGGATTAATTATGAAAGTTTTAATTAAGGGTTGTGTTCATGCACAAGGACTTTTGCAAAAGCCTAGTATAAGGTCGAATACACCCCGTGTCCAACATTAAGATTTCTAATTATTTAGAAATTAAACATTTCATTCTTCCTACCGTTAATTATCTATTACTCGAGTGATTCAGACGACGAATGTTCAAATGCAGCCAATTGGTGGATCCGTCATATATTTCGATGTGAGTATTCAGAAATATAGGAAGGATAATTAAAAATCATTATGTAATTAAGTACATTTAGGATAATATTGCTATATAATTGTCCTGCTTTCATTTTGGTACAACTACAGAGGAGCGGCGCACTTACCAGTGGACGTCTAGAGGCTGCCCCCGAGGTCAACCGAAGCCTGCCGAACGTACCCGGCGGCGTCCAAGTTCACAAATCTGACTCTCACACAGAGGGCGTCGTATTCTCACTTATTCACGATGCTTTTAATTAGATTTCCGCTTTTTGCTAACCCCCTCTTCCTGCCCCTACGCCATAGCATCTTTGGCTTCTTTTCGATTTTGGCTTCTGCTCGGCTCATATTCCAAAATGAACATAAACATTTGTGACGGTTGCCTTATAACGCTCACGAATTTAGAAGAAATAGGACTTAGCCAACAGGATTACATAAATTTCTTCAGGAAGCATCATCATATATAAGTGAGTATACGACGCCCTCTATGTTAGAGTCAGATTTGTTAACTAGATCACCAAAAAGTAGAGCGAAGGCAGATCGGAAGCGTTCGGTTGACCTCGGGGGCAGCCTCTAGACACCGCTGATAAGTGCGCTCTCCTCTGTAGTTGTACCTTCATTTTATTTCTGAGAACCGGGGCCTCAAAACCTAATCTGCTATAAAAATAGCACTCCTGATCTATATTAACTAATCCCGTCAAACCATTATAAAACGACCTCCGGAATTTAACTCTAGAAGGGATATTGCAAGTGGTATATCTTCTTTCTTTCCTCCCTGAGAATCCATACTACCTTTTTTCTTACAAGATAAAAGCAAATTATGTCTAATCCAGCGATCTAGTACTATCCATTTTCGTGTCGAACGAACACCAGCCGCCCCTTTTATGTACACCTGTGAAAGGTTTCCTGGGTGTTTGATTTTAGTTATGAGGTCTTTTCACTGTCCAACTCTGGATTTGGGCATTTTTAAAATTTGAAAATCAGACCTCAAAGCTGATTTATCCAGATAAAGCCATTTCTCGAATCGTAGCTCGTTGGCCTAGACAACTAAACACTGTTAATAATTAGTCGCTCAGGATTTCAATGCTGTGCAACTAAACGCCGATCCAATTACCTTCCAATCAGTGTGCTTCACGCTTCATGTTGATTTTAAGCTAAACAATTAAACATAATTTGAAGAAAACTTTCAGAATACGTTTAACTTCACCCAAAATTGAGGACATTGACTCATTTAGATGCATAGGCGCAGACTTAATGGGAGCGAAGGGGGAGTATCGCCTCGCCTTTCTAATAATAAATGAGAGGTGGCGGGAGTATCATTTCGTTTCCTCTTCCAATAAGCTGATGTACAACCATTAAAAAAAAAAAAAAATTAAAAACCTACATGGATCAATAAAATATGTAAACTAAAACCAATTAAGAAAATAGGAAAAGGAGAATAGTAAGATTAAATTTGAAGTAGAATGGAATTCTGTGTTTAAATCAGTCGTTCGTTACTTCGCTTAAGCAGTAAACAATTCCAAGAAGAAATAGGGCCTGGTTAGCTTACTAAGAAGAGTAAGCTCAACTCAACGGCTCCTGTTCGCTACTGATGTGTGCTGAAACTAAGGGGATGGGAGAGAGGGCGATCGCCGTCCAATAAATTATTTTTTATTTAACATAAATTATGTACCTTCATCTGGGTTGCCAGGATAGATAAGTTTTAAGACCCTTTTGGTTCATTTTTAATCGCTCATGGCGCCACTTCTATAAATACTAGAAAGCAAGAATCATTTAGCAGTGAAAATGTACCATTAGAGATTGTAAAAAGATTTTTCGGATTTACTTAAGACGTAAGTACAGTAAGCGAGTAAAGCTAAACAATTTTGAGTGTAGTGTTGATAACATCCCAGCTCGTAATATAATTTCCAGGAAGCAAAGAGTCCTCTATGGGCCTCGAGGTGATACAATATTTTAATCAAAAGATTTCCGAAATCACCGAAAAGGTTCAAAAACCCTCCATAAAATAATCGAAAAAATCTGAAAACAAAATATAAAATTTAAGGCCTCTAAGTTGATTTTTTTTTGTTGGGGAGAAGGGGGGAGCCGAAATGTTTACCGTTTAGGACCTCCATCGATTTAGGATCCAACCCTGCATTTGACTGAATCTTCATTAGATAGCTATTTATAATTATATATTCTTCTTTGTAATCCTCATTACTTGCACTCCAATTAATTCAACGCCTTAAAAATCATGCGGGTGTGTCGCTTCCTATTCAACAAAAAACGTGACACTTAAAAACACAAAATTTAAATGTCTTGCTTTTCTGTGTGAAATCGGACCATGGTTCGTATGAACTTATTTATTGGTCTTTAGGTGCAAAATCGGTCCCAGAAGTTTTTGTTTTTTTTCATCAAGTACACCCTGTTTATTTGACAAGGCGTCCTTTCACATTGGCAAACGGATATAAAAACATATTAGAGCTAGTTCTTAGTTGGTAATTAACAGTGGCGAATCTAGGCCTTGCTGGGCACTGGACAACATGATAATGCGGGACATCCTTTGGTTAGGGTGGAGGTTTGGACAGTTAGGAGGTTTTAGAGGTTTGAATTACCCCCATGAGAAAGAGGGAGTCTAGGGGATCCCTAATACTATAAATTTGTCTATATTGTAATAGTTACTTATTTCATTTTTTTTTTATGGCCACCAAGTACGCGGGGCCCAGGGCGATCGACTTTTTGGCCACCCCTTGGGTCTGTCCGTGGTTATTAACAATCTATATATTTAATATACAGCATTGGTCAGCTCCACACTTAAGCAATATGACATTGACAGTTGAGCCGAAAGTGCTTCTTGATTAAGTGCTCTTAAATTTTGGGGCGTCATGAAATATGATTTTTCATTTTTCAAATATAATTAACAATTAATTTGTTTTTGAATAAATAACTGCATACTTTTCTGAAGATGTGGAAGTTACAATTAATAAAACAATTCATTTATCTTAAAAAATTAATTGTATAGCTTATTTTCTTCGATTAAGATTGAACAAATCTGGTTATTTGGTCTTAATTTATTTGAGGTTAAAAATAATAGTTATTAATAAAAAAGATTGTTTTTAGGAAATTTGTTTTACAAGAAATAATTATGAATAACAGTTTTTAACTGTTGAAAATTTTACAATGATACTGAAAATTTTACGATGACAATTACGGCTAGTTGTTATGTCGTTTATAAATATAAAATTGTTCGCATATCAATTTAAATATCCAGACAAAGGTACCACTTTTTTCTGTCTCCCCCTCACACGCCATTTCAAACTTTATCTCTCACTTTGCCTCGCACTACCTCATTAAGGTGAACTTTTAATATTTGCTTGTTGTAGTAACGTCTTTACATACTTTTGGGATGATAATATGTTTTACATTATTTTAAAATAAGTTCTAATTATGTCTTGATCAAAAGTTTTTTCTGACACCACCATGCCACGGAATTTGGCAGACATGAAATAAGGATATCAAGTGGAATCAAATTAATACAACGTTATTTACTGTTGAAGAATAATTTTTCACATAAAATATTTATTTTTAAATGAATTTAAAATGTTTAAAAGAATCTCGTTCTTAGTTCTTCATTGTGTACTTACTGATAATGTCTTGTTACCTTAGAAGGCAGTGGCTCATATTGTTTTAATTTTCATGGCCATCGATGCCAAGCTTTTAAGTTTCTTGCTGCTTGTTAATCTTGTTTACAGTAATCAATGGAAGATTTTGTAGTGTTTGTGGTGATTCCCTATTTATTCCCTCCATTTACAGGATTTATAAGTTAGTTATGGGATTCCGAAGATAGTTAAAATACTAAGTAAGTGTGGTTATTTGAAAAATTGTTAACCCATGTTTGAGGGCGTACTCTCAAAACAAACCATTTACCGCACGGGTTAGGTTTTCAGTAATTGTTTCTATGTTCGTTACTCTTATCTGCACTTCAGTAAGACATTTAACAATGGCAACGGATGTTGTGGTGGTGTTTGAAGCTGTGTTTTTCAGTGCTTAATCCGTCTTGGAAGATATGGATATCCAGTATCTAAAGTCATTCTTATTACTTCAGAATTTTCCTTTCTTCTAATTAGGTACTAGGGGAATAATTGTTAGTCTATTTTATTGTATTACCTACAATAAAATTAAATTATTTTTATTTGTGTAATGCAGTGATGATTGTCAAAATCACACCTATAATTAGTAACTATATATTATTTAAATGTCATAAGTACTTGTTCAGGACATTATTTAGTTGTTTGAACTCCTATTATTTTGTTATCTTATACCTTAGTAAAGATTTCTTCTGATTTTACAGTTGATTGGCCTAAGTACTTTTTTTTTTTAATGCTCTGTCTAGAGGTATGAAAATTTACACCAGAGACACAACATTAATTTTTTTGTTCATTACATGTTTTTAAGTGAGATTATTCTTATTTCTGACAATTGTATTTAATTTCATTAGTTAGTTACTGTATCTCAGTGTGGTTCCTTGAAGTGTGGTGACTGACAAATTATCTATTTTCTTAATTTTAAAATTTGAAAAGTATAATTACATTTTTGTTTTTAATTTATTCATTTTGTTCAATATACTGTGAGCTGAATTAGTTTTATTCAAGTTAGTGTTGCCATGCTATTATTCTCAATTCAATCTTTATATCTCCCAGATTACCTTCATCTACTATTTTTATATCTAATTTATGGTTTAGGAGTTTAAAAGGAACTTAATATAATAGTTTTTGTATCTGTGTTGAAATAGGTAGGAATGGAGGAGGGTTCTGGGGACCGTGAAGGTAAAAGCGGCGGGGGGGAAGAAGATATGGATGTTGGCGATTGCTCTGAAGAAGAAGAAGATGAAGAAGAAGATCTGGAAATGGGATCTTCACCCATACAGCAAGAGCAGTCTTCTATTATGGATATAACCTCCCCTGGTAATTATATTTTTTAATTTGTATTTATTTCTGATAAAATAAACAATTCCCCTGGTTAAAGTTTTACCGACAGATGTTTTTGCAATGCTTTGAAATAAGTTCAGTTGGAATATAGTTGTTTAGAATCAGTTTGTTTTCTCCTTGTGATGGTGTGAGTTTCAATTTAACTCTACATAATAAACTATATCATGTCATATGTATTTATCTAAGATTTTGTTTGCACTTGAGTATGCCACCTTCAATGTTAATATCAAATTATTAATTGAGGCATTTTTATTAAGAAAAGAAACCAGCATTTCGGAGTAGAAAAAAATAAATTATTTTTTATATTGTTTATTGAATTTTAGAATTATTTACAGATTAGAAGTTTCTCATTAAACCAAGTTCTTTTATAATTTTGAAGTTCATTAGTTATATCTACAAGTTAAGTTCTTAGCATACAAAGATTTAAAAGTTATACTTGGGGGTCATTACACTTAATTTAGCCTTCACCTTTCCATGTAATGTTCAAAATTATGCTTGAAACGAATAATCATTTTCAAATATCTCGGAGATTTTTTTTTAATAATGTTCTTTATAAACATTTTTTACTCTTTACTTTTGAAAAATTGGATTCTAGTTTTGAATTCTCATATTAATGTTGCATTTAACCAAGAAATTTTAATTTAAGCACCATGGTATCCATAATATGGGTATTTTATATTTCAAATATAAATTCTTATATCCTGCAACTTTAGAAATCATTCTTTCATTCATTGAATATTTCAAGCAATTTTGTGGAGTTGTTTTTTTTTCAGCCCTTAGTATCTGAAAGATGAACAATTATGAATTGTGATTTTATTGTTGATTATTCTATAGAAAGTGTATATCTATCAATTTTGTTGAGCTATCACCGTCTAATTTCAAAATTTGTCACTCTTATAGCTATTCTGCAGTTGTGGTCTAAAATAACACGTGTGTGGGGTAGAAAGATTTTACTTGGCATTTGATCGTAATCTAAACCTACACAGCTCATTAAACGAAGATACTTTGTATCATAGCCGAGCTAGTGCATTCTTTCGTTAGAGTAATATTTTATGCTGCCTGAGTAGTGAAATGCCTGTCATTGTTGCAGTAATTCAACCAGAATTATATATATATCCAATTATGTTTACACTTGATATTCTACTGAACATTGGATGTCTTATAACAATCTGTAGTCACAATCTTTATTATCTCTATTAATCAATTTAGTGTTTGCCGAATAAGAGGTGACTGCGTAATACTTTATGCTGGGATGGAATGATTGTCTTGTGAATTAATAATTTTTTCCTTATTAGAGTTTGTTGCTGTGCACAAATGTTTTTAATTGTCACAAATTGCTTTAAGTGCTTTAAATGACAAAAATAAAACAAAAACGACAATAAAATGTGTGTAAGTATGATTAATTATGCTAATCACATAATTAAGTCATAGTAGTGTCACTAGCACTTCTTATTAATGAATGTGAATAATTGCATTTTTCAAATGTCTTTGTTTAATTATTGTATCTGGAACAAATTTGCCTAAAGCTTTTAAACTCAAATATAGGGCTCGAAAAAATAAAAAGAACCTGAGATAAAATAAATATATATCCACAATTGAGAAGTTGAAAGTAAAATGTTTAGTTATGTTTTGGTCCCTTGAAAAGTAGCTATTTTTATATTCTTATATATTTCCAAATTTTAGTTGTTAAATTAAATGTATTAAATTTTTTAAATTAAAATTATCAAGTGTTTAAGATGTTGTATCTTAAATTAATTACAATTGTATGGTCGATCAATGGCTGCATTCCTATTATATTCGAATGCTAAAAGTTGGATAATTGGTACATAAAATGATTGTTATTACTGTGATCAAGTTAAGTGTGGTACTGCACTTTGATCATGTAGGAAAGGAAGGAGTGGCTGTCCTTACGCAGTCAAAATTTTAACCTCCCTGTCTCTCATTAACATTAATTGAATTAATTTTTTCCAATTTTATTTTCCTACTTTCGAGCTTGTTAATCACTCTACTATTGACTGTAGTGTGTGACAATGTAACTTTGTTTGTTGCTTGTCCGTTACCCTCTTCTAAATGTTGGTATAGCTGTGTTTTTGTTTAAGATATTCTCTGCATCTTATGTAAAGATTTTTATTGGCTCTGCCAACCACAATTTTATCATTCAGCTCATTATCATCGATCGATATAATACTCCTGATCTTTATCTTAATTGGATTGGGTCATTAATGTTATGAAATAGATATAGCTACTTAATGAACAATTATTTGTGTAAAGATTCCTATTACCTCATTATTTTATGATTCCATCCAATTTCTTGAACTTATTCTAAAATTGAGAGTTCTTTAAGTCTTCTATTTCAGCTAGTTATAAACCTCATTTAAAAGATAGATGATTAAAAAGTTTAATAGCATTTCGTTTCACCCTTCATGTAGATGATTTTTTGTTCATATATTTATACTGTCCAATCTGTAATTTATATAAAAGAGTACTCCCACAGATAGCAAACTGAACATATTAACTGAACTTTGGTACACAATTATGAAAAGTTGTCATGTTCTATTCTCTAATGACATGTTTCAGTCAATAAGCTGATTAGTGTTATTAAATGGGTTTTGATTCTTGACTGATATTACTTCAACTAATATTGGCATGAAATAAAATATTAGTGCTTGTAAAAGAGTGCTGTTTTGGGAGCCTGAGTTGAAATTATCTGAGTTGAGTTGAAATTATCCAATTTTTCAGCTGGGTAGCTGTTTTTACTCAAAAAAAAGTTTTCAAACTGCCTACTCTGTAAATTAGGAAATTTATAAAGAATTGATTTTCACATAAGATAATATTATTTTTGTAGTAAGTATAAAATATGCTAGTTTTGTGGATTTATGTAAATTTACCAAATTTTCAGCTTCCCAGCCATACGAAGGGCTAGCATCAACACTTCGTATGGTCCCTCCCACTGTGTTGTCAGCAGGAAAACCTTTGCAAGGAACGAGTGGGTTAAAAAGAGGGCCAGGAAGGCCGAGAAGTCGAGGAGCTGGTGGAAATTCAGCAGCTACCCCCAGGCCTATTAAGAAGCCTGCGGTTGGTCTTAAGCTTAAGAGGTGGAAAGGGTAACTTTTAATTAATCTTTTTAATTTTTAAATGTTATAGTTTATTAAAATAAAAATTTATTTAATTATTAAGTCATGGGGGTACCAAATATCTTATGAAACAAAATTAATTAGGAAATGCACCTATGTGTTCTTTATTTAACTTAAAATTTAAATAAACTGTTCTATTTATTATTTATGACTTTAAAAATATTTATGCATAATTCGATATATAGTCTCTAATTTTATCTTTCTTATTTTAATTCCATCCTGTAAATTTAGAGATATTTATTTATGCCATGTTATATGAATTATAACTGAGGAGTGTAGTGCTTTCATTATTTTTTTTTAAATAATTTTTATTTAGTTTTTTTAATTTATTCTGTATGAATTAGTTTCATTACCTTCTTGTGAATTAAGTTGATCTAGTTACTACAATATTGATGGAAAAAAGGTCAATAGGTGGAACTCTTAAAATGAAAACTTAAGAGATGCTTACAAAATTTTAAACGGTTTTCCTAGGATTTTCATGAGGTAATGTTAATGTTTAAGTAATAGAAAATATTTTGAGCCACCAACCAAATGAGAAACCGTTTTCAACAATAACACATTTTTTTTTTTCTTTAGAGTTACGCCCATTAACCTTTTTACCTTCGATTCACTCTGATTATATTTTATAAGAATATTCAGTATATCTGAATAATCTTTTCTTTATCATTATTAAGTACAGCCATTTATAAATACTGCTCTCTAAATTCATCCTATATTGCTTAAGGAGAGTATTTATCACCTGTGGATGGTGTCCATGAGATATTAATCTATAGTATTTTTTCACATGTCTCTTATCTCCAGCATGTAGTATATAGTATATGTAGTATATGGTAGTAGTACATGTAAGTACAATGGACTTTAGATAATTTAAATTGTTTGGTAACACACTTTTTTTTTTTATCACTTCTGACAATCTTGTCAAAAACAGATATGAGAATAACTTTATAATGACTTAAGGGAAAATTTCACTTCTTAATAGCTTTGTTTCAAGTTTGTGAATGTAATAAGCTTAATTTGGGATATATCGGAATGTCCGGAAAATAATGCAGAATTTTGGTTTAAAAAGAAAAAGAAAGATTTACAACTGTTTTATTTAATCAAAATTGTCTCCACTACTATCAATACATTTCTGCCAACGTGTTGGCAACTTTTCCGTTCCCTCGGAATAGAATTTCCATTCTTTAGAATTGATAAATTCCAAAAACGCATTTTCTAATTCCCTTTGTCCATTAAATTTTTTGTCACGTAAATAGTGGTCCAGGTGTCTAAAAAATTGATAATCTGTAGGCGAGAGGTCTGGAGAGTAGAGCGGATGTGGCAGAGTTTCATATCCAAGCTCCTACAGTTTTTGTGACGTCACATGTGAGACATGTGGCCCGGCGTCATCTTTCCGATTGACCAAAGATGGCTTCATTATTGCCAATTTCTGATGCATTGCTTAAATTTGGTTACAATACGATTCGGCATTGATGGTTTCTCCAGGATTTAAGAAGTTTAGAAGGATTTAAGTAGTATATCAAACCAAATGAAGCCCACCAAACAGTTACCATCACCTTTTTTTGATGAGTTGGGGGTTTTGAAAAATGTTGTGCTGCTTCTCCTTGCCGAGCCACTGTCCAGAGCATCTACTGTTATCATAAAGTATATACTTTTCATTGCAAGTAACAATTTTGGACAGAAAAGGATCGTTTTTGTTTTCACAAAGAAATGTAGCACAAACTTCATAACGCTGGGTTTTTTGGCAGTCCTTTAATGTGTGTGGAACCCAACTTTCAAGTTTTTTACCTTCCCAATCCCCTTGAGATGGTCATCAATGGTCGATTTTCTAAGGTTAAGTTTCCCTACAAGTTCTCGAACAGTTGTTCAGAAGTTTTCTTCCAACAAAGCCTGCAGAACATCGTCATCAAGAGAGGAAATCCTTCCACGACCTTCTTTGCCTTCAAGGCTGAAGTCTCCCTCCCGAAATTTTTTGAACCACCGTTGAACAGTGCACTCATTAATGCTGCCCTCGCCCCAGACTTGATTGATGTTTCTGGCCGTCGGGGCCCCGTTCCGTCCGAGTTTAACTCGTAAAACAAAATTATACGAAAATCATGCATTGAGATCGTAGTAAAGACTGAATTATTTTTAAGCAGCGAAATGCTACAGAGGTAAACAAACATTATCATTTGGAAGAGGATTAATAAGTGTTGACATTCATACAAATGAATAATCCAGTAAACGTAAACAGTTTGTTATACAGAGGGGTATTTTAAAGAACACTCAAAATCCTTCATTATTTTCCAGACAACTCAATATATTTGATGAGGAGGGAGGGAGAAAGACCCATCATATCATAAAATATTATTAATCATATTTTCAAATATTGGCATTGTTCGCAGGAAACTAACCAAAAAATATACTGCAATAAAAGTTAAAATATGCTATGAAAAAGCCCAAACATGCAACTATTTTTTATGTCAAATTATTTACACTTAAGGTCTAGAGCAGACTATTTACTGTTTATTCGCCCGACTGGTTGGTCTGATTTGGGTGGTACCATGCACACTAGACTATTTAAACTATTTAATAGGCGATTGGTGCGCAGACTAAAGACTTTTTATCGGGCAATCGCTTCACTATCGTTTAGGAAACAAAATGCTTTAAAATGCAAAAGTTCGGGTAGTTCTGATTTTATGATATTGTCGGTTTGTTGTTAAAGTGATCAACTGTATTTTTGTGATCAACTGTATTCGCCGACTAGAAAGTCTGTAGTGTGCGCTTTACCTTCTCTGATTAAGGAACTGGCCGATAGTTAACAGACTTTTCAGTTAGAAGAGAATCGGGCAGCACATCAAACTATTTATTCTGCTTATTAAAAATCGTTTGTTGGGTACTTTCTCTGTATGTTCATAGTAACCAAAAAGCCAACTAAACTATTGGCCGATCAAAAGTCTGTAGTCTGTGCACTCTCTAAAGCCGGCATTAAATCTTAAATTTTAATTTATTGTATTAATAATAAGTATTTATAAAATGATTGTTTTTTAAAAATGCTAGTATATGTATTTATAATTATGAATAAATCTGCAACAGTTATAGAAAAGTTTTTTAAAAATAGATTAATCCTTGTTCTTCCTCTGCAAAGTATAAAATATATTTCTAAAAGAGCTTAGTCATTTTTTTTATTATATACCATTCAAATTACCCATTTATTTACTATTACCATTTATTTATTTTATGGTACCATCTTTTCATTATTTGCAATAATTATTTAATGTTTTCATTATATATTTGTCCTTATAATATAATCATGAACTGGGCATATTTATCTTGGTCCAGTTGGACTGGATGTGCTCCTCATGTCTACCGATATCTCTTGGTCCTCTATTCTTATTACCTGCCAATTGGAGATGGAATTGTCTTACCCAAACTCTGAACACAACATCCACATTTACTTAAAGTAGGTGTAGTTCTTTGTTATAGCAACAGGTTATATTGGTAATGGCTTGAACATTTTCAATTTATTTTTCTTAAATATCAAATTGCTTAGGGGTTAGTATATGAGTGAAGTGCGAACTGGTGTCTTATTCCTTTATACTATTAAGATTTGAATGTTCCAAGACAACTCTTATTGGCACCTAATTCATCTTTGTATTCTTGGGGTTGTTTGTAAAAATGTCCACATCACCAGAGAAACTTAAATCGGTACTAAAGCCTTGAACATTTATTAGACCACTTCCTTCAACTACCTGAGTCTCTCCATTACTCACGGATTCTTTATATTAATTTTACCTGATAATTCCTGATTACCTGTCATCAGTCTTATGTTTTCTCCAATAGTATTCTTCCAGATCGCCACTAATCCTTGGACTCTTAAACTTCTTCTGCTACCTGATGTAGTAGTATTTAAAATGTACCAGGCTATTTAAAATAAGACTGAAAAACATGCTGTTTTTTTTTTTGGTCAGGTTTTTGTAGAGTTCGTAGATATGGTTAAAGAATAATTTACGGTTGGAGTGTGTAGATTTTATATGAGAGAATCCATTTACCTTATTTCCTCTTAGAAGTGTATCAGAAGATAAAAGAACGATGGTAAGATGGGTTTTAAGACCTATTTCCTCTGGAGTCTAGGCTAGACTTCTTAGAGTCTAATGTTCCAAGTCTATCAGAATTCCTTATTGGTTAGTTCCTGTATAAAATCAGATATTGTACTTGCTAGGACTGCTTAAATTCTATCTTCCTCTTAAATTCGATTTCATTTGATATTTCCACATAAGAAAATTGTCCTTAAATCATTTCGAGAAAATCAAATTTTAAAGTTTAGAGTACCACTTTTCTTCATTCTATGGGTTTTCTTCAAACGCTTCTTGCAAATTGACCATCCACATTTCCAGCTTTTTACCATCTTATGCTATTGAATGATATGAACATCTTGGTGTGCATAACTCCGTTTAGGAACAAATATGGCTCCTTCTTTCTTCTGAGGACTCTTCAAATGTTTATTTACAAAACTCAAATTGATTGTTTTATTCAGTCCAAAATGCCAATTTCTACACTTGATTGGCTTACTGAAACAACTAATCAACTTGAAATCTATCAATTTTTCAAATTTAATTAAAGTTTAAATTATAAGTTATATGAATTCCAGGCTTCTTGTCTCGGGAGTGTATGGGGCTGCTGGCGGAAAAGGAGGAGGGGAGGGAGATCCAGAAGGAGAAAGTACATCCCCTTCTCAGCCATCAACTCCTATTGATCAACTGAAAGGCCCAATCTTCGTTGATGAACCTTTATTTGATGAACAGTGGTAAGTTGTGTAGTACATGTTTTTTATGTGTAGTTTTAGAATATTTGAAGAAAGGTTGTTAATTATGTCAAAATTTGTCATTTTTGAGTTAGCGCTTCCAACTGTTATACAATGGCCAAGGCCAAATCATTTCATTGTGTTCTTCACTAAAACCTAAGCCAAGAAAGTAAATGGTTTATTAAGCCATTATTATGTGTAAGAAGTAATTTAAACGTACTAGTCAATTTTTATATGTACTAGACAAATTTTTATATGTACAATACCTTATTCTCAGCTCAACCTCTAAATTTACCAGCCTACTTATACAAATACATGGTTATTTGATCACCACTTTGTCAAGGTTTTTATTAATGATGAATGAATCTCGATTTTTTTTTATGAATAACTTAATGCATCAATTTAATATTAACATTGCTAATAGTGATAATTTATTTGTTAAATATATTATATTTTACGTTTTTCAGGCCAGGCAAACTATGTGTTCTTTGTAACTTAAGTGAGCACAGTCAACTTGGCCAAGGGAAAATGATGCGAGCGGAATGTACCGTGGAAGACCTTCCGAGAGATCTTCCGCGAGAATCCCTTATGTCACCACCAGAAACTCCACCGCCTATAGATTCTTTCTCACCTAGGCCTCCTCTTCAAAATCGTAGACAAAAAGGATTTGCCAAATTCAGGTCTTTTAAAGAATTTTTTATCCTACTTGTTTTGTTGTTTTTTTATGTAAGATAATATTAAAAATATGTATTGATTAATTATTTTGCAATTAAAATTTATATACCTTTGAAAATATAATTTTTCTGTGTCAAAAGTTCAGTTTTCTGCATGCTTTCCTAGGAAATCTGTGAGTAGTGGACAAGAACCAGTTGAAGAATTGAGCTTAGTTGGACATATTGACATTCCAGAACCATCAAATTTAATAGATTCCGGTATGTATTAAGAAAATATCATATCTGTTATTGGCATGTTTTTAAATTTGAAATAGTATTCAGTAAGTCATTTTGTTTAATTTTTATTTGTGTTAAAGTGTCAATATCACACTTCTAATATGAAATATTTTATATTAATTGTTTATTTTAATTGGATAATTACATTTCTACTAATACTTTCTATTCACTATTCAAATCATTATCAGGGTATATGTTAATTGTCTCGGTTCATGTTGCTTTCTTATATGAGATTGTTTTGAGATAGAACTGGACATTCAGCTAAAATTTCGAAAATTAAAATTATTTTAATAATATTGCATAATATTTGTATTCAGCAAAATAAGAAATTTAATTGTTTATTTTGAAATTATTTTTAACCTTTATAAAGTTATTTTCTGTTACTCTATTCCCTATTTCTCATTACTTTATCATCGCATTACACTAATTAAATACAACTTAGTTTTAAAATGTTTTATTATTATTTTTTCCAGGCTATATTTATGTCCACGAATGGTGTGCTGTCTGGTGCCCTGGCGTCCGACGAGATGAAAGTGGTCAGTTGTTGGGATTAGTTGTGGCCGTGGCTGCTGCTGCTACCCGTCGATGCTACCATTGTTCTCGTTATGGTGCTGGTCCGCCATGCATTGTTCCATCATGTAACAAGCACTTCCATATCCCCTGTGCTGCAGCCGCATCAGCATTCCAACACGTTCGCACATTAACTCTGATTTGCAGTCAACATTTAGACCATGTTGCCAATAGCTGTAAGTATTTTTTTTTTAGTATATTTTATCAAATATTAAACATATATTTCCAAATCATTAGGTATTTCTGATCTAAAATTATTTAGGATTGAAATTTGCCAACAAGAAATTATGACTTGTGTGTTATAATTTTACATTTTTTTTTATATTATTTTATTTTATTTTTTTTTACATCATTTTAATCTTAGTTTTACTATTTTTAGCTTCTATGAGTAATGTGGCTTGTCCTTCGTGTAACAGTCTTGGTAATGTTGCAAATCTTGTTATGTGTTCTGTATGTGGAAACCATCACCACGGGGCGTGCATAGGAAATGCTCTCCATCCTGGTAAGTATAAAGTTAAGATACACGTTAAAATGTTACTTATTAACTTAGATATGTAATTAGTGATAGTCGGTGATTTAAACAATTTTTTTTAAAGACTTTGAAGTGGTTCATTAGATTTGTTAATTCTCCTTTGGGCTTGATGTATCCATCTGAGAGATTGGGTTATCAAAGTATAGCGTTTTTATTATGAAGTTTTAAATTAATGCAAATCAAACATATTGTCAGTTTGGAGGTGAATGTGATGAACTGCAATTTTTGCAAAGATGAGGTTTGTTGCTTTCTATCTGTGCCAGAACCAAATTTACACTTCAGTATTGACAAAATAATAAAATTATCAATAATTATTGATAATCCCCTAATTATTGATTAGTGTAAATTTGGTTCAGGCATGGGTAGAAATCAACAAACTTTATCTTCACGAAAATTGCAGTTGATCACTTTTACCTCCAAACCGACACTATGTTAAGATATTTTATTAAAATAATATATTAATCTTTTGAAATTATAATATGACAGTTACATGTAAGAACAATTTTTTTAAGATTTAGCATTCATAAGTGAATTAAAAAAAAAAAAAAAGTAAATATAGATTTTTAAATTAAAGATTGATTAATTGTTTGGTTGTTGGTTATTAATTAAATAATATAAAATACATTTAGAAAAACTCTATTGATTCAAAAATAAAAAGTATTCATTTAAAAATTTAAGAAAAATGTAATGACCAAAGAATTTAAAATTAATATCTATAAAAACATTAGAATAGGTTTTTATAATTTTACAAAAAGAAATTTGGAATGGTATATGTATCTTATTTTTAAAAATATAAATAAACACAAAATATTAAATTAAGTTTCACTTACATATTAAACAAAATTATTTTATACGCCATTCAATGTCTTCATAGTTCTAATCATCATTTTCTAGCCAGACGACGATGTTTCCCATAATGTGATGACTATTTAAAACAGGTCTTTACTCACTGACCTTAAAGTCACTTTTACTTTTAAAGCTTCTAGATTCACTTAATATATATAAAAACAAACTTTGATGGATCTTACACATAGTCCAGACTATGATGTAGATTAGATGTTGATTCCTAGAGGGCTTACCATCAACTAGTATACGCTAATGAATTTAATGGTTTCTTAATTAAGGAGGCATAATTATATATTTGAATAAATATTCTTCTTTCCTTTATTTTTTTCTCTATTTTTTTAGAATGCCCTTTTTTACTTTTTCATTTAAGCGAAATATATTTTCTGGTTAATAGAACAAATTTATTCCACGACACATTTTTTAATATATAAGGAAACTCTTCTTTCTGATTGCTTTACTAACCATTAGTTCCACAGTTTATTTGATGTGTTATGTTAATTTTAATTATTAAAATAAAATTGTTTTTAAAAAATTGCGATAATTTAATAATACATCATTAACTTATAACCCTAACCAATTTTATCTTTACAATATATATAGTGTATTTCTTTAAATGATTCACAGGTCTCAGGGCTGGTTGGCAATGTATAGACTGTCGTGTGTGCCAGCTTTGCAGGGAAAATGAAGAGACGGGGAGAATGCTAGTCTGCGACTATTGTGATAAGGCATATCATCCGCACTGCGTCAGGCCTGCGATGTCTTCTGTACCAAAAGTTGGTTGGAAGTGCAAGGTATTTTATTTTATTTTTTTAATTGGTTATGATATTGTACTGATAATAAAATAAAATGCATCTAGAAATTTGCAACTATTAGAAAAAAAATGAGCTGGTAAGTATGAAAGTGATTAAGCCGGTTTTGAATAAATATTTATTGTTTTGTATATACCATTATAATAATAATTTACCTAATTAAACAAATGATTTAAGGTACCACGTATGAGTTTTAGCAATCACTGCATAAAAATCAATTTATTTTTTAAGGAAAAAATTTCTTCACAAACTTACCTTATTTAATAAAATTATGTGTGATGCTCCTCTCATTCTCAGCACTTCCATCAGTCTAATAAATTTAAAACATTGGTTTATCATGAAATTGTTCTTATCCCATATTTTGTAATTTGTGAAGCTATTTTCATTCCAAATGGCTCTGTAGCTGATATAAAATTTATGTTGTTATCAACTATAAATCCTTGAAAGTAAATAGTAATAAGAGACACAGGTGAGAATGGGTGTAAGCATTTATTTATAATTTAATTTAATGGTTTCGCCATTATATTTGCTGTTTATGAAATTATATTTTTATATTGCACTGCCTATTTTTTTTTGTCTTATCTATATAATGAATTTAGTATTCTATTTTTTCTAAATATACATTTGACTTTTTCTAGCGGTGTCGATTATGTAGTGATTGTGGGGCTAGAACACCTGGAGGTGGTCTCTCATCCAGATGGCATTCCAATTACACTGTTTGTGACTCATGCTATCAGCAGAGGAATAAAGGCTTTTCCTGTCCTGTGTGCCACAAAGCATACAGGGCAGCCGCTCTCAGGGAAATGGTCAAGTGCTCGCAGTGTCGAAGGTAGTTATATCATTCAAACTGTATTCTTAACTCAGAATGTTGTTATAATGCTAGTCATAAATAAAAATCCTTAGGAAATATATTTTAACAAGTTTCCTGGTTTTTATTTTCTAAAGGATTGTTAGGTTTTTCGATAGTATATAGGAGACATTAGCTCATTTTGTTTTTGCCCTTAATTTTTAGGTTTGTACACGGGACCTGCGACAAAGAGGCAGACTTTGTTAGTTACCACAGAAAAAAAGAAGCCCATCCCGATTACCAATATATATGTTTGTCATGTAAAAATAATTCAACCATTCTCTACCTGAAGAGGAAAGATAGTAAGTTTTAATACTCCTATAAAGCAATGCTGTAGTTCTAAGTTGCATTAATTTTATTCTTAGCTTAAAAAAAAAAATGATTGAATTATATGAATATTGAGTTTTTACTGCAGTATCACAAAGGCCCATTTACTTTTCCCTTAGTAAATTATATATATATATATATATATATATATATATATATATATATATATATATATATATATATATATATATATATATTTTAAAACAACTTGTCCTTACATTTTGGATTAATCACCCTGAACGTTAGCATACATTAAAAAAATATAAATTATCCTCTATTTAATAACTATCAAATTAATCAATTATTCTTGCTTAAATCAGAAAAAGATTACGCAATCTAGTTTGAAAATTTTATTTTAATACTATTTTTTATTTATTTTTTCATTTAGGCACTGAAGATGTAAATATGGATTCTGCTTTAAATATATCTCAAGAATCTCTTGCTACACCAGAGGAAATCGATGTGGAGGAAAGGGTTTGTTTCTAATACATTACCTAAATCTCTTAAGTTATTTAGTTGACACCATTCCTAAAATATCATTCTGAATATTATTCCTTCTTTCCAGTAGTTCTGTTTCATATTTGGCAGAATGATGATCCTGTTACCGCTTTTTTTCCTAGATCCCTATTCCTATCTATTGCTCTATTGTGAGTATCTAAGACAGGTTTTATTATTTTAATTTAATATATGTAACAGTAAAATATTATGTTTTGTACAATATATTCAACAGTGATATATTTTATCTTTTGTTAAGAAATAATTTCAATTTGAGCACAAAAGTTGGAAAAGTCCCTTGAATGGAAAATCATTGTAAACGGTGGTATATCTAGCTGTTAGCTTTTCTCTGTGGGTCAATCAATATTACATCATCCAGGACACGATTTTGATATATTTTTTAAAATTTATTTGTTACCTTTTCCATCCTAATTAACCATTTAAAATTTTGTTTGATTTCTTTTATTACTTTTTGAGATATTACTTTTCTAAAATGTATGGGAAACGATATTTTCGAAATATTCACAGCTGTAGTGTTAGTGACATATTTTAAGTAAAAATTTCATAACATTGGAAATTTTTATATCAATGATTTTTTCAAATACTTGTTCAGAGGAGCCTACAGAATATGTTGAAAATGCATTTTGCAACATATCTATTAATTGGTGCAGCCATTAGCTCAAACTCTGACTTAATAAATATTTTGAAGAAAAATTATAAAATTTTAAAATAAGATTTTAGGTAAAAGGCGCTCTAGTTACCAAAGTATTTTTTTTTTTTTAATAATCATTAAAATATGAACTAACAGGTTCTGGAATAAAATTGGGTTCTTTTTGAATGCTAGTATGTTTATTTTAGTCTTACCATGAACTGTAGATTTAGTGATATAGTTTAAGTAAAAATTTCATTATTTTGGCAATTTTCTTGATATCACAAAGATTTTTTTCAAAAAATTGTTCAGAACAATCTACAAAATAATTTGAACATAAGTTTAGCAATGTATTTATTAAATGATGCTCTAATTATCAGATCAAATATGGACTTCATTAATATTTTTCAAAAAATGTAACATTTTAAAATAAGATGTTATATATATAATCCAGTTATCAAAGTATTTATTTATTTTTTAATAATCCTTAAAATATGAACTAACAGGATCTGGAATAAGATTATTGTCTTTTTGACTGTCTGTGTTTATTTTAGCCTTGCTGACAGCTTTACCAGTAATATTAGTTCAAGTAAAATAATTTAAGTTAAAATTTCATACTTTGCCAATTTTCATCATTTCAAAATGATTTTTTACAAAATTGTTCAGAACAGCCTACAGAATTATTTAAAAATGCATTTATGTATGTATCTATTAAGTGATGCATTCATTATCAGCTCATACTTGGAATTCATAAAAAATTGAAGAAAAAACATACAATTTTAAATTAAGATTTTTTGGTAAAAGGCACTCCAGTTACCAAAGTATTTTTAAAAAAAATAATTTTATAATCTTTAATGTATGAACTAACAGGATCTGGAATAAAATTTGTGTCTTTTTGACTGCAGTTTGTTTAGTTTTGCCGGAAACAACTAACAAATTCCATGCATAAATATAGAGGTGATATTGCCTATAATAAAGCATTTTATTTTTTATTACTATGAAATACATTACCCACCGTAGGCTATTTATTAGGCATATAAAAGCTATATAATATAAGAAAAAACATTGGAACATGCTGCTTGTATATGTAATACATAAATAAATAAATATGTAATACAGGCTTTATGATAGTCTACCAGTGTTGGGCAAAAACTAATTTCAATTGTAATTACTGTATTCAACATGGACTTTGCTAGACGTTTCCTACAAAATTAAACATTCTGGCTGTCAAAAAGGCATTAATTTTATTCTAGATACTGTAAGCTCATATTTTATGGATTATTAAAAATAAAACTTCGGTAACTTCACCACCTTTTACCTAAAATCTTATTTTAAAATTTTATGGTGGTATGAAATTTGCCAAAGTAATAAAATGTTTACTTAAAATATGGCAGTTTTATTCCAGATCCTGTTAGTTCATATTTTAAGGATTATTAAAAAAAAAAAAAAAAAAAAAAAAAAAATACATTGGTAACTTCAGCGCCTTTTACCTAAAATCTTATTTTAAAATATTACAGTTTTTCTTCAAAATATTTATGAAATCCAAATTTAAGCTGATAATGATTGACATTTAATAGATATGCCGCTAAATGCATTATTAGCTTACTATATAGGTTTTTCTGGACAATTTTGTAAAAATATCATTGTGATACGATGAAAATTTCTAACATTATGAAATTTTTACTTAAACCATATCACTAATGCTACAGCTGTCGATATTGCAAAAATGTCTTTTTATCACACATTTTAGAAAATAAAATTTTACATGGTTAATAAATTAATATGAAAAACGGAACAAATGGAAAAAAAAATCATCAAAATCTTGAACCATGGGTTTTATTTTAATTTTGGGCTGGATAAGTTGAAATGGAATGACCCCTATTAAAAATAATACAATAGACTCAGGTTGATTTTGTTAGACCATTTTGTCCTTATCAAATAGAACTCTGTAAAAAACACCCATTTTACAGAAATGACAATAGGGCATTATTGTTCAGATAATTGATGTAGATTTATGTTCCATATAATTTAAAAAGTAAAGCAACGCTCATGAAACAATCCATTTTATGGAGATGCCCAAGACATAATAAGGTCAGGAAACCAAAAATTATTTAGGGATAGAAACTTAATGAAATATCTACATAATGAAAACTTTATAAAATAGGAATAAGAAGAGCAAAAGTGGAACGAAAGGCAAGGCAATTTACAATTATACGGTGTTCCAATTAAATGCTGTCGAATATTTGTCCTACATCATCTATTAAAGAAAAATCTGTAAATAAGGACTATATGCAATTATCTTTTAATATATATTGAATTAAAGGCTGATTTGAAACATAAGAAAAGCTGATATGACTTCAATCATAGGAGATGGTACTATCTACTTTAACATCTTGATTATAGATCTGTATTTAACATAAGTAATAAGGAGGCAGATCTACAACATTATATTCTTATTAATAAGATAGTATTAGTGGAAGTTGTGGATTGCCTTGCTGTATGACTTTCCCAGGCTAGCCAGTTTAGGTCTAATGCCAAAAAATGTTATGTTTAAGTTAGTTCTACAATGATGTAAACAAAGTCAGTGCGTTCTCCTCTTTTAGTTCCTAAAAATAATTAGTAATAGAAAAAACTGTTTATGTTTATTAAATATATGTGATTCCCTATGAATACTAGGTTGGTAACCTAAACCTGGTATCCTAACCTCAAATGCTGGTTAGGAAAAATTAACGAAATGGTAAGGAAACACTGTTTCAACACGGGCTGGACATGTTAAATTTAAAAATAACAGAGGGTGATATGATCCTTAAAAGTAAGCCTTGTTCAGGGCTCACTCGATAGAATGAGAAAGTGACATTGGATTGTTGTCCAAGAGATAGTTCATTTAATAGAAAATTATGGTGTCCTTTATTAGAAGTTAGCTTAATTGTTGAGTACACTAACGATTTTTTATGAAGGAATGAGATGGTCCGTGGAAGCGGTAAAAAAAAAAAAATGGATCAGAAATAGTAAAAACTGTTTATTAGAAACCGGCATTTCAACCCACTTTGTAGGTCTTCATCAGGGCTAAATGAACAAGATACAGAAATAAATGATTTAATTAATTTGTGAAGAATAACTTCCCATTGATATTTAACTTCATATTAAAAAAAAACCATTTTAATAATATTGTTGTCGACATTTCGAAGTACTTCTTCATCTTCAGGATCTTTATTTTCTACAATCGAACATAAACAATTACAACTAATAAATATTCACAACCTAAATTTATAACATATCTTGTTATTTATTAAAATTTTATATTACTTTTAAAATACAGCATGCCCTCCCCATGTCCCCACATCGGTACTATTTTACTTCGTCAATAATTCATAGTTTCATTAGTTTCAGTGATTTATTCATCAAAAATTAATTAAATCATAATATATTAACCTTCCCCAACAAGTAGACATTTTCCAATAAAAAATAAAATAATGATATGTATATGTGTATTATGTATACGATATGTATATGTGTATTATATATACAATAAAAAATTATGAAATTATTCAGTAACGATTTTATAATGTAAATGTCAATAGGCTATGACTTTTTTTATATTATCATAATAGTTATACTAAATAGTGACTGGCACTTTGAGACATCTTAAGTATTGAATATAGATTAGCACAGAAAAGCATAAACAAGAGTTAGGTCGCTGTAAATCGTAAGTAAAGTAACTTTTAAGTGAGGAGCTCAAGAATCTTTTAATTCTCCTGGTCAAAACATGGTAGAATTGAGGTAGACCCTATTAGCATCATAGCAGAGTTATATATATATATATATATATATATATATATATATATATATATATATATATTACTTATTTTGAATATAAGTTAGGCAATTAGTGAGAACTAATATGCACCTCAAGATCCTGTATTATATTGCCATTCTTTTTTATTAATTTATTTTTTTATTTTATTTACTAAAACTAAGAAATACTATCAAATTATGCAGACATCAAGTTGCATTAAGTTTGAGTTCAAAACTGAGATTTGATGTTTTGCTCTTGATTAGATAACATATGATGTCATTTTATTGACTGATTCCCGCTGAATCTTTATTCTTTTCCTAACCTCTTTAGTGCCTTTGTAGTTTAGATATAGAGGGGGTAGGGGAGCTGAGACGTGCTGT
Source organism: Rhaphigaster nebulosa (assembly GCA_948150685.1). NCBI lineage: Eukaryota > Metazoa > Arthropoda > Insecta > Hemiptera > Pentatomidae > Rhaphigaster > Rhaphigaster nebulosa. Next base: position 33,730,955 of record OX411312.1, on the reverse strand, counting down.
GATGATGTCATTCAGCCTTCCTCAGCATCTTCGGTAACTCTACAGGCAAGATTTAATCATAACTGTTTGAGCATTTGCCTCTAACTCTTTATACTCTTTTGAACTGATCTTTCAAAATTATATCTCAACTTTCTATATTAATTATTTTATGAATTTGACTGCAGTAAAGAATCCTGTAAATAAAAGTAACTTAAAATTTGTTTTTAATCGGATTAAATTTATTAAAAAATATATGTGTAGATTATCCCAGACCTGTTTATCTGTAAAATCAATTAACTGAAAAAACAATTGTGACCATTTAAAAATAAGAATAAAAATCTACTGAATGATTACTTAAATATTAAATATTTAATCTTTCGAAAGGGGCTAAAACCATGAATATAAAATAATTGATTAAATTGTTTTATCCTCCTTATATGTATCTATTTATTTATTTTGTCCTACAGTTCCAGTAGAGTTGTACATTATTCCGATACATTTTTTTATATAAAATAATTTTTAATTTGTTCTTGTTGTTAGTACTTATTATTTGTTCTTTGTTGTATTTATTTCATGATTATTTTTTCACCTTTTATCTTGTTTTTTTATTTATAACTTATTAAAAAGTTCGAGTAGACAACTTGCTTCCATGAGTATGGAGGTGTCATGACAACAAAACGTACCCAAGTTTGCATAGGATTATCTGGAAAACAGTAGGTTCCCATTGGAACGTCTTTCGGTCTTGATGCCCATGTCAAAATCTTTGAAACCCAACCTGTCCGGCTTACTACTACCTTTGGAGCTTTGAAACCTCCAAGATTTTTCTATCAATTTTAGTAAAGTAATAGTAAGAATTTGAAAATAAAAATTGGAATTTGCCACTTCTAAATGAAATTTCCTTTCTTTTGATGCTTCACTTTTCAAATAGATCGCTCCTGAGAGCCAGAAAAGAAATCTATAATATCCTATGAATATATAGTATTAATTATTTCAAAATCAAAATTAGGGAATAGATTGTAAATTCAATATCTTGATACAATTATTTACAAAATAATGAATTGCTAATTAATTCTGTTATCATTATTAAAAAAAAAGGAAAAAAAAAAAAAGTCACTTCATTGGTCATTCAGAAGAAAATTTGGCCAACAGTTAGTTGAGCTTTCAAATGAAATTGAAATAATTACAATAATATTGAAATACTTCCTTTTCCTCTCTCTTCTATAAATATATATTTGGTAAATCTGATTGATTTTTTTAATGTAAATTTTACTTTTCTTTACTACATAAAAAACATCTTCAGTAGATGTTTTTCTACTACTATCTACATCTACATAAAAAAACCTCATCAGTAGTATTTAGTGGTCACGATGATATTTAGTGGTACCACCATCATACTTAAGTTGTTCTTATGTTATTATGTTGTTCAGCATAAGATCTATCAAAAGTAAAATGGAAGTGTTTTGTTTATTCCATCAATGTGAAGTTATGTATCAGCTACAGTGAAATTTTTTAATCAAGAGAAATTTTAAATAAAAATCATGAAATAATATCAATTACTACTAGCTATTTTTTACTTTTTTTTTTGGTGTGGTTAGTTTTGTTTATTTAATTTTGTTATTAATTTCAGAAATCAACTGATTTAAAGAAATAAATAGTATGTTTGCTGCTCAATATAAAGTTATTTAATCTATTACCTTTTATTCAGTTATTAATTTTAATTTGTGAAGATTTCATATGATTTGTCTTTAAAATTTTAATTATTTGTTCAAAGAGTGAACTAATGTTTTCATAGAGTAAAAAATTTGTTACCTACTGTAAATAGGTACTTAACTGGATTCCGCGCTAGTTGCCACAGATACACTTAATACCGTAACTTCTTTTAAAATATTAGTCTCCTGAATCATTTCTTAACACATTTGTGGCTTTTTGTACAATGTTTTCTCCTTGTGACAGTCGGAGTTACATTACTTTTTTTTTTAATGTTCCTCTGTACTGGAAGACTTCTTAGTAGCCTTTCATAACTAATTTTTAAAAATTAATGAGTCTATACTACTTTTTGTTAGTTTATTTGTTTAACTAAGTAGTATTTATAAAAATAATTCGTAATTTTTACTGTGGTATAGGTAAAGCAAAACATTAAATCAATTAGTTTAACATCGCTTGTTGCAGTGAAAACTATAAAATTTCATTAAAACAGGTTAATGCAGTTCCAACAGTCAAATAAAATTCATAACTATTTAAAAAAAAAAAAAATGGTTACTGGTATTAATATATTATCTATATGTTATTATAATGAAATTTTCCTATTTTATGTTTAATTTAAATTATTTATTCTGCTTTTCAGTCTGACGACCCTCCATTTCGACCATCTGGTGTTGGCTTAGGCAAAGGAAAACCATTCTACGCCTCTAAAATTGCAAAGAAAAAGCTCGGGTTAGGCCCTGGTCGGCCCAAAGGAAGTGGGAAAATGTCTTCTATAGCACTATCTCACTTTCAAAAGAGACCTCGATATGCAGACTTTGGTAGGAAGCGAGGCGCTAAAACGAAAATGAGGGGAATATTCGGTGTCCCCGGGCTTGGTTTACAGGTACAGCACGATAAAACATTTTGTATTACTGTTCTACGAAATATTGATTTAATTTGTATCATAAATTTTTCAAAGCATTTATTAAGGGATTAAATTATTATATTCCTTTGCTAACATTTCTGTAAGAAGTGAGCAGATAAACCTTTTATTAAAAATTTCCAACTTATGATTGATTATTAGAGAGAGACTGGATTTTTTTGTAGACATGACCCTTATATTATTGCCTCCATGTTTAAGTAACAAATGTGAGTATAGCTACTTTTCAGGAAACCAAAAAAGAGTTTTATGTTTTACTTTTAACTTCCCCATTGTGGATATTTTTGAAGTTATGCTTCTTTTGGCGTCTTGAGGTAAAATTTTTATTGTAACTGAAGAGTAGAAATGTGACACCATGATAGTTGCTAGTAACATTCATGTTAATTCCCTCATGTAAACGACACGACCTTTAAGTGAACTATCGCACCATATCTGCTTATCAGCCTAACCTTACCTACTTATAAACTGTTTGTTTTTGATTATTTCTGTACTTGACATTGATTGTATGCAGTATTTTGACATTATTTGGTTCTTGGAGGAGGAATAAAAACTATATAATACAGTTTGTTTTGTTTAAGGTTAATTTTCCTTTACTTGACAGTTTTTTTTAAAAGGTGCATTTAGACCTATGCCAAACCTTGGCAAATCAAACGTGTAAGCAGCGTAGTTTTGCTTAGCTTGTCTCTGTTTGGGTCTGATCCAGGAAGTGCCACATTAGCACTAGTGTTGCAGCCACATATTCATGTATTTATATATATTTGTAATTTTTTCTTTATAAATAAAAATATTTTAAACTGAAAGTAACAGCCGACAAAAGTTCGAATAGCTAGAAGCGTTTAGATAGGTTTGCTAATATACATATTTGCTGTTTAGATTTCCATAGTTTGACAAAGGTGTAAACACACCTTAAAATATTTTAAATTTTCGCTAATTAAGTGCATTTTAATACATTCACAAATCATTTATCTGAAATAAAATGTATTTTTAATAATTCGAGATTATGTAGTACTGCAGAGTTGGTTATGTTTTGTTTAATTTCAATTTTTAAATGTGAATATTCTAATAGTTCTTATTTTTTATATTTTGTATATAAACACTGTTTTTAAAATGAATACATTAACCTATTAAAGGTAGAATTTCACTGGTATTGCCCACCGTTGTGGCTTGTAACGTTTGCCAACCATTACCGCTAGCTGTTACTGTTTGTATATTTCGTTGAAAGCAGCCAACTCCTCTCGTATAGCCTATATCGTTATAATATATTGTAAATTGGTATATTATTTTGCTATAACTATATACAATATCATTTAAATGTTTAAAACTATTTGTTATAACTTTTGTGAAAGGAATATATACATGCAAGTTTGCAAAATGGATGTAATTCTTGCTTTTTTATGCAAAGAGGAAGAGGGAATATAATAACAAGATGTAATGTTTACAGCATATTTGAAATCCGGAAAAATTAACGGTTTTATGCCAAGTTAATAACTGGCCATTTACGGAATGATGAGGAGAGATTCAGAAACTTTTTTTTGCTAAATACTTCTCAGTTTGATTTTGTGTTAAGCATGGAGAAAGAAGATGTAGTAAGATAAGATACTAATACAGTACAAGCTCCAATCAAAGCTGAAGAAAAACTGGCGGTCACTTTATGGTAAATAGGCAAATCAAACAATGTATCATCGCCAAAACGAATGTGAATATAGCTACTTTTCTAGAGATCAATAAAGAGCTTTACGTTTTACTTGTAACTTTCCCATTGCGAATAATTTTTTTTTATCTACCTATTAACTTATCTGAGTCCTAGGTTTGTGTTTATAACATTTTATTCTGCGAACATGCTTCTGGTAAATTAATAAGGGAATTCCAAAAATGCGATTTTTCAAATCTGTTGGTATTGATATATTTTTCAATGTTCGTTTGTATTTCTAGAAAATAAGATAAAACCCAGGGAATTAAAAGAGTTGATAAGTAAACGATTCTGTACTCGTACAATTTGTTTAATTTTTTTTTTTAATAAAGAAACAAACAAAGGAGTTAATTTTTATTATAATATGATCATATACTTTCAAGAAACAAACAAACAATAAAGTTTATTTTTCTTAATTGTTGTATAATATTATTATAAATCTTCAGATCATGAATAAACATTCAAGAAACAAAACAAATAAAGCAGTTTTTTTATTTTATTTGTATTCATTTTTGTTTTATTATTATATAAAAAATCTGATATTCATTAACAAACTCTACAAGACAGACGTTCATCGTTAAATCCTTATTTCTCATTAAATACTTTCTGTGACTTCTTGTTAAACTAAAACAAGCGAGAACCGTCGCAAACGTTGCATTGTGACTCCTTCTGGAGGGGTCAGGGCAGCAACAGTATATGTACCACATCATACCTAGACTGCCGGGCAGTGCCAACGGAATATGCTCCGTTCTATTCAGCTAAAGCAGTAGTCAATTGCTAGCAGTCTCTGCCAGCCACAACCTTGGGGAGTACCAGCGAAAGTCTATAGTTTTTAGGGTGCTGAATCCAAATATATTAAAAAAGCTGTATCACCCACAATTTCTTCACATTTTATAGTTAAATTTATTAAATTAAGCGATTTTTAAAGAATTGAACAGCTTCACAGACCAACGATGACAAAACTTTTGTATTTAAAATACCTTATTCCTATAGATTTTAGGGTGCTATATCCAAATATGATATTAAAAAAGCTGTATCACCCACAATTTCTTCACATTTTATAGTTAAATTTATTAAATTAAGTGATTTTTAAAGAATTGAACAGCTTTCAGTCTTAGGCCTCATGAAACAATTAGGCCTTAAGTTAGGCCTCATGAAACAATTTGTAAAGACTTTGCCTTAAAATGGACCATGTTTCAAGTATCTCTGCCAAAAGTTTCCACGCCTTTCAGAAGCTAAACTAAAAGAAGGCGTCTTTGTCGGACCTGACATTAGAAAAATGATGTTTGATGTTAACTTTGAATCCACAATGACCTTAAATGAGAAAGAGCATGGGTATCATTCAAGCAAGTCGTTACAAAGTTCTTGGGAAATGAAAAAGACCCAGAGTATGTTTTTATTGTAACTAACATGTTATAGAAGTTTAAAAAGTTAGGACCTTTAATGAGTCTGAAACCTACGGAAAACTATGGGTGATACAAAAAAACTAAGGTCAGATGTAGATTCAGCACTTCAGCAAAAATCTATAAAGATCAACTATTAAAGCTAAAAAAGTTTTCAAAAATTTTTTTTTTGTTGGCCTGTGTAATTGGTATATATCATGAGTTGAAATTAACCGTTTTATTTTGAAACTATAGCACTTATCTTTAATACTAAACTAAAATACTTATCTTTATTTAATTACCATAACAGTTATATTTCTGCAAGCATGGTATCCTCAGTGGAGACTTAAAGATCAATTTTGTCTCAGAAGATTCTATCCTGATAATTAAATTTTTCAAGGAAGATCTAAATTTAATGATTAAAAATAATCAGGCAAGTTCAACAACACAACATGGTACTACCATCGATGCTTTATTTACTCGATATTTGGAAGAGACCTATAGAATTATTGATTCAAAGTCATTTATCTCGTATTTCAGAGCTATCACAAACCAATATGTTAGAAAAGTACCTCTTCAAGAATAAATTTCAATTATTCAACTATATCAAAGTTTTGTCAATTATGTTTATCATCTCCGTTCACATCCTGTTATTCTATTAACATACATTTTTATGAGTATGTAAATATCAATTATCACGTTCACGTCAAAGAAGCATAACTTCTACCCGGTGTGCATGAGTACACGCACTAGTTTTTTTTTTTTCCAGAATATAAGATTTTATTTTGCAAATATGTTTCTGGTAAATTAGATATGTGTTTCAAACGGAACTCATAAACTAACAATGGATGAATAGTAAATGTGAGTGATTGGAAAACTAATGTAAACTGTCTTTTTCTGATAACTTATATACAGATTAAATTATTTTTACGCTGCATTATAGGTTATAATAATTATATAAATTATTCATTCTATAAATTTTAATCAAAATTTATTCTTTAATTGAAAGAAGAAATTCATCTTGTTCAAAATATTCATAAGCAATAGTATTAAATTCCAGTCTCACAATAATCTATTTAAATCTACAATAATCATATAAATGTTTTGTTTATTTATTTTGTGTAAGTTTTATTGCTTTTTATGTTTGACCCTTTTAGTGCCAATGACAATATATCGTTGGTTGTAACTTTTGGGAAAAGAGCCAACGACAGATGATGTATTTTATAATTACATTCTATCATTATTTAATTATATATGATATATGTAGTGTATGGAATGGCTTAATATTTGCATTGTGAGAGAACTTTATCTCATAATAAGTTAATAATGTATAAATACGAAATACGATACTTTTGGTTGACACTAAAAGGGTTAAGTTCACATATTAATATTTTTATAATTTTAAAAACAAAATAATTTATATTTATATAATGAAGCAATTAACTAGTTATACAAACGATTTTGATAGCTTCTCATATTTATAAATAGTAGATGTATTATTTACTTTTCTTGTAATGAAAACTATTGTTTTAACTGCATCAAACATGCTTTAATAAGTCTTTACCTTGTTTTTGTTTCTAAACACCTTTAAATTACAAATGGATTGCATTAGAAATGTTTCAAATGGATCATGTATATTTCTCATGTATAATTGAAAAGAACTTGGTGTATGTGAAGGATTCGGTTTAGTGATGAGCTAAAACCTGTTAGTTTCAATCAGCGGTTAAAAATACTGTTGCTGATTTTGAATGACAATGACTTTTATTTTACTGACAGGGGTTTGCAGCTAATGAATTAACAGTTCAAAAATATTTAATAGAGTTCGATTGAAATTTAATTTTTGAAATTAGCTTAACCCATTGTTTGATATTTATACATTATATTCGTCAATTTGTATAGGACCTGACCTAAATATATAGTAGTTATATCAATGCTCCAATAAAATGTTATTTTTTTAATTGCAAATCTTATTACTATCTGTTTTGAGGTTTAAAAAAAAAAAAAAATGTCTGCAGTTTAGTAATTTTTGTACCATTTTTAAAATAGGATTCATTTCAAAGGGATGTTCAGGTATGCTGCACTTAAATTCTAAAGTGTTGAAAAAATATCTTAATTTGGATTCAAATAAAATTTAAAGTAGATAACAAACACCCTTATGAAAGCATGTTTTTTTCCTTCCTGAGCAGTACCAAGTGCATTATTAAATTTCATATTTAGATGCATGTATGAGTGAAACATATACTTAGGAAAAAAAAAATATTAAACCTTACCTTAGAGTACAGTTGACTTGAAAGTACTTGTTTCATACTGCCAAGTATTTATCATCCTTTGTAGATAAGTGAGTACCTTTGACCTTAGTTGTCTATATAGCCATCTAAATATTAGGTGGAAAAATGATACTTTTATTTTTTGTGTTTCCATTTTGTAAATTTTATTTATTTATTTTATTGTTTCAAAATAATAACATCTTAGAGATTATCTGACTTTTTTTTTTTCATTTTCTTTTTCTATCCTAATAAAATTGACTAATAGTCAATTGATTATATTTTTTAAAAAACAACAGTTAATTTATGCATTGTTATAATTAACTTGAGTAAGTGAAATCCTGAATATTATTTTTTGCTTAAACTAATTATAATTAATATACTATTTTTTAATTTGTTGGGAAGTTCTTATGAATGCATTAAGGAAGTTATATATTGCCTTTCATTTTATAATTAATCTAATTGTAATGAAACAAATCATATATAATTATTTGCTATTTAAGAAATAGCGTATTGGACTAAATTATTAAGTTGTAACATAAATAATATTATTATAGTTATTTTGTTATTGATATTGTTATTTTTTTTTTTAATTTGCAGAGACCTTTAATGGATTCTAATACCAAACCTGAAGACGAACCAGGGCTTGAAAATAAGTTGGTTCTTGTGTCGTCTCGTGACAAATACGTGTTAAGTCAAGATGTTTGTGTTATGTGTGGTGCTTTAGGGCAAGACCAGGAAGCATGTCTTATAGCTTGTGCACAGTGTGGGCAGTCGTATCATCCCTACTGTGTATCAGTTAAGGTAATAATTTCATATATTTTTTGTTTTCATTTTTCTAGGAAGTCATCTAATGGTTTTAATAGGTATTTAAGCAATTTAGGTTTCCTTGGCTATCCTACATAACATTTCTGGATCATGAATCTTATCTTCAGACTACATAATAAATCATTTTTCACTTAATCAGCGCTATTACCATTTAACATATATTACTTTATTTAAATCACAGTAATCACCTGTGGTGTGATTCTATTTGTCATATTTCTAATAGTATAAACTATTATACTGTCTCATTATAAAATTCATTTCTAGGAAGACAGTACCTTTGGTTCTTCTGGTCTGAACTTCTCTGATCTATTTATTGAAACTGTCATATTTGGACTTAGTCCTCGCTAAGAATGTGCTATTGCTACTAATTTTGTTTTTCTATTTTAAACCAACAACATGACATTTCGTCTATCTATTTTAATTATCATTAGTTAATATTTTCAATTCAGAGTAAAGAAAAGATAATTATTTTTTTTATAGATTTATATTGAATAATATAAAGAAAAGATGATTATTTTTTTTTTATAAAGATTTATAATGAATAATATATGCCTAAGTGGATATATCGTTTATTGAGTAATATGAGTAAAAAATGGTTTAATAGAAGTTTGAAGATGGGATTTGCGATTTTAAATCGGTGCTTGGATCGGGAGGGTGATTATGTTGAGAAATAGTTGATAGTTACAAAAGAAATAGCTCTTAGCCTACAAAATGAAGTGAATTTATTTTAAATACAAGTATTTTCGATTTTTTTAAAATCTGGATACCTTACTTATTGACCAGCCCTCGTAGTATTTACCAAATGAGGCTACAAATATTATCAATTAGAGTAAATATTGTTATTTTTGATCAGGAAAATCTTGCTAAACACCCAGTTATATATTATTTTTAAATAAAGCAAGCAAATTAAATTTTTATTTGCAAAAAAAAATCGAATCTTTTGTTATTATTTAATTTTAACCAGCCAATGTAACAAATTATTTCTAACTTACAACGCTTTAAAATTTATGGAGTAAATCTTTATATATCATTAACTTTCAGGTTACCAAAGTGATGCTTCAGCGTGGCTGGAGATGCCTTGATTGCACAGTGTGTGAAGGCTGTGGCCAAAGAAATGATGAAGGGCGACTAATACTTTGCGATGATTGTGACATTTCTTACCATATCTATTGCATGGACCCACCGCTCGGTTCCGTACCTACCGGTGTTTGGAAGTGCAAGTGGTAAGTCACTTTCTATTATTATATTTTGAGAAATGTTTTTTCTCTAGAAAGCGTATCAAATTAATTATTAATGGAAAATGCATTAATTATCAATTTAAATAAAAAACTATTTTATGTTTATATGTATGATTTTATGTTAAAATTATAAGACACATCATCATTGTCCTATTTCATAATAAAGTACCAGTTTAAATTGTAAAAATACTAATGAAAAAAGTTTTTAGAGGTTATAGGTTTCTTATTGTCTTTAGATAATAATAATTTTATTCAATGTTTTCTTATTAATTTACTATTTTTAAATATAACTATTTTAAATGTTATCATATTTTAACATTTTTCAGCGTTAATCATAGGCATAGTAAGTTGTAGGCTAACTTGTACTTGTACTTTATTATGAAACAGGGGGTGTCCATAAAGTAAAGTACAAGATGTTATATATTGTTAAAACATTTTATAATGTTAAAACACAATAGCATTTAAAATAGTTATGTTAAAAAACAATACATTTAAAAAAAACGATTAAAATTATTATTATCTTATGACGATAAGTAACTTGTAACCTGTCAACTCGAACCTTTATACTTGTACTTTTCTCGCTTGTACTTCATTATGAAATAGGGTTCTGAAATAATGGTAGTATCCGATATTAATATTGTTATTTTTTTTCTTATAGGTGTGCTCATTGCCAGACCTGTGGATCCAATAACCCGGGTCCCAATGCAACGTGGCAGTCGAATTTTACCCAGTGCGGGCCTTGTGCTTCAAGAACTGTTTGTCCTGCTTGTCTAGAGCTTTATACAGACGGTGATCTCATAATAAAATGTATTCACTGTGATAGGTATGCTGTAAAATAAATCAATATTAAATGTTTTATTTTTATAGTATGTCATCATTTTTGCAATTTTTTCTTGTGAAAACTCTCTTTTGTGTCTACCTTTGTCTTCTATCTAAACTATATTTGTGTCTTATTATTGTTTTAAATATTTATTATTAAAACTGATGTATGGATAGATTATTATTTATTGTAATATGTTTTTAGGTGGTTACATTGCCTCTGTGATACAATATCTAATGAAAACGAAGCAGAAGCGTGCTGTGCGCAAGGTTATACTTGCATCCTCTGTAGGCCAAATAATGCCGCTTTGGTGTTACCTGCGACGACACCATCAAGAGCTCCATCACCTGAAATTATTACAGGTAAATTCTTTGAACAATTTGATTTTGTGAGGAAGTTTTCATAATCTGGAAATGGTTAAAGATTTTTTTTAATCGCTTTACCAGTTGCACATTGTTTGCCTATTGATTCTAAACAACTAATAAAAAACTACTTTAATTTGATTATTGAATCAAAATAACTGTTACTGTTAGAAACAGAAATGAAGATTCTAAGTATTCAATACTAGTAATAATGGGAAGAAAAATTCTAGTGATGTATTAGTGGAATAATTTCTGTCATATATCTCAACATTCCTTTATTGGTATATTTAACATTATTCCACCAATGTTTCGGGGTACTTCCCCAATCTCAGGGCGCTTTTTTCTACAAATATCATACAACAATCAAAATTATTTATTTAGGAATTGATAAATTATTTGCCACTTCTATAAATTGGTTTTATTGAAGACTAGTTTCGAAAGTTATACATTCATCCTACTATATTTTGAATTTTTTGTGTGTTTTTAGAACTGAGGATGAATGTATAACATTCGAAATTAGTTTTCAATAAAACAAATTTATAGAAGTGGCAAATAATTTATCAATTTCTAATTAGATTGATCCTTCTATACCATCATGCGGATGTCAAAATTATTTATATAACAATATTGAACATAAGTCATTTCATACTATAAATACTTCTATACTCCCATTGTCTAGATATGAAATGACTTGAATTATGTGCATTATTGTTATATAAATAATTTTGATTGTTTTAATTGTATGATATTTGTAGAAAAAAACATCTTGAGAACAGGGAAGTACTCTGAAACGTTGGCAGAACTATGTAAAATATATCAATAAAGGAATATTGAGATATATAGAATAAATTATTGCATTAATACATCACCAAAAATAAAGAAAATTATAATCTCTAAACTATGCTGTAATTAATATGACAATATTTTCATTATTTTTATTACTATTTTTGTTTTCACATAAGCTATTTAAGTAATTTTTTTTTTTAGAGAGCAAAACTACAGACTACTATGTAGATGGTGTTTGCTTATCTGAAACTGGACTGCAATTAATCAAAACTCTTTCAATGGATAATGGAAATCAACCAGTGAGACGTAAAAGGCCAGGGTTCAGGAGACAAGATCCTTCCGTTGACTTATCAGTAGATGGTAACTAACCAACTAATTTTGATTACTACTTTTTTTTAAATTTATTTCATAAAACTGTTTCTTCTGTTATGTTGGGGTAAAGAAGTGAAATATGATTTGAAAAAAAGATCTTGATCACTTCAATTTGTGAGGATCACTTCATCCTTCTCCAGAAAAGTTGCTAGCTCTCATCAATCCCGTGGCCATTTTATATTGATAACAAATTACATAAAATAATGATAAATATAGGAAAATGAATTATTTATTCTTGTTGGCAGTTTTATTGAGTCATATTTTCCCAAAAAAAATAGTCTAATGCAGAGGTTCGAAGGTCGGCAGTGAGCGGCGGGACTGCGTTTTCTATCCGTTTTATAACGCCTAGAAGCTAATATTCCATTGATTATGGAAGTTTTGAAGATGTCTGACATATATTTTTTTTCTGCTACATTTGAGCGCCCCCTTTGAATCAAATGAGCTGAAATTCAGTATGTAGGACTTTCTTTCAGGCAGAACGATACCATTACAGAATGGGTAAATTCCAGTCAAAATTTCGGTATGTTTAACTGAAATTTTGGCGTTTTTAAAGTTTTGCCCATCTCTACAGCTCCACCTTATCAGTTTATAGGGCTGAAAATTTGTATGTGAATTGAGATGGTGCTAGGGAAATACCTTTTGGGGGTCTCAACTTTGTTTCCCCATCCTCCCGGATTTTTCAATTTTTTTTAATTTTTCACACCTTTAAAACCGCTCCAAATTGAGTTAAGATGCTCAAAACCTATTGCATTTAAAAGGAAATCAAATTACCTATAAAACAAAAGAACTTTCATCGAAATCGGACCGGTATTACCAAAGATATGGCTATTTCAACTCCAGTGGACCCAGTTGGGTCAAATTAGCTGAAATTCGATATGAAGGGTTTTCTGTATCGAAGGTCAGTGGAGAGGCAGAACAATATAATAAAAGTATGGGTAAATTTCAATATGTTTGGGAACTGTCTTTTGTGGATCTCAACTTTTTTCTCACTCCCCTGTTTTTATAATATTTTTATTTTAGTGACGGAGTTCTGCTGCCCACAGATTTTTTATTTTTTTTTTAAACTTTAATTTTAGTTCCATGAAAACTTTGATAGAAAAGTTAAGGCCACATAAGAACTAGTATGGGAGTTATTAAATACTCACCCCATGTCTCTGTGGTCTCTTAGCTGTATTGGTTCTCATAGTTACATTCTAAAAGGTTTTGTCTTATCCGTGAACAGGTAAGCTTGGGGCATTTCGTTTTGAACCTGCTGACAGCTAATTCAACGTCCAGAATGTCCGACTTATCTACTTCTTCTGTGTCAAGTTTTTCTATTTGACTATTAATGATTCATAATATTTTCTGTTGAAGAATTTTCATTTTATAACTTAGTATAATAGTAATGTTAAAATTATTCAATAAACTTGAAAATTGATGTACCTCTAATTTTTACAGATATGGAAAATGAAGGGAAAGACACAGTCTATAAAGATGGCATGTTTTGGGGCTCTAAAGAGAATGGCCCGATTCCAAGTCCACCTGAAGGCTTTACATTGTACACTAGGGAAAGTGGAATCGTTGTCCTGAAAAGGATAAAAAAGAGAAATCTTCAAAGGCTTGGTTCGTACGACTAATTTTGGTTTTGATATATAAATCCTGTTGCTTGAGGTCAGGTTTCTAATTTGTTATAATTTTGTAGGCATTGGTGGTTTCACTACTGTCAAAATGAGGAGCTCCAGATTAAAAGAAGATGATGAGCATCTATATCCTGAAGAAAAACCCAGGAGAAAACCTAGAGTTCCGAAGAAGAAAAGCAAAATTGCCGAAAGTTATCCACGACACCTTCAGGTATATTTTAAAATAAATACATTTTTTACCTCCAGCCTGTTATATTTTTACAGGAGCTGTTGTGAACAGCAGCACTGAGTTTGTGCCTCTACATTTATTGTCGTTAGTAGCTTGGAAACATGAATTGGCAAGTTTGTTAGCTTGTTCATAATTGTTTCCATGAATAATTATGAATTCCATGACCTTATTTTTACAACTGAATGATATAATTCCCAGATTTCACAGATGACGTTTACATTGTAGAAATGTCTAACAAAGCAATGAGGAGATGCTCTTAGCACGTGAGGATGCTGCAAGATATCCCGGGCTAGATAGACTAAGCAGATATGGATTATATATGGGTCAAGCACCTGCAAATCAAAATACAACAGTTATATTAGACTACTTTGAAGAAAAGAACTCTGGCCACCAATAGAAGCTCTTCTGGGCTCTGCAAAAGAAAATTACTTGCACAAACAATAAACAAAGTTGTATAACATTTTTGATCTATCTAGCTCAGAACCATGGCATCCTCTATAGCTGAAAAGATATTGTAATGCTTGAAAGAGAAGTACTTTGGCAAAGCTATGGTCCATTTTATATAACATGAGGTTTATGACCTCTTCAGTAAGTCTGATGTCGCCACAACAATTAAAACTTCATGGCTTGGTTGAGAAAGTCTTGTTTATGTTGCATGGGTGATTGAATGTATCTATGAAAATTTCTTTAGAACCCTTTTTTTTAACCTGTGGGAGGAAAATAAAGACTGAACTTGAAATGTCCAGACTAAATATTGGATGATAAAAGGAGCAATATCAGTCTATCTAGGGTTTCGGAACATCGACTTCAGGAACTGGATGGCAGCCACTCAGGATAGAAATGTGTGGATGCTTGTAAGATAAAGACCTTATATTGGGCCACTCAACCATGGAGTTAGATATAAATTTCCTTTCTAAAACTGTTTTTGTTTTTTAGTTATATTTAAAACAATTCTATTTTATTATATGTTTGTTGAAGATTTATACAAACAAATGCACTTATAAGGCTATACAAGTGTTTAAATATATTACACATATTTGTGTTTGGTTTTTTAGGAAGCTTTCTTTGGCAAAGAATTACTCGATACAACTAAGGAAACTTCTCAAGAGTTAGAGAGCACTGGTGATGAATCAGATGATACGAAATTGAGGGTAAGTTCATTCATTGGTAGGTCATAGTTTTTGCACAAACATCGTTTGTCTCAACGCTTATTCATTGTTGCACCATTGTTTTTCCCATAGTATAATGTTTTGTTCTGCCCATTTTTAACATATTGGTGGCCTTTATAGTATAGTATATGCTATTGTTAAAATGAATGTTCAATTCATTGTAGTTTAAAATTTCCATTACTTACTTTTTAAATTTAGGTTCATCCTTTGTTAATTTTTTTTAACTTCGTTTTTATATGTTCTCTAAAATTATAATAAAAGAAACTCATGAATTATTTTGAAATAAGGTACTAAAATACTTTTTATTATTAGGCAAGGTTGTTGTCACTTCTTAACCCTAGAACGCTATCTTAAAGTCTCAGAGATGTATACTCTTTCTTTATTTTTCCTCCAAATCTATTGAGTTATTTTAGGTTACATCCAATGCAAATTATTCTTTCTATAGTCAGTTACCTTCAAGCTGTAGTGGCCTTTACATCACGTTCAGTCAAGGATAAAGTTTTTTGGGTTTTTTATTTCAATCTCAAGTGTCTCAGGAATATATATGAATAGATAAGCTTACAACTATACAAAATACATTAACAGTAAAAGACAAAGTAATTATTGATACATCTATTGGTGATAAGCAGAGCTTATGCTTTTCAAAAACATTAGTAATAGTACTTATTTGGCATATTGTAATTAACGATGGCTTGTATGTTAATTTTTTTTTTAATCAAAAGTTGAAACGGATAGATGTAATCCGACTGTGACTGTTCGCTGATTAATCCCCAACAAAACAAACGAACTACTTATTAATTGTTTAAGCTTTGATAAAGCAATAAAATAAAGCAGGTAGCGCAGCTTGATGTAATAAAAAAAATATCTGAGTGGGGTATATTCGACTAATTAGTTCTTGTTCTTTTCTTATTTAGTACATATATATATATATATATATATATATATATATATATATATATATATATATATATATATATATATATATATATATATATATGAGGGCCGGGGTGGCCGAGCGGACTAAGGCTATGGAGCAATGGGCATGAAAACCATGGTTCGCAGCAACATGAGGTTGGGTTACCCCCTCCAGGCTGTCTGAGCTCCCGCAAGCGAAAAAATGTCTGCAAGAAGACCACATCGCGCGGCCAAAGATCTGCATGGTCTATAGTGCCAACAGAAAAAATATATATATATATATATATATATATATATATATATATATATATATTGAAATAAAGTATTATAAAATGTAGGTCTTGCAGGTATAGCAATAATAACGGCAATGAACAAAACCATGATAGTGTTTTAGGGTTAAATTTTCTCCTGGCATGATAACTTGTAATTAGTGATGTTCCTTAGTCTACCTCTGAAAGGATTCTTTTTAAAATATTAATGAAATATCTTTCAAAGTTAATTTCTTAAGTATTTTATTTGTATTATAATAATTTAAAAAATTGAATTGCATTATCTAAGCAATGATGACTTGAGTTAAAAGGCATTTCATAAGCCATTCGCTTCAATCTTTTCACTTATTTGTTTTTAAATGTGATTAGCATGAAATGTGTTGCATGGCGTAAATTGATTTTCATAATATTATTTGGTTATTTAATCACTTCAGTGATATTTTTTAAATTAAATTATCATTGTAATTACTGTATCTGTTATCCTTGTATGTCTTTTTCGTGAAACTTTATTGTAATTTTCTGTTATATGTTTTGTAGCATATTTTAATTATCATGTGTATATCCTTTAAATGTTGTAATAACACATGTCTTAGATGTATGTATGTAGCCCGTGTGCTTAATGTTTTGCACTAACTTAACATGCATTAAAGGTTGTCGAAGAAGAGAGCTCTAACCAAGAAAATGTTAGCGATAAAAGGAGGGAAGCCACGAACAGTTCATCTTCAGCTAAAATAACTATAAAGGTATTGAAATAAAAAAAATAATAAAATAAATTTTTTAAAGTGAACCCTGCAGTTCGACAATAGTTGTGAAGATCATGTTTCAGATTTTCTTTGCGTAATATTTAATAGGTGATCTATTTTACTGTGTATCTTACTGTTGAATTTTTAATTTAGAGCATGATATTGTTAATGTTGCACTTTTGAGATATAGGCATTCAATTATCAGTATTTTTATTTTCTTAAATTACTGTAATGCTGGAATAATTTATTCATTTAAAAAAAAAACCTGTTTTAATTAATTTTTTAGCATGGAGTAGCATTTTTTAAAATTTATTATCAAAATTCTGTAAGCCAGCATATCTCTTCTTAGCCGGCTATAATCCACTGTATAGGCCTTCATCTGAGCAAAGCAAAAGCTGAAGAGGAGAATAGCGCCGGAACGGTTTATATTATTATGCAGAGGAATGGGAAACCCTTCTTTACTTTTATCCCTATAAATGTTTAGTGAATATCCTTCGAGCTATTGTGTAAAATGCTGAAAAGTCCTAAAAGAATTGACTAGAGTTGGATTATGTACCCCAGCACCTAACAAAAACTATGATGTCGACAAAATGATCAGTGTATCGTGCAGCAGTCCTACATCGTCTATTTTGTTAGACAAAGAATTTACTTTAGATTAACTTTCTTTTGAGAGTGCTTAAAATTAATATCAAAGAACACAATTTCATGAATGTGATCTATAGGATGCGCTCCCGTTATAAGATTTTCGTCAGTCAATTATAGGCTAGTGATTGTATAATTATTTCTAATAGATTAATAAAAATCTGGTGCGCGTATCACATAACTTTCACTTACCATGTTATCATAATTAGGTATCCATTTTCTTAAATAATTTCAAGGAATTCACATGAACACTACATGAAATATTTTCAGCAGCATCCATTTCATTCTCGCAAAAGTACAATAAAATATTTTTTTAAACAATTAGTATTACAATTCTGTACACCAAATACTTTTGGTTTGTACAGCCTAAAAATAAATTTTAAATGTTTTCATTTGATTTCTATTGAAATTCCATTTAGTTTCCATGGAAAAATTTATTTTCCATTGGATAGTATAAAAGTATAATTTATCATCTACAACTAAGATTTGTCTTTTTTCGTCACTCAATATACGACTTTATTTTTCTAAAATCATTAGCTTTCCAACGGTATACTATACATCTATATTACTACTCTTATTTCAAGAAATTTGTGTTTAACCTGGGAAAATATTTTTCTCCTTTAGTTAGTCATCAAATTCTTTCATACTTTATATTTATCCATTTTCAATTACTACTAACAATAAGAGATGGTTAATTATTCCAAATAAACAAAATTAAAGATATTTCAGAGGAATCCATTTTGAAAATCCGGCAATTAAGCCCTGTCAGACTATTTCAATGAGGATAAGACCCAGCTGATATTAAAGACCATTTAATTATACATTGGTAAAACGAGTTTAATCAAAATCATATGAGCCTTTTTCGAGAAAATTCTAAAAATGTGTAAAATCCATGATATAAAGTGGAACTTCCGGTTAATCGATTTTAGTGAAAATGTTACTGTCATATCCTATACATATACTCATCTTAAATACGTAATTTCAGTTTCATACAACTTTTCATTTTTGAGCTAGGCAGTTTATATACACTGTTGTGGTTCAATACACTGTATCTTTGCTAATACTAGTCCGATTTAGATAATTCTTTTTGGGTTTTTTTAGAGAATTTAATTATCTTTTATATAATTTATCATAAAATACTTACTTTTTAAGTTGTACGGAAATAAAATTTTCTATTTATCATAACTTTCCTCTGTATTTTCTCGGCGATGAACTACATAAATGAAAAGTTACATGGCTTTGAGGAGAAGACTTTATACAAGTTTCATCAAAATATTTAGAGCCATTTTTAAGAAAATTGTTAAAAAGTCTACAACTGATTGTATAAAATTGTATTTATGGTGGGTCGATTTCAACGAAAAAGTTGCAGTAACATCCTAGCCATATACCTGTCTTAAATATGTAATTTTAGTTTCATACAACTTTTCGTTTTTGTGCTAGGCTGTTCACAAACACACACGTTCATTTTGTGAGACTTGGTTATTTGGACTCAGACATGTATTTTCATTGAAAACTCGAATTCAAAATTTTTCACAATCGCAATACTTTTCCTTACTATATATTTCATATATAGGTAAGTGAAAGTAAAAATCACAGGTTGATATTAATTAGTGATTTTATCTTTTAACAAATCAGATTTTTTTAAAGAAATTCCAACCTTATTTTTGAACATTGGTCCAGAGATACTATCAAGTTTTGTTAACTTGATTTTGGTCTGGTCCAGAGATACTATCAAGTTTTGTTCACTTGATTTTGGACCTTCTTTCCTTTTGATTTTTATTTTTGAGCTTTTGAACCGCTGACGGTGTTCAATATCTTATTTCAAGCTCTTATGTTTTAGTCTTCATAGTTATTGGTTACTAAAAGGTTTTTAAACCTTTTAAAAATTTCTGGCGAATGTCGAATTGACACAAGATTTACATCCCTTCAAAAGGCATAGTTAAAGTTTCATTTCATACTAATTCCTTGATTCTTGTAAGCTGTGTGATCTGAAGAGACAGTGTTCTGCCTAAATTGGCATTTAGCCCCGATAAAGCAGTAAAATTTTGCATTATTTAGCCTATTTCGATCCTATTCCATGAAAAATGTCCCCAACAAAGCAGTCTTTTCAGTTATCCAGTTGTATCAGTTAAACAAAGTTTAATATACTCCTTTTCTAATTCCAGTGAATTTTGATTCAATAAAGATGTTCTGGCATGTAGGATGTGAGACAACTGCTGTTTTTGTAGAAGACTATGCTAGGGTCATTTAATTAAAAAAAGAAATATTGCAGTTTTGTATTATTAAGGGTACAAGTAAATTTTAAAGGATTGTTTGTGAAAGTTGGGACTTGATTGTGTGTAAATAATTGGTTGCTCAAAGTATTGTCCATTGCTAGCCACTAATTTTTTTAATCTTTGTTGCATCATATAAATTCGACGTTAGTAGAATGTTTGGGAGGGGGGGGGGGGAGGGGTACAATCCAAGAATCGAACTATTTTTTCATTCCTTGTAAGAATGGAAGTGCTGCTCAGATCATGCGTGAGTCATTGATGAAAACAAGTAGTAACCGGAAGGAGCAATGTATAGAGAATATGCTGGGTGGTGTAAGGCATCCCATATGAGTGTTTCCCAGTAGTTTTTTTACTGGTACCTGCAGCATGTGATTGTTGTGCTGCAAAATCGTTTTGTCGTGTCTTTGTTCATATTCTGCCCATTTCTCCTTCATTGCTCGGCTCAAACTCATCAATTTTTGTTGCTAGCGATTCCCCATAATGTTTTCATTTGGTTTTAGCAGCTCATAATATACTATATCGAGCTGATCCCACCAAATCCCAGAGCATCTGAATATTCTTCATCTTCAGCTTTGATTTATGAATATTTGATTTCGCTGTTGATTTTGAAACATGGCTGGGCATTTTTGACAATTTCTCACACTTTGGATTGTTGTAATGAATCCAGTTTTCCTCAACAGTTATGATTTGATACCAAAAACCCTTCCATTTTTGCCTTTGGAGCAGTTGTTAGCTGATGAAAAAATCTCCTTTCAATATCTCTTGACTTTAATTCATATGACACCCAATTTTCTTGCTTTTGGACCATCCCTTTGGCTCTGAGACAAATTTAAATTTCTGGTCAAGTCACTCCCAAAGATTCTGTGAGTTCTTGTGTTTGCCACGAATCTTTGTTCACTGCTGCCTCCAATTCTACATCTTCAAACTTTTCTGGCCTTCCTTCAAATTCCATATCCCCAGTGTCAAAATCACCACTTTTAAGCTGTCCTTACTTGTATCTTTTCCTCCCTCTCCTCCTCCCCTCCGGTAATAAAATTATATTTATATTTTCAAACAAAATTATATTAATTAGTTTTACCGCTGACTTCTGAATCGTAAAGCATTAGTTTTATGGAAGTATTTTTTTTATTATTGGCAATAAATATTTTTTCAACAGTGCTTAAGTTAGAGCATTGGATCCTGTGGGTTTGTTAAAATAGTATGTTAGTTTTGCACTGCAGTATTTACTTTTGTATGAAGTCTAACTGTTATAGAGGTATTTAATAGTTTTAAAACATTACTTTAACAGTACTAAGATTTAATTTTTAAATAGAATTGTAATATTGGCTAAAATGAGTTTATGATGTAGCAAATATATCAGTAAAATTTTAATTTAATGCATTATTTGTAACTTTAGGAGGAAGAAGGTAGTGATGGTGAGACGTTGAAGGATATTCTTCATCTCCCTGAAAATCTTCTTCATAATGATCTAGTCAACACAATCATGAATGAAAGTGCAGATAGTATCAAATCAGAAAATCTAATGTCAGGTATAATATTTTTTTTTTCATTCTTTGTATCTCTTTAATAAAATATTACCTACCTTTTATCTGAGCACTTTTTTAATTACTTTAAAATTAATTACTTTAATTAGTTTTTTAATTCAATTGCCTTAGGCTAAGGATGCATGTTGATTAGTGTAATAGTTTTTGAGATCTTACTTAATTTAGATAGTTTAAGGTTCCTCTTTTTCTATCTCTCAGTTCTGGTTGATTATCGAACCTTTATCGATGAAACTTTAAGTGTATATCATTATTAATGTAGAGTCAATAGTTACTAGGAACACATAGTTTTGAGAAAAAGTGATCATTAGCAAAGTTCAACATGAAAAACAAACAACAAAAACTCCCTCCATTATGAAAAAAAAAAAACACCTTTAAATCCATGTAAAACATGATATCATTCTCATTTTTTTTTTTTTTTATGTGTCAAAAATTGTCTCAAAACATTTTTTTTTTTAACTACGGAATTGAAAATTTGTGGGGTTATTTTTTATAAAATTATGTTATTCAAAGTAAAAATATTTTTAATAAATAACAATTCAAAATATAAGATATTCAAACTTGAAATTTTACTGAAGCATTTGGTATAATTATTGAACATTTTAGAAGAATTCATTGATTATTTTTGAAAATTTTAAAAATACATTTAAAAAACACTGCAAATCATTACAGTACAAAATTGATTTTTTTTTTCTTTAATTATTAAGATGAAATAAATCTTATATTCTTCCTCTATCATAAATGGCTGAGTTACGGGCTTATGAAATCTGTAATCTGCTGCCATTTTGGGACAAAAGGGTTTGCAGGCAATTTAGAGTTACGAAGATCATCCTATGGTAACATTAATGAGAATCGGTCGTCCACTAGTCTCAGAGAAAAGCTGTGGATGGCCGGATTTGTGCATTTTATTAAATTTTTGGATTTTACATATCTTTAAACCTGAAACCTCAAATTTTGAGGGGGGTTAAATTTTTTTTTTTTGTCTTTGTAGATTATAAAGGTTCATTATTAAAAATAATAAACCAAAAGATAATATTAGGCATTGATGGTTGACCGTTTTTTTAAATCAGGAAGATGATCCGGTGGCGGTAATAACATAAAATAGTGGTAACTTATTTATTAAATACCGACATTATTAAAAGATAATATATTTAAAAAAATAAAACAAAAACCAGATTACAATGTATTTTCTATTTTTGAAGTTAATTAGTCGAGGCAACACTTATCGATCAACATTTTTAATGAATGAGTAATTATGGATTTTTTTTTTTCAATTTTGCAATCTTTACCTATTGATATTTTTTACCATAAGATTATATATTTTTTTGTTATTTTCAGAGAGTGGGCACGAAGGTAGCGGCAGCCAAAAAGACGAACTATGTGATATTCTTGGACCTCATTTTAATATAGAATCTATGGTTAGGGAAACAGGTCTTCCAAATATGGATTCCAAAGATGTTGAAGAAATTTTCAAAGGAGTTCTTACGGATGAAGGTCGAAATCAGGGTCATCATAATCAAGCTTCCCCTCAGCAACAGCATCCTGGTAATGGTCTCTATGTTTTAGAATTAAATAATTTCATTCAAATTATGCATTTCATTAATACATGATACAAATATTCATACTGTTTATTATATATATATTGATGATGGTTCAAGAAAAGAAGGCACTTAGGTTTTCAGCAAGAAAAACTAATTAAATGGAACTGATTTCACAAATTAGTTTTTTTGTGTTGGCTGGTCAATATATTTTTAATTTTTTTTTTTTTTTTTTTTTTTATTGTGTGTCCTATTGATAACTAATTATTCTTTAATTTTAATAGTCACAAAAAGTACACCAACAGGATTGGCTTCCTCCCCACTGCAGTATCCGTCAGCATCCCCTTATAATTCAGAATATAGCAAGTGAGTTAATTTTTATATTTTAAACCTATTAAAATTTTGTGATAGTTCTGGTAACTCCTAATAAGGAAGTCTCTACCCTGCTTTTGTTTGATAGGTTTGTAATTTTTTTTATTTTTTCTAGTAGTCCTCAGTTCAGTCCAGAAAGTTCATGGGATGATTGTGGCTCATATAATAGGACTACATCATTAAAAATGGAAGCAGATGAATCACTCGGGAGAGACGCGACCATATCTCCTGTTCTGTACGCCAACATCAATCATCCAGAGTGGAAGAAAGAATATCCGAGTAAGATTTAAAAAAAAAAAAATTAAATATCTGAACTTTTCCTGTATTTTTATATATTTAACACTCCATCGGTCGCACCACTTCTAATCACATGGACGGTCGAGCTGGATCTGTGAGATCCATTTACCAAATTTCGATATTCATGGAAAAAAACTAGCCATTTTTTTCCTTAGGTCAAAATTAAAAGCAAATAATGCTTTTAGAGTTTACATTAAAACTTTTAAGCAAAAGAGAAGGTAATTTTTAAAAAAAGATGTTATATAAATCTAATTTAGGAGCATATTTTTCTGGACTGGCTTTGACTGATCACAGTAGATTATTAATTTTATACACATCGCATGGAATCGATTTATACTGCCCTGCTGAATAGGAATGCATTATTTTATTAATCGAAAAAATGACAAATTATGTCATTTCTATTGAGTAAACCTTTACTTAGACGAAATATACTTCATTTTAAGACTTTATTAACATTTAAAAAATTATTCCATTTACCTTATTTGTAAGAGTTTTAAAATAAAGAACAAGTTTTTCTGATCACAGTTATATGAAATTCTCAAAAATGACTTTATGAAAGATACTACATTTCTACTAAACGGTGCAGTATAATAATGAAGTATCAAACTTAAGTTATTCTTTTTCGGATTCCTCACAGCCATTGAGACATTTGAAGGTACAGTGATGGGTACATAAATATTGGTCACGCAATTTGCATTTTACTTTGTGAGTCTTCTTGTTTTTGAAATGAGACAAAACTTGTATCACTCTCATTTATTATTTTTTGCCAGTAGATAAATGTGTGTTGACTTCTCCGGACTTCTAATTTTCTGGCGAAGTTTCTTGAATCCTTGGTGAAATAGTTTGAGGCAAGTTGGGGATAAGTACCCATATTTCTAATTGGTCTAATTGATGTTTAACTTAAACACATTGTACAAAAGAAACTGATTCTATTATGGGTAATAGTAAACAAAATGCCCAAATATATATGAAAATGCTAGACTGTGTAAAATGAGAATACTTACTAATTTGATCGTTTGAGATCTTAGAGATCCAAGTGATTCCCAGTCTAACGACATAGTGGTGTTTAAACTCACGATCGCACTGAATTATGTGGCTTCACTGGTCAGGAGAATATCTGGAAGTAGGAACCGCAACCACTCTGTCCTATGCAGATATTTACAAAAAATAACTAAGTGGATCTCTGAGATCCATATAGACCGACGGAGTGTTAAATGAAATAGTAAGTTTGCCGGCAATTAAATTTCTTTTGAATAAAGATTCAGATGACCGTATTAATTATTTTCATTTTCAGATTGTTTTATATAAATAACTTAGGCCTGCTTTGAAGGGGCCTATGCATGTTTGTCTCAAGTTATTGTATTGAGACTGTGTTATTTTTTTGTTTGATTATTTAGGTTGGAATGAACGTTTCAAACAAATTTTAAAAAAGTGGCGTGCTCTACCCTCTGAAGAAAAGGCCCCTTATCTTCAACGTGCAAGGGATAATAGAACGAACTTTCGCAGTAGGAAGCAGGTTAGTTCATTGTTTTATACTTATTATAATTACTCTTTTATTTTTATAAGATCATATCTGTTAGAAATATAATATGTTTCCATTATAATATCAATTGTGTAATATTTTCCATGCTGATTTGAGATATTTCACCTATAATGTCACTGAAAATTTTATAAGTTCGGTCTTATGCTAGTGGATTTTTTTAATAATAGAATGACGTTTCATATTTAAATGGCAGGGTGGCCTGCAATAACAGATTTGTTTTTTTAGAAAAAAAAAATGCAAATTAGATATAGAATACATTTCTAAAGACTTCCTATTATAGGCCAAGAGATTCCTGTATTTTATTTCTATATTTTTCAGTCTTGGCAATTTTAATTATTATATAATTGCAATAAAGTCAAATAGTGTATGTATCTGTATTTCAAATTTCCAGTTATATAAAAACTTCATTGGAAAAACATTTTTTAAATAAAACCCAGCTGCCCATAGTTTACTTATAGAAAATCGTAAATTATTACACACACTTTTTATAAGTTATTTATATTTAATTCAAGCTTGGAATTTAGTAAAACTCAAAAATATAATTGCCTGGAACAAAAGAATTTATCATTGCTGGTCACCCTGTTATATGGTGTTGATATTAATGGCCATTAATTTCTGTTATCTCTATTAAAATTGATGTCAAATTTTAAGTAACAAATGGAATTTTAAAAAGGAAATTGAACTTATTCTCTTCTTTTGTTTGTTATTACTTTTTTTTTTCCACTGCTTTATTGTTTCCAAAATGTTTTAGCATTTTTTTTTTCTTTTTTTTTTTTTTTACTTTTACTATAGGCCTCAATAATGCAATGATGGAATATTATTCTTTCCAATTATAAACCAAACTGTATTGTTTTATTCTGATCTTATGATGTGAACGATTTCTCGTTCTACGATAGTAATTGTGTATACCTAGACATTAGATCTTAATATGTATGGACTGTTCTTGGCCTTGATTGATAAGTCTGCTTCGTACTTCTGAAATATAGTCATAGAAATTTGTCTCTTTTGTTTGTTTAAGTTACTTCAACAAATAATTCAATATTTTTTTTCTCACAATTTTACTGAAATATTCTTATTTGGATAGGAATAAAAATTGGGACGAAATCGATTTTAAACTTATTTAGAGGATTTCCACCAATTTCATAACCACAGGATATGAAGTTTTGATTTAAATTATTAAAAAAGTCACGAGGTTTTCATGTGAGGCCATTGATTCATTTTTCATAAAATCTTTATGTGCAATAAAATTGATTTATCTCACATTTTAGTTCCCAATTTTAATCCTTCTTTTTTTCTGAACCACTAATTGATTTTCAATGTAACTTTTGGGGCATACAGTGGTTAGTAAACAACCATGGAGAACCCAACGATTTTTGAGAAAACATCATCTGGGTTGAAGACATAATCTGTCATAGTAAAATCGATTATTAGATGATATTTAAGTAATTCAAAACCGATCCTAAAAGATTTCTACTGCTCTATTTTGGTTTGTTGATGTATATTTATTGTATATTTTTTTATTAGTTTTTTGTTCTCTCCTCATCAAAATTCAAAACAAATTTTGACTTTTCTTTAGCGTGAATCATTTTATAATATTTTTCTCTAAACTCTCAGCTCAAATGATCTAAATCTATTAAGACGAATGTGCAATATTGAATTAGAACTTCTGTTTCCTTCATTTCTATTATCAAGTCTTATCTGAAGGATTATCAGCTATATTTTTAATGTATACAATATTTATTAATAGAATGCTAGGTTGCACATTTTCTTCATTATCATTGATTGTTTTTTTTATTTCTTTTATTCATTTGAATCATTTAATAAATAATTTTCTTTTATCAAACTTTTATTTATATATGAGGAAGTCATCAGGAGCTCTAAAATTGGTGAAACAATATTTAACTCAACAGTACAGCTACTCGGATATGTCTATGATATTGATATCATTAGCATCATGATAGGGAAGCATAGCATCGGAATAGGGAAGATCGAAGGAAATATTGTCTGCGAATGGAGGTGAAGAGTCACTTTAACTTGCCGTAAATGTGGGACACATGAGCCCATCTTGATGTACCGAAGACAAATCTTAAAAAGCAGTTCATGCTCCGCTTCAATCTGTCCTTGAGGACCTTCGAGAGATCCCCCTATACTATGCAGCCATAGTCAAAGTCGGAGAAGATAAGGGAGGATACGAAGAGTTAATGGGTGGGTTGTGGAAGAAGATGGCGGGAACAATGGAATAATTTTAGGGTATTTATTGACTGCCGGAAAATTAGGGCATGGAGAACAAGCAGTGCATGGTGAGGAAGTCCAAATTGAGGGCTATAAATTCAATAAAGTTGACAAATTTGTTAGCCTCGGTTATCAAGTGGATGTGGAAAATGATGTCTCCAGAGAAATTAGGTCTCGTATTGTCAAGATGCTTTTATGCTTACGTAATCATTTCCGTAGTTACCTGTTTCCAAGAGCGACAAAATTCATGGTCCCTATAAGACATTAATCCACCCAAGCCTGAGCTACAGTTCTGAGACATGGACACTGAACAAGTCGGATCAATCGGCTTTACTAATTCACAAAAGGAAGTTCCTCCGATCGATCTATGGTGGAAACATGGAGGGCGAAGAATGGCATCAAAGAAATCGAAAATTGTAAACCCTCTTCAAGGAACTGGATGTAGAAAGTTCATTCAACTCGGAAGGTTAAGATGGACTGGACATCTGGTGAGAATGATTGAAGATTGCATCCCAAAGACGACTTTTCTTGAAAAAATTCTTGGACTCAGACATAAAGAAAGACCTTAGGTACGGTGGCGAGATAGAATCACCCACGATGCCCAGACATTGCTTGGATTATGGAACTAGACGGTCGCTGTATAAGGCCAGGGCTCATGGCGCAGGGTGATTCAGAAGGCCTTGACTAAGCAATGATTTGTTTCACCACTGATAGATAGATTACACTTTGAAACTTATTTAACAGTTTTTTTATTTTTATTCTGAAAAAGATGTTTGAAGAGAATTATGATAGTGTGATGGCTCAACAAATAAAAATAAATATATAAATATAATGTAAGCATCTTTTTCAAAGAGCTTATGTCTTTAGAAGATTAAACATATGGCTGAACTTAAATAAAAATAAATATAATGTAAGCATCCTTTTCAAAGAGGTTATGTCTTTCGAAGATTAAACATATGCTCCCTACATCACATATATTATTTATTCTCATCAGAATTGTTAGAGCAGTTCATTAGTTACTCTATTATTCTAATTAGGCCTTAATTTGAATCTTGTATTTTTTTTTTGACATATTTTTCTGACAACTAAAAATGAATTTTTTTTGGCAATATTCTTTAAAACGTTTAAACATTTTACAGTTTTTGGCTGGTTTATGCTTACATATAAATACAATTTTTAGTTTACATTATTTTCTTAAATATTGAAGGAAGATACTCTATTAAGTATTTATAGCAGTTTATTTTATTAATAAAATTTTGTTATGTATCTCAATATTATCAGAAGCTATGGGGCAGTCCTTAAATTCTGACTGACATATACCATAAGTATAAAATTGACAATACAGTCTGGTTACCTTCCCTAAGTTCCTTTCCCTTTGACATATGTGTTGTTCAAATGAGACAGTTCCTTCGATCTCTGCAGGATGAACCCTCGAAGGATGCAGAAGACGAGAGCCCTCCTGTGCGCCCGGCCCCTACATCCACAATCCAGTATATCCCAATATCTGAGGGGATCCGGGCGCTTCACATCATACCCCCTTCTCCTCGTTCCTCGTCAACCGCTTCATACTCATACGACAGG
Source organism: Rhaphigaster nebulosa (assembly GCA_948150685.1). Lineage (NCBI taxonomy): Eukaryota > Metazoa > Arthropoda > Insecta > Hemiptera > Pentatomidae > Rhaphigaster > Rhaphigaster nebulosa. The sequence continues at coordinate 33,701,648 of OX411312.1, read as the reverse complement.
GGAACAACTACAATACACTACCCGGCAACATCTGTTCTTATACAGTCGGTTCCACCTCTTGTTGTCGCTACTTCTCCTCCATCTGCTGGTCCTTCTCCACACGATAAAAATCTTCTGCAGTTGGTCTCTACTACATCAACTGTTACTACTGTCCAAACAGCGAGTAAATCTTTTTCTAAACAACACGCACAGACATCCACAGGTCCGTCCATCCAGACACAAACGGTACAATTTATACAGACGGTTAAAACATTAAATAACAACCATGAAAATTCTTCACCCTTATCAGACCAACATATTCGTGTCCTTACACCCTCGGAAATCATGCGCACACTGCCCTCAATAGGACAAGAAACCTACGACACTCCACCTTCTACGGTGAGCCCTTTTGCACGATTGTCTTTTTATTTTTTAAATTTTTTGTTTTGTTTTTTATATACATCTCTGTTGAGTTGTTGAGGTTCAATGTATTTTTAAATATTATTTTTTATCCAAATGATACTGTTTTATTTCTTTGGCGTGCTCCTTTTGCTCTCTCTCTATTGGTAGCTATGGATTTTATTTTATTTTTTATTTGACATTGTTTAATTTTTTTATTTTTAGTTGCTCGATTTCAAATGTAGTAAGTGTTTCATTTTGAGTTTTTTTGTTCTTCATCTATTGATTAGTTTGTTTGAAAAATTTTCAAAAGTATTTATTAAAATTTAGGATGTTTTAATGATTTAATTCACGTTTTAAATATAATTTCTGAAATTATTTATGTGTTTATAGTTAAAATATATTTTCATTTATTTCTATTCATTTTTTAAGTTTTATTTTGAGTTTATATTTTATCGAATTTCTTTCCAGTAATTTCTACCTGTTTTCGCGCATAATTAATAATTCAATATATGAGAGAGATCGACTGAATGTTTCATCTTATTTAGAACAAGTTAATATATATAATATATTTATAAGGTCATGTTAAGTGTTGCTTTGCATGATGGATTTATTTTGGCAGAATCATGCTGTTTTATTTATCTTTGAAAGAAACTGTTTTTTCATTAATAAAATTATATTGTATTGCCCGTTCTTAAAATTATTGGTTGGGATAATTGTTTTTGTTCCTGCCTTTATCCTCATCCTTTTAGGATCGATGTTTAAATATCCATATATAATTATGTATAACATTATTATGAGGCATTATTAGTACCTACACTTATAGGTTTAACGTGATGCTCTGAAATTAAATGTGCATTTTGATGTTATTATGAGATGTTTTTTATTACTTTTCATCAGTTAGAATTTATTTTATATCAGGCATTATTTATTTTATGACTGGTGGTTTAAGTTTTTTTTTAGATTATTGCATTCGTTGGTGGAAGAGCATTTGATTATTGTGAATATACTCAAGTATAATAGTTATATGTTTATGAATTATGTTATTGCATGGTTTTTGTTTTATTTTGTCATTATTTGATATGGTGTCATTAAGCATTATAATTTTTTTGTACTCATTTATAGTTAAATTTTCTCAACTGTATTTTTTTTTACTGATCCGTCTACAAAGTTGTAAAAAGCAGGAAAAGAAAAAAAAATTGATAAATTGGTTAACATGATTTAATTATTGAAATAGGCTTGAGACGAAAAATAATATTCTTCCTTTCATCAAGGCTCTAACGAGTTTTCATTATATCATCATATTTTTACAAGGTAAAACTTTTTAAAATGGATGATCTTTAGTTTCTACTGTGTATGAAGATAAATAAAGGTAAGATTCATTGGTGGAAGGAATAATATTTAAAATCTAAGCTACAAATTTTAATTTTTAAAGTTAATTTGTTAAATTCATTTAATATGTTGCTGTTAATTTAATTAATTAAATCTGGAGTCGAAAATCAACTGTTATTTAGGATTTTTTTTTAAATTTATACTATTCATTTTTTTTTTTTACTGCATATAGGAGCATGACAAAACATTGAATACCAAATCTTGCCGGGAAGCTGAACAAGAACGACAGTGGAAGGAGTTACAGGCCATGAGACAGCAGCAGCAACACATGCTATCTCAAACCAGGGTTCAGCAAGGTATAAAAAATAATTAAATTATAAGTGTAATTAAATCATAACAATAAAATTTATCCCAGTGATGGAAGGTTTTAAACTTTAAACAATTTAACATATTTTTATTATTACACAGTGAACCGTGTCCGCCAAGTCGGCAATACTGGGCTTGTACAATTTTCTACGAATGAACAATCTCCTTCTCCCCATTTGACTCAACAGCTGCAGGTCTCAACTTCCACTCAGGTTGGTTTTTATTTATTGACTTATTTTTTTAAACAATTTTTCAAAAAAAATTTAAGTTTGATTATTTATAATATGTTGGCTATTATCTTACTTGTCAAAGGGATAGGTTTCTATCGATTTATGCCATTTTAATAAAATATAATTTATTAGGTAAATATTTATGAATCACGAATGTTGATAGTCAAGAATATGAAATTTTGAAGTCGTGAATAAAATGCAGTCAGTCAAAACCAGGTACTGAAACTAACAAAGTATATTCTGAAAAAAAAAAAAAAACAGAGGTAAGATACAGTAGACAATCTCAATTCATCTTATTTATTTAGAGTAACAGGAGAAGCTTTCGGCTCTCAGTACTATATTCATCTCGTCATTTGACTACTTCGTCATAAGAAGGATTGTTTGTTAGAACTTGTGTTCATTGTCTAAAACTTTTTCTTTTCCCATGAAGCAAATTTGGGAAAGAAAGAAGTTTTAGACGATTAACACACATTCTAAGAAACAACCCTCCTTATGATGGAGTAGTCAATTGAAAGAGATGAATATAATGCTGGACATCGAAAGCTTCTCCTGTTACTCTAAATAAATAAGATGAATTGAGACTGTCTATGGTATCTTACCTTATCTTAATAAAAAAAAAATATGTGGTTTCTATTAGATTCAAAAAGCCTGTTAAGTGATTATGGAAATTCCTTGAAAATAACGTGACAAAGTTTTTGTTCAAATGATCACAGTGTATACATAACTTAAATTAGAATAAACTGGAAAAAAAATGTGCGGTCAGTGAAGAACACACTAATAAGTGGAACTATTTATATTTATTACGTACTTGCATTTCAGCCTAAGTTTTAGGCTATCATCAGGGTTAAGAAAAACAAGATCTTGTTTAATTAGGAATTGATAAATTATTTGCCACTTCTATCAATTTGTTTTATTGAAAACTAGTTTCGAATGTTATACATTCATCCTCAGTTCTAAAAACAAAAAATTCAAAAATAAGCAGTTCAAAATATAGTTACTGGGAAAACCCTGACCCTTAAACCGTTTATCTAAAAACATCCTGCCTATCCCTCGTTCATTGTTAGTACAATGCGAGAAGAAACCAGTACAAACTTTTCTGTTTGATATAATCCATTTAAACCTTGGTGAGTACCAACATGTATTTGATTCTTGTCTTAATTAAATTCATAATTCATAAATGTTTTATAATACTGATTTATATAATTTAATATGTATCATAATACCAACTATATTTTGAATTGCTTATTTTTGAATTTTTTGTGTTTTTAGAACTGAGGATGAATGTATAATATTCGAAACTAGTTTTCAATAAAACAAATTTATAGAAGTGGCAAATAATTTATCAATTCCTAATTAGATTGATCCTTCTATACCATCATGCGGATGTCAACTGAAGATCTTGTTTTTCTTAGCCCTTATAGTGACCTAAAACTTAAGACGAAATGTCGACACAAAATAAAAAGTGTTCAATGACCGCTCCCCCGTCCTATCTCTTCTTAAAATATTCAATATAAAATAACTGTTTAAGGTGGATCAGAAAATCGATGGAGCTCATTAGCTTGCTAACAATTTTACTTCTACCATGTTCTGGCCTAGATATAATCATTAAAATGTGAACCTCTTTTTCTGTTTTTTTTTCTTTTTTAATTTTGATATTATGGTGTTAATTAATATTTAGTTTGGTTATTAGTTAATTAATATATTCGGTATTTGTTAATATATAATTATACAAAATTCATATTTTGTTCACATATTTTTGTTTTTTCCATGCTTAAGCATCCACATAATTTAATTTATATATGAATTCACAATTTTATAATAAAACTCCCTAATTACTATTCTGGGCAAGTAAGAGTGTTAAAGAAATTCTGTTAAAAAAATAGGAGGAATGCAGAACCGACTGTATTAGTATAAGTTTTTAATTTTATATATTTACTGTCTAGGAGGCTAATCTAGGAGGTTTAGGATCACCTAGAGCTCAATTCGCTTCTGGTACCGGTGGCACAGTGAAGGTTGCAACACCTGGTGGTACTATTTACCGCCAGGTGAGGCCACCTCAGTCACCTTTTCCAAGCCCGAGGCAACCATCTATTCCTCAGCAGCAGGAGGAAGTTAGGCAACTCAGGGATCTGCTGCAGAGGCATCAAGTTAAACGTCAGTATTTTTTAAAGTCTTTATACTGCCTTTATCTGAAGAATATTGTATTCGATCTCTTAGTGAAGTGTCATTTCTGTGCATTATTGATAGAGTTTCTTCGACAATATTATACTTTTTTTTTATACATAGCAATTGTTTTTTTGTATTTAAAAATGATAAATTATTATTAAGAAAATTTAATTTTTTTGAATTATGGTAAAAAAGGTTTTTGGGACACTCCTACATTACTTGTTCTATCAAGGAGCCTTACAAGTTGTCCAATTTTATGAAAAATTAAAATTGAGTTTTTTATTCTTTTAACACACTTATTTATTGCATTTATGATTATACTCTTTCTTTATATTGATTTTTATCTCCAATTTAAATGAAAACCCCTCGCCAAACATTGATTTTTATCACTATTATTGTACTTGGTGAAATCTCTTGAAATATGCAATTGCTGGATAGGAAAAAATAAAATAAATCTTCGAAAGTTCACAGATTTGTATTATTTGTAAGTAACGTTATTATCATAAATAAAAAATGCAGTTACATAAAAAATGAAACTTTAGCCAGAAAGATGCGCTATTCTTGAATATCTGTTAAAAAAAAAATTAATGTTAATAATCATATTATTTAAAATATTCATTGCTAAATTGCATATTTGATGTTTGAATTGTTATTAAAAATTCACCTTTAACAAAAATATCCAAAAATTAAAGATGAAATTAAAAAATGGATAAAAAAAAAAGGATGGCCTGGGCTATTATGGGCTAAGCACACTGCTAGAAGTCTTATTGAATTCAACTGTCACAACCCGAAGAAAAAAAAAAGAATTCCTCACCATGTACGGAGTGATAGAACCAATAAGCTTGGGCCTCACCTGACATTCTGAAGGTTTGGCAATTATTGTAATTCAACTTAATTACAATCTGAAAAAATACTACAATTTCAAAAAAAATTCTTTTAAGCATTTAGTTACTGATTAAATATAATGCAAAACTTGCTGTAGTTTAAAATGAGAAGTTAATTAAGTATGACAATGTTGTTAATGATTTTAACAATTTTTTTGTTTTTAAGATATATTTTAATATTAATGTTTTTGTTAAATAGAAGAAGGAACGGAAACTGTCTTGTCAGGTGGTGTTCTTCAAGGAGTACAAATGAGACCTCAACCTCCTAGGAGCAGCCTGCACCCACAGGTTGTTCATGTATGTTTGTTTTTTAAGTATATATATTTTCCTTCTATTTATTAAGTAGTTATTATTATTTTTAAAAATTCAATTCATATCCATGAACACAGTTACTGTTTCAAATAGTTCGCATACAATTAAAATGCAAGGGTTGTTCTCTCCATTTCTTTTTAACCTTACTCATCCCATGTCCTAAAATTTGGCAAAGTTTTTTTGATTCTAACAATGGATCCCTAAAACTGATATTTTTGTTCCTGTATTGCTTTAAGTTTCTCACTCTCACCCCTTCTCTTCCACTCTCCGTTTTTGTTGACCAAAAACGTATTTTACTGATCACACTCAATTAAACAGTAAATCTCACAACTGCTGAATAATCATGTATGTTGAAATAGCTAACAATTTATATATTTTCTCAGGGTATGGAACCGAGGGTCAGATTAGTGGTACAACAACAGGCCTCAAGGTTTCCAGGAACCACTCAAGTGAGATTGGCTGCTCCTAGGGCACAACTCCAAGATCAGCAATTCCTCATCCAACGGCAGTTTGCTGCAGCCGCTGCTGCCCAACATGCTCGTGAGTAGATTAATTTAAGCTTTTGTGTTGAGCTGGATTTTTTAATCCAGCGATTTATTATGTTTGATAGATGTTTTATTGATTTTTTTTTTTTTTACTAATCAGTGCTTTGACATCGTTTTTATTAACTTCATAGCACTTTACACTAATAAATTCAAAAGAATAATTTGTAACTTTTATCTATTTTGAAAATAATTTACTTTGTGGCTCTTGTAATTTATTAATTCCTTTATTTTGTTTTATTTTTTAGATAATGCAAGTGCAATAATTAGGAATAGTAATACTTTAGTCGAACAAACAAGATTGCAAACTCTGCCAGTCGACCAAAGAATCCAAGCCGGAGGCCGAGAAGGAGAGGAAATACCAGAAAGTGTTACCGCAGAACTAGAAAAGTTGGAGGAAGAAGGAGGTACCATTGGTGGTGAAGCTGATGAGGTTTCCGCAATTTTCTCTGACCTAGTTGAAGATGATGATGAACTGCTCGGTAAATATTAAGTATACTGATAATATGTTTTGTAATTGATATCTTTAATGGCTCTTGTTTTAATAAATTTTTGGTTTTTTAGCGGAAATGGGCTCAGATTTCAATATTCTCGAATACGCTGATCCAGAACTTGACACTGTATCCGGAGGAGAAAAGACAAATATCCTTGACGATCTGGAAGACGAAGTTGAGAAAAAAAAACAAGTGTAAGTATATACATTATCAAACTTTTTTTTTCATACAAACATTCAAAATTTATCTACAAATTTTGATGTATATGTCTTAGCCCGATTGTAGAATTGATTAAATCATGAAGTGGGTGATCATATCATGAAATTTGAAGTGGCATTTTATAATTTGACCAACTAGTAATTGCCGTATCATTTAATAATCAACATTTTGTTCGATTTGTTCATCAAAGTTGGTCATATTATTTATGTAGGGTGTCCATACAAGATGTAATAAAAATCCAAATATATTAGGAACTTATTTATTGTTCTTATAAGTACGAAATGAAGTATTTTACAATAAATTAGGTAATGCTTAGGTGAATAGATAAACAAAAGATTTGAGATAGTTTACATTACAGAAGAAAAATAAGCATTATTATAATTTATGGTTAAGTACTAACCTGTAAAATACGTTCTGAACTACATGTTTTTTTGATGTTGCACTCGGTTTTAGTGTGACTTACTTAGAAATGGCTTGTTAAACAAAATATCTGCTTGAATTATCAAATTATTACTTGTTTTTAAAGCAATAGAATCAGCATTGTCAACCACCTGATGCATCGCAAATGAACAAAGTGCTATCAGCTCCTCTAGCGGTGGATTATGTAACTATTTTGAAATATGATTATTTATGTTTTGTCACATCATGCAATCGTCTTACATTTAGTCTATATCGACATATGATTTCTATTCATTGATTTTACCAAGACAAATCATATAATAAGTAGCAATTCTGACTGCCTAAAAACTTTATTATTCAATGTTTACTCCACTTGTCCAATATCTAGGATTTGGGGGCGTTTCCCCATCTTCATGATAAAAGAAAATATTTCATGAAATGGTCGGTTGCTTCATGATGTGGGTAATTCTATAATCAGGCAATGGCATATATATATATATTTAAGCTTATTTAAGTCACTTCGAAGTGGGGAAGGAGCAATAGGGTAGTTTTGATAATATTATTTAATATATCAATAGTTTTGATGTGTTCTTATTTTTTATTCGTTTATCATTAAGCACTAAATTTAATAATTTGCTTAGTTATTTATTACTTTAGACCATTGTAATTTTACTGTATTCTTATATCTTGATGAAGGGTGAAAAATATAATATAATTGAATTAAAAGCCTTTTAATTCAGAGTTCCCAGAAGGGGAAGTTCTAAGGAAAGAAAAGAAAGAAAAAATAGAAAGAAACATTGGTTTATCAATCCAATTTATTTTATACATTAAATATTTTATTGAATTATTCAGCATCTTATATATTATTTTAGTGGGACTTCTAGAAAAGAAGATTCTGCTCGAAGGACTTCTTCAAATAGTATTAATAAAGAGCTTAATGAACCTAGACCAGAAAGTAAGCCAAGCGAAGAAGTCAGTAGGGTAACGGTAACATCCACGCCTTCACATCTACCTCAACAGGTGCGTAATGTTTATAGCTATTTTTTTTACAATTACTTCTTACCTCATTTATTTTTTCTAAACTAAAAAAGTGGAATCTACCCAATTCTCCCATTTCACCACCATATTTCAGCTTAACTCATGTATTGAAATCTAGCTATCATGCTTACAAGAACGTTACTGGCACATGATAGTGTTGAAGATGTCAGTTTAGCATTGAAAATAGAGAGTAGTTCTTCATTGCTTTCAGTGAATAAAAAATTATATGTCATAACATGGTAAAGGATTAATTTCTTGATTTATGTTTTCCAGTAAATGCAAAATATCCACGGCATAAAAATAATCATCATTTTTCTAAAATTAAATTAATATTATCAATAACAAATTGTTTAATTGAGGATTAAAGAAAAAAATAAAAATAAATCTTCTTAATTTTTTTTATACGAAGATATTTTTATGTAAACAAAATAAATATAGGAAATAAAAAGTTTCCTTAGTTTTTAAAAGCAATAGGAACCTAATATGAATTATTGGCTTGGATTATTATATACAATCTATGTATAAAGTAAATAATGTATAAAGTATTGGATACAATCTATGCATATACTTTTTTTTTATTTACTTTAAAACAGATTAATATGAAATTAACAGAAAGCTGCTTAAAATAATTGGGCCAACTAAATATGCATAATTTTGCTGTTTTTCCTGGTAAACTTATTCTTTTTTTTTTCTTTTTTTTTTAAGATGTCACTAAGTGGAAGCAGTGGCATTGCACAACCAAAAATTGTTGGAAAAGGTTACCAAACGCAATTTGCGACTCCAAGCACGCCCCTTCCAAGGATGCAAGTTTTGCAAGGTTAGTTATTATTATTGATGAGAATTATATTTTACTTATCTCATAGCTGCAGAACTTGATGGTCGAGCACATTGGGACGAGGGTCCCAGAGTGCCCGTTTCGGAATGGTGGGTTCAATTCCCACCTGGGTTAGTCAATATTTATTTTGTTGTGGTCCCGAGAAATGAATCTTGACACACCACTCTGGGCGGCTACCTAAAGATAGTCGTCAGGGATTGGCAAAAAGGATTACAAGGCCCACTTGCTGGACTAGTTCACTGCAACTTATAGCTGAAATTTTTCTTTATTTTTTAATTAATGTTTTAAAACAATTTATTCGCTATCCTTTATACTTTATTCGCTAGTGATTATACTACTACTGAGCTGTTCCTCTTAGTTATGTATTTGTTTTTTGATATAGGTGCTAATCAAGTGAATCGTGGAGGTACAAGTTTTGTTGGCAATCCTCCGCCACCTCCACCTCCGTATCCTGGCCCTCCTCCTCCTTATCCAGGGCAACAAGCTGCGGTACTTATACATTTATTAAAAATATCCAACTTTACTTATTAATTTATCATTTTCTGGATTCAGTGATTCAGTAATTAATGCTTATTTGAGAATAGTCTCTTACCTTATCTAAGTTAAAAAATTTTATTATTGAATATTTTCTTTATTTCAAATGACTATGGATTTTATTTACTTCAATAATTCATCAATTATGAGGTACCTAAAAAAACAGTATTTTTTTTTTTTAAATATCTTCACTTTCTTTTTTTTTTTTTTTTAAATCTTCAAGTTAACATAAACAGAGTGTCTACCAACAAGGGAAACAGTAAAAGTCAGGAATTTTGGTTATATGGACTCTCTCAGGAAAATTGCAGCGATCTAAATTGGATACTGTAAACTAAATAGTCACATGTTCAAACTCATGTTAACGGGATCATCCCTATGTAGACTCAGTCACTCTGAGGATGAAAAAGCTTATCATATCATCTGCTTGTCCAACATGTTCTCAAGACTGAGGTTCTTGTTGTTTGGGTTGGACCAAATAACAGACTCAAAGCAGAGATCCATCCATTAACCCACAATATTAATCCAACAAATCTCTCGAGATTTGTAGAATCCTCAAAAATTATGTTTTAGATAACTGCTCAGAAATTGGCCCACAATAGACCTGTTCAGGTGCTTCTTGTCAAATAAAAAAAAAATATATATGAAACTTAATAAAGAAAAGTCCTTAATACTATAAATGTTAGTACTGAACAAATTTTTAAACAGCGTTACTTCTTAGGAAATTTATGAAAGAAAAAAACTGTTAGTAATATTGTATACAAAATGTTCATGCCTTCTGGTGAAACAAAATCTTATTTATCACTTGTTATCTGTCTCATTGTCGAAATGTTAAACTGGCTCTTTTGGCCAAATAAGCTCGGGGAAAAAAGAGGAAATTAATTTACCAATTTGGGTAGACACTCTGTTGAACCTACAGGTTATGATTTATTTACCATATTTTCTTATTGGACAAGAAATACCATGTTCAGTTTGACTTGAAGTGCTTCCTATTTTAACAGTAATAAAGATAAATTTCAATTTATATATTTCATGAGTTTATATATATATGTCATAATTCATAAAAAAATTCATATATTTAATTGTTATTAAAACAGACTTGTAACTATCTCATTTTTGTTGAATTAAAAATTTTAGTTCAATCAATACACTTTCAAACAAATGAAATTTCTAGGTTTTACTTTAATTATGATCACAGATTATTTCAATAATTGAATAAATATTATTGGTTGTCTATCGCTTTATTTATATGTATTTATAAATATATTCAGAACCATTTATTACTCAACTCATAATAAACTATTATTATTTTTAAAAATTTCTTGGTGCCATAATTAGATTTTTTTCTTAATGTGTATTTTGAATTTTAGCATGAATTTAGTTTTTTCAAATATTGTAATATATTAAGTGTTTAGCATGTCAGTGTAGATTATTATTCGATGTTGTAGAGTTTTTATTTTGTTTTAATTTGAAATATTAATACTTCATTTAATGAATAAAAAGAAATAAAAAAAAAAACATCGAGTCAATTAAATTTTAAAATTCAAAGTTATTTTCTTTTCTGTTATGCACTGTTACCTATATAATTTTTACTTTGAGAAGGTATTGATTATTAAAATTTTTTGGTAGATAATATGTTTAAAGTAGAAAGTATGTGTGTATGTGAGTGTTGCATGTTTGTCTAACTTGGGTCGGGTGTTAGATACGAGGAAGGGGTGTTAGATCGCACATCATCCCCAGCCAGGCATCACAGGCTCAGCAAAGAAGAACCTTGCTCCTTCAAGTAAGTTTTTTTTTCCCTTTCTTTCTATTTTTTTTTCAAATACCTATGAACCCTGTCCTCAGGGTAATAGTCCAACATCCTCAAATAAATAAAATTATCTTGAATAAATAAGATGGCATTGACGCAGTTTGCCAAACTGCTACATTATTAGAAATTGAATGCTGTATAAAATTAAAACTTACTGTAAATATAATTTTGCAAATGCTTAAGTACAGAGCTATGAGCATAGAAAAAAATAATTCTAAAGTTTCCTGAACTTATTGTAGGAATAAATCATTAACGCTCTTAACCATACAAGATGCTAACTGATAATACTGGTTTCAATCTTATTACAAATTTCTGTATTTAGTCTTAATTATTTAGATTAGAGGTTATTTATTTATTCTTGAAATAAGATTAAAGAATGTGTATTAGGTTTTGGATTCTAATTCTACACTTCAACATTTGTGGATTCATATTTACAGGAACTTTTTTTTTTCAGCATCAAATTCTGTATAAGTTTTTCTAACTATTTTCAGGCTAGCCTTTATATTTATTATTTGCTAAACCTTTTTTAAATATATTTTTTAATTTATTATTATTATTTTTTTTAATAAAACAAAACTTAATGTTTTTGCATTTATTTCTTCTTAGTTAAATTTAAGAGCTTGGTTCACAAGGGCTTGTACCAATCATCTGTGCTATCTGCTTCCATCGATTTGATAAGTTTTAATATGTAGTAGCATTAGACATTAGCCGAATGGTAAGTAGGGAAGAATAGAAACCATCCCCACCAAATTTTCCTTTCGATCTCACCTTTATTTCTTCAGTGTGAGCTGGGCTTAGTGATAAGTGAAATATATATACATACTTTTGATACTTTTTTTTTAGAGGGAATCCAAACTAATATAGAATCATTATTGCCAAACTTCTGCACTCCTATTGGCCCAGTGGTATTTATTCCATTTTTACTGATGAGCACCTGATCCCCCTAGCTTTATATAAGAAAAATACAATTATGTTATAGTAATAAAAATAAAATAAAAAATAAGTTAGCCTCTATTTCTCTGGTGGCTTGATGTTAATTTTCCAAATATGTCAAGTGTTAGGAAGTTTAATGATGGACCTTGTTAATAAAATTAAACTTCCTAATACTTGGTATGTTTCAGAAATAAAAAATATTTATTTGAGATTTGAGTAAATCAACAGAAATGGAACATCTTTATTCTGATAGACGCAACCCACACAACTGGATCAGTAACCTCCCTAGGCTGTTCTGGGGGGTGAAGAGGAATTGGCTGCTCGTTGGAAGGGGTTGTGTCTGTTATGATCGCGTTGTGTACACACTTTACTTGTTCACCAGCTCGTCACTCGAGTGGAAGGATTTTTTACAACAGTTACTTTAGTACACAACAGTTAATTTGATTTCCAATTCATTCATAAGTTATTTATGTTCACTATTTCAATAATTTTTTTTATTAAATTAATTACACTTTATTTCTGTAATAAAAATGATGCTGTAAACAATTAGCCCTTTTAACACTGTCTAATTGTTTGGAAACTGCCTGTTTTTCACTGGCTTAACCGGAGTGTAAAATCCTTAAAAAAATGTCTCTACTTACGATGGGCATTAAGATTCAGAGAATTTTGTGAAATCTTTCACGATCATAATTTTATGTGTGTGGATCTCATTGTCACTATCCTAGTTCAGGCGCGATAGGGAAAAAATATTCATTTTTTTAAATGAATCTCCAAATGACTTTCTCAACGTGATAATTAAGAAAAAATAGAAACAAATTGTATACGTTTTAGATGCAATGTAGCAACCTGGTGAAAAAAAATTCATTAATATGCCGAAAAGTGTTTTCATGTTTAAGATGTGGAAAATTTTTGTTTGAGAAAAATAAAAAATAGTACATAATTGTGTTAAAAAAGGTGGAAGAAATGTGTTTTAAACAAGTGAAGTCGGTCTACAACTTTTTGCAAAAAAAAAAAAAATGCGAAATATGTCCATTTTTGGACATTTAATTGCAGGCCTTGTAATTGTAGAAACATGTTTGGAGAATTAAATTGTGTCTTTTAGTAATGCTTATGTATGTAATTTATGCAAAATTAATAACTTTTTGGAAAATGTAGAAACAGGTGTTCTCCGCGAAAATGTATTATTAATGTAATTAGGGATTGATAAATTATTTGCCACTTCTATAATTTTGTTTTCAATAAAACAAAATTATAGAGGTGGCAAATAATTTATCAATCTCTAATTACATTAATAATAAATTTTCGCGGAGAACACCTATGTTTAGCATTGTATAAAAATGTATAACATTCGAAACTAGTTTTCAATAAAACAAAATTATAGAAGTGGCAAATAATTTATCAATCCCTAATTAGATTGATCCTTTCTATACCATCATGCGGATGTCAACTGAACATATTATTAATGCATACAATTTTTTTTTATTACTAAAAGCTACAATCTAATTTCCCCAACATGTTGTTACAACAATTACAAGGCCTGTAATTAAATGTCCAAAAATGAGCATATTTCACTTTTTTTAATTATTTTTTTTTTTTTGCAAAAAGTCGTTGACTGGCTTCACTTGTTTAAAACTCATTTTTTCAATCTTTATAAACATTATTAATTATTATTTGCTATTTTTCTCTAACAAAAATTGTTCACATCTTAAAAATGAAAAAAACAAATTTTTGTCAACAGGTTGCTACATGCCGATTTTATTTCAAATATATTCAATTTGTTCCCACTATTTTTCTCCTAATTATCACATTAAGAAAATCCGTTGGAGATTTATTTAAAAGTAATAAACTATCACGTCTGGCCTATTCATAACTGCCACTGTGTTCGTCTTTTTCTTATTTAATCACTGATAACCACTGGTTGGTTAGTAATTTTGTCTTTTGAATTTTCACTATATTGCTGTCTTTGTGAACCATGTTATTAGGCTGTATTATTTGAAATGTCATAAATTTGGGAGGAAATTTATTATGAAATTAATATTTGAGTGGGAGAAGTACAGTTTTCAAAGTTTTTGCATGGTAAGTCTTAATTTCATCTTCACGTTTCTTTCCAATATACTGGGTTGTTACAAAAGTGTTTGTGAAAAACTTAATCTGTTTTATTTAAATTTCAGTATAAAACCTACACATTAAAATTATTCTTCAAAATATAGGCCTTCATTTCCAATTACTTTTAACACATCTTTCTACCAGAAGTTTGATTTGGTTGTCCTTGGTTTTCAAGGCAGAAAACTCCTCACATCCTGATTTGATATTCCTGTTGTTTTTGAAGTGCCAGCCTATCAAAAAATGTGCCATTGACCATAAAAGCTAAACGTCAGTAGCTCTGCCATCTGGAACTAGATCAAAGTGCAAAACGTCCTCATAATTCCACCAAACACAAAGCACTACCTTGAAGGCTGTTGTTCCAAGAATTGAACCGCCTGAAACAAAACGCTACTGTATTACGATGCACCACATTTTCACCTTCCCCCGCAAAAATTTCCTCAGCTACTGCCTTCGCACCCAATCCTTTTTTCCAGTAGTGCCTCAGAAGACCAGGAATAACAATTTTTTCTTCCAGCACTATCAGTGAAATTTATAAAATTGAATGAAAGGTAGAGATAGTTGGTATGTATAATTAAATAAAGGATTAGTCAAAGTAAACAATGACATATACATTATTTACATCAGTGTTGAATAAGGATTCAAATGGAGACTTTAATGCCAGCAATGAATTAATGCACAAAGACTTTTGTAACAACCTAGTACATTACAATAGAGACACACATCTTTATCTTGATTCCTTTAAATGTATACTGCTGGAACATTTTCTTTTACTTTTTCTCTTCATCTCTGTATTTAGTTTTCTATCTGGAATATCTTCTTTCACTGCCACATATCACTTATTTTTATTTGTTATTAGCTGTTAAGATATTGATTGTCCTATAAATATTTTTTCTCTTGACTTCATCCATTTTAAGAATGGTGAGGGCAGTTTTTTTGTGCCGTAAAATTTGTTGTCTAATATATTTTTTTCTTACTTGCATAATTGAATCGTTTATTTTAGAAAGGCCGCATATCCATAATTAGGCCATAGTGGTCAAGAGTGTGAAAGCGTCACCTTAGCAACCTCGAGTCTGCTATGGCACTGTTTCGAATCCAGCCTGGGCGGGTTGATATTTATTTTGGGACGAACCCATGTAAGGAATCTTTACCTTCCCATTCTGGTTAGAATAGGTTGGTAATCTATAGTAATAATCCGCCCTGTTTGCCTGAATAGGAAAGGATGTTAATCATCAATAAAAAATAAAAGTCCATAATTAGAAGTATGGATTTATGACCTTTCTATAATAAATGATTCAATTAGAAATGAACATGCATGCATATTTAATATTAAAAAAGTTAATATTATTTCTAAATATATGAAAATTATACTCTATATACAGTAAAAAATTTCTAATTATAAATAAGGTCTATGAAAAAGAATTTGATTTTTAGAGATTTTTAATAAATTGAAGTTCGATGTATAGCTGTTTTCGAATTTTTTTCTGTTTTTTACCAAGTTATTTATGCCAGATATGATTTTGAAATTTGTTTTTCTTATAATGATTTAAATTTTTGCATGTTTAATTTATGCACATTTTATCACATACTTAAGGATTGTTCTATCTATATTTGTGTTGCCCGCTTCTTAGTTTATTAGAAAACAATTTTAAAGGTTCAATTTTGATTCATTATTATATTTTCTTAATAGTCTTTGGAGCTTTATAAATAGAATTGTAAGAGCTGCATATATGTAAGAGCTTTAAACAGTTTATTATATATGCCTTATTGATTAAATTGTGTTATAGTATTTTCATTTTTCTGTAGTTTTGTTGAGTGTCAATGTTATTGATTTAAAAGTAACATTTCGTTGACAGGTTTTGAAAATGTCCCAAAAAGAATATAGGTAGCTTTATATTTAATTACGTTAAGATTGAATTGTATTTAGTTTGCTTTTGTATACATTATTATTATGTTAAATATTAATAATAATACATAAATAATTTATGTTAAACTTTTTTTTTTTCGATCAGTTTATTTTAATTAAAATCTTTTAATAGGAACAGCCACTACTGTTGGAAGAATTACTCGAAGAGGAGAAACGGGAGCAAGAGAAAGCATCAGTGACACCCTCTCCGTCGAGTTCTCTCATGAGTGATGCTGACTTCGAGATGCTGAGGGCTGATGTCCTTGGTTCACGGACTACCAGCCCTCCTCAATCTCAATCTCTCGGTGAGAACTTGTTTTAAATCTTATTGGTTTTAGCAAAAAAAAGTTCTAATTTTTTTTTCCTGTAAACGTATTTTGATCATAATGAAAAGTTTTATTTTACTATTATTTTCTTCCTTACAATAACTCATTAATTATTCAATTTTTTTTTTTTTTCTACTTTTTGAAAAGAATTATTTTTTATTTGATTTATTTTGCTGTTAGGGCATTTTTCATTATCCATTCTTAGGTACGAAATGTACTTTCATATATGCCTAAGCACATTGGTGGGTTGTTATTGAAGTTAACCCCTATGAATATCGAAACTTGTGTAATGGTTGGCTGTCTTCCATACCCAAATGAAACTCAAAACTTTTGACGATATATAAATTTACTTTTGTATGTTGACATGCACAAATGCATGGAAAGGAATGTACTTATATGAAGCCATAGCATGTTATGGAAGGCAACCGACTGCTACGCCAAGTTTCAATATTCATGGACGTCAACTTCACTAACAACTCACCAATGTGTTTAAGTAGATATGTAAGAACATTCCGTCTCTTAAGAGGATATAGTTATTACCGTAGTTGGTTGGATTTTTTTTTCTAAATTAAATTATTTTTTATTTTAGCGTTTTTTGTTTTTCAAGTATTAACAATTTATATTTTATTACTTATGACCATAAACATCTCAAAAAGTCGGTCATATTTAAAATATAATAAAATATTTTGTCAGTATCTTGTGGTCAAATTGTTTCAAAACATTTATTATGGGAATTCACTGAGTTATTTTTGTCATCAAACGTAAAAATCGGTTTAGCCATTCGCTCAAATTGTTACATACCTACAAACGGTGAAGCTAAACGTATTACCCTCCTTGTGGCTACGCCGTAGTCGGGTAAAAATTGGTGAATATTTGGGCTATTTTTTTATTGCTGCTATAAATAATGATATAATGAAAGAAACTTTTCTATTCGAAATTTACATTTCCTACAGAGACTGCCTTATTAATTAATTTTTTTTTTTACTGTGACAGGCACTCTAAATCTTGTCGGCCCACCTCCCCCTCCCCCTCCAGAAAATATAGTCACGGAAGCTGATAGACAGGCTCAAGTCCAATATGAAACATGGCTTAGGACAACTGGAAGTGCTGTCAGCCAACAGATCCGATATTTTGAAACAGAAGTTCAAAAATTAAGAAAAATACGCAAGGTAAGCCATAGTAAAATTTTTATCAGTATTATTTAGTGCTTGACAAATATTATTATTTCATTGATTATTCATTTTTTCGAGTGTTTTTGTATGCTGTTATCCCAATTATTTATGTTCAATCTTAAAAATAAAAAATAAAATAATTTAAAAGCTTAAACTTGTGTTTGCATTGTAGTAAGATTATTTATTTTTTATTTTCATTATCAATAGTATTATTTCTGTGATGTATATTTTTGCTTGCTGTTTATGTGTAGTTGTTCTATGTTTGTAGTAGTATATTCTTAAAACTAATTTATTATTCATTTAAATGAATATGTAGTTTCGTAACTAGAATGCTTCAAACTAAATTATATGAAATGCATTTGTGTGCATACATTAGATATACACTAGACGAATCATCATGTGATTTTCAAAGTAGTTTCTTCTTGGGTGACCACTACTTCCATTAATGTGCCTAAACATAATGTTTCTCTCTGAATATTATTTTCTTTTTACTTTGACTTTATTTCTTTTAAACTGTCCAAGCAACTTAGGTTGTTGTCATTGCCAATTTTCAGTTACTTGTGATGAAACTGTTAGTTTTTTTGCTGAGCTGATTTATGCTAAAACTATATTTCCGGAACATTTGCCCAAAAATTCAAAAGTACATTGGGCCATTGTTATAATATGGGTCTGGAAGGAATGAAATCATCTTTTATAGCGTTACTCGTATATATCTAGTATGGAAAAATATGAATTTTTTAAGTGTAAAAACTTAAAAATAATAGCAGTTGTTTTATGAAATTAATTAATTAACAATTTTTTTTCTGATTTAGCCTAAAATGAGAAATAAGAACCATAAAAGTGAAATATGATAGCAAAATGTGTACTTAGTTCAAATTCGTACTGAATTCTGCCTGGATAATATCACAAAATTTATTTTTTATAAAGAGGAATCACTTTTGTGAATGTTATGCTCTAAAATACGCCGTAATAATTTGTATAGGTTATTTTGTGAACAGAATTCAAATTAAGTCATTCTTTATCCACTTTGTTTGGTTAATTATCAAATTTTTCCATTGAACATATGCCCATTTGGATTGAAGTAAGTGGTATCTGCCTTTGTATGATTGGTTTGCGACCATTGGAAAATGCTTCAATGTAATGTAGGAAATAGTTATTATCATGTAGTCCAGACAGCCAAACTAAGTAAGTCATCTTATGTGCTATTTAAGAATTCAAATTAATTAACGAAATTAGCATTGTTTATTTTTTCACCTGACTGGCATTAAATAATAAATAAATCTGACAAAAAAATATATATATTAAATTTAAAGAAATATGATATCATTTGCCATTCACGCTTGTATGTTCTTTTTTTGTCTATTACCTGAATTATATTTATTCTACAATTTTCAACGTTTTGATGCAAAAATTGACTCAAAATGGAAATCTGAAAAAACCTTATACACTGGATATTGTTTATAACGACTATGAAGGGACTTATAGGTTTTTGCCTTAATATCCGGTATTTGTTATAACCGATACCAACCAACTCCTCTGAAAGAGGGAAAAATTCAAAAATGTAGTAAACAAATTTTCAAAAAAATGACTTTATTTTATTATAGTACAACATTTAATTTCTTCAATAAAAAAAACAGTTATGCTGGACTGCTTTGTCAGATAGAGAATATTGGTGAGATATTTTAGCCTCAATATTGGTGAGATATTTTAGCCTCAATATTGGTGTGATATTTTAGCCTCAATAGCTTAAATATCCTGCTTGATGATGTCGCTCTGAAAGTCATTGTTTACCAATAAAAAAGTTCGAATCGAGTCCATGGCATCTCCCATTGAAGGTACCTGCTCATAATCTTCTTCCTACTTCTCTTCTTTATACCCCTATTTATCACTATTGTTTTTGATGATAGATGAAAGTATTTCATCCTCTGTGAGATCTTTCTTGTTGCAACGTCATGATCTATGCTGGCATATTCTTCAATAATATCCTAAGTTGAAGGAATAGGAAGATTTAAATTATTTGCCCTGTTTGCAAGAGTTTAATCATTAGTATCAGATTGGACCTCAGCTGTAGTCAATCCAATGTGGCGAAAGCAGTTTGCTCCCATCATGGATGGAACTTCATTCCAAGCTTTGTCCACCATTATAATAGCATATAAAACGGAAATTATTGTTGTTCTGTTTTTATTTGCATCTTGCAATATTTGGATTTTTTTTTTTGCGAAAATGTAAATGTGCCAGCAGGGAAAAAACAACTTCAATCTGTTGCAGTGATGTCCATTTCATGTGAGATGGGCAGTTTTGAATTAGGAGGACCTTCTTTTTTTCCTTTTTAGCTTGTTGTCCCAGTTTATATGAAATGAATTAACACCAGAATACATGAATAAAAATATCCGTTACCATCCAGCCATTTTTTATACCATGTTAATCAACTGGAAGGTTTTCTAGTGCTTTACGAATAAAACACTGAGAATTTTTAGATTTTCCAATTACTAGAAGCTTCTTTTATTTTCCAGTCTTTGGGAAAGTTCTCACTGCTACTTTTTCCCTTTTTAAATACAATGCTTTATCAGGAGTCAATTTATAAAACATTTCTGTTTCTTCTGCATTATATATTTCATCTGGTTAGTATTTTCCCTGCATTTTGGCCCATACTGTATTAATCTACTCACAAGCTTTGAGGTGCATTTCCTGCCTCTCCAGAAATCTTTCGAAAAGTAATATTGTTTCAGTTGCAGAATCTCTAAATTCAGGATTTATTAATATTTTCAGTTGCTCAAAAAGAAAAGGGTACAGAGTAAAATGGAAATAGAAGAAAAAGGTGCAGCAAATGCTTATGAAGTTTCTTTCATTATGAGTTAACTCACTCTTTTATTTTCCATTGCTACACCGTTATAGGCCATGTTTTTATCCTCTAACCAAGTGAAAAAAAAAGTTGCAATGACGAATATGTTGTAATACGCGATGTCATACATTGTGGGGCAGATATTGAGAGAATGGAGTGGCCACCATTCTCTCTCCCAATATGAACCTCAAGTCTAATGTCGACCAAACATTCGTACTACTGACCAGGAGATCAGGGCACAATGTTTTGCCCAAGTTCAGGGGACATGAATATTTAGTCGCTTTAGCCGGTTCATAGCAATAACCGATGTCGTTATTGGTAATATCCAGTGTACTTCTACTTTGGATTCATTAAAAATTCATGGGCTCTTTACTAATAAAATAGGAATATCAAAAACATAATAGGTTTGTGAAGATCTTAAAATTCATGATAAAATACATACATCAAAAAAAGTTTTTTTTATTGTTAGTACAATGTGAGAAGAAACCAGTACAAACTTTTCTGATTGATGTAATCCATTTAAATCTTGAACTAAGGATGAATGTATAACATTTGAAACTAGTTTTCAATAAAACAAATTTATAGAAGTGGCAAATAATTTATCAATCCCTAATTAAAAAAAGTTTTGTTTCACCCCTCTTTTCAGTAAGACTAAAAAGTAGGAACTCATGAAGTTGAATAACATATAGATCTAATACTTATTCCAAAAATTGGTTTTATTAAAGAAGAAGATAACAAAAATGGTTATTTTCTCCTAAGAGACACAAAATGGAAAAAAAAAAAATAATTTATTCAAATTTTACTGATAAAAAAGTTTCATTGCTCTCAGTAGTCGTTATTGCCCCCTCTAGCTTTAATTAAGGCCTGCACATGGGTCAGGCATTTGCATAATCAAGTGATTAATGGCGTCTTGATCCAGGTTTCTCCATTCTTCCACAGCAGCTTCCCTGATCTCCTGATCAGTAGTACGAATGTTTGGTCGACATTAGACTTGGGGTTCATATTGGGAGAGAGAACGGTGGCCACTCCATTCTCTGCCCCACAAAGGTACTCTTGGATGACTTTTGCTCTAGCATCAGCATCAGCCTGGAGAAACTTATGTTCATCAGAGGTGTTACTATAGGTTCGAGCATTTATGGCACCCTTTATTCAGTTCAGTTTTGGTGTTGTGCATAATAACAGCCCAAAGCATGACTGAGCCACCATGTTGATGAGCCCGGATAGCGGTGTATCTCAAACGACTTGGTCTGCCCAGGGACCTTCCAAACTCTATTTTGATTGTTGTCTGGTAAGAGAGGAGCAGCACGTTTCATCTGAAAACATGCAATTCCTCCACTTAGGCAATAACCAATTTTCATGATTTCTTGCCCATTGAAAGTGCTGTTGCCTTCGAGTTCTATTCAACGAGGTATTAGTAGTCTAAGGGTCTTCTAGCCCAAAGGTTAGCATTGTGAAGACGATTTTGTACAGTCTGATCACTTACTGTTGTCCTCCTTCCATGCTGCAGCTGAAAGCGTAGGTCCCTAGCTGTTGAATTTTGGTTCCTTTTGGTACTTAAATAAATAAAACAAAAATTGCTACTGTTTTTTTTTTTTCAATTGAAGATATAAGCTGAATTGGACAGTTATAATTTTTTTCAGGAATCGTCTTGTTTTGGCTCCTAATCTGGTGGTGTTAATCCAGAAATTTCTCCATGTTTATTATTCTCTAATGTTGTGCTACTAGGGTCAACAACCACATTTGCTATGGGAAACTGTTAGTGGGGAAATAAAGAGTGATGCAAAACTTTTTTTGGTGTGTGTAAATTCAAATTTTTACTAAAAACTGGAATGATTTACAAATTTTTACCAAAATTTATTAGTATTTTTAAAAAAAATAATATAATGGTAATTTCTCTATAAATAGATAATTTTTAAAAATCAGATCAAAAATAATAGTGTATCTACTTTGGTGTTCACAAGCAGTTGAGGAAGAATGTATGTAGAATGAAGAAAGCTCTCCAACATTTTTATGAATTGGAGTGAATTTTCCAATTCTTATTTTTGTCTGACTGGGAAATTGGCAGCACTTTAAACTGTATGATTAATTTTGATTTATGTTGATGAATTAGCACTTTACTGGAAGTTGGGTCCAGTTGATATTAATAACGTTTATCAAAATATTACACTCGTATTTTTAGACACCATTCCTTGATTAAAAATATAACTTTTGAAGCGACGTTTTCCTAGTGATGGGTTTATCCTTCTGTAGGGTTCCGAAATGATTAGTTGATAGCCTCTGTAATGTGGTGTGATTGTGACTGGTATGAATGTGACAGTGCTGAATTTCAGTTTCCAAGCAGATCTTTCTACCATTTTTTATCAATAAATTTTTAGAAATTACTAAGTTTGATTATTATTTTACACAGAGATATTTATTAATATCATTGTACGCCTATTAAACTATAAATCGGTGGCTCAAAAAGTGATCCTGAATTTGGTTACTAGTTTCCGAAGATTGCAGTATCTCAAAAATGACACACTGCGTCGCAGCATCTATCTATTGACTCACACACAAGCTCTTGTTTCTGGAGGTCTCATTCCGTTATTACATATCATTTTTCTTTCAGTAGGTAACAAGTTCCCAAAAGATTTCTTCTTGTTCTGTGACAACATTAATGTCAATGTCACTAGATAAAGCATTTTGACCTTTTAAGCGGAAGAACTCATTGAACTTATATCTTATTCTCCTGCTGCAGACTTTTTCAGCTCACAAATGGGGAGAGAAATAAGTATTTTACACTCAATTTTAACATTTAAATCAAGTAATAAAAATGTTTAATTAGAGTGGGGTAAAAAATCGTGTTTGTAGCTTTTATCACTGAACCATATGATCTCTGTATTTAATTTTAATAAAAAATTTTATGTAAGTTTATTATGCCTTCAAGTAAAGTATCCCTTCCGACTCATCAATTTTAAACAAAATCTAGTATATTATTTATATTAATATAAAAGTCCTATTTACCAAATTTGAGATATTTTACATTATATTTAATATAATTTTTGATGAAAGTTTATTATGACCTTCTAGTAAAGTACCGCTTCCGGTTTCCCAATTTAGACCCAAATCTAGTATGTTATTTAAATCAATATATGTATATTCTAAATTTGAGAAGTTTTGCATTATATTTTAGCATAATTTTTTATGGAAATCAATTATGACCTTCAAGTAAAGTCCATAAGACCACTTTCGGTAATCTTGTAGTGACCAAAAAGGGAGGTTCACAACTTTATTTTACAAAAATTTTATTATGCAAAATTTTTAATTTCTACGGCTAACCGTTTTTAAGTTATGCAAGACATGAATGTATGTACAGACCACTTGACATCCGCATAATGGTATAGAAGGATCAACCTAATTAGAGATTGATTAATTATTTGCCACTTCTATAATTTAGTTTTTATTGAAAACTAGTTTCGAAACTAGTTTTCAATAAAAACTTAATTACAGAAGTGGTATGTACAGACGTCATTACGATACTAGTCAAAATGGATTCAGGGATGGTCAAAATGGATATTTCCGTTGAAATCTGAAAATTTTCGCCATTACAATACTTCCTTTACTGCCTACAAGAGTAAAAAGCATGAGCAGCAGAGTTTCATTCACTATGGTCATATTTTAAACTATCATTAATAGTAATTAAAATACAAAATGGCTGATGCGGGAGAAAAAAGTTGAGACACCTTAAAGATACTTCTCTAATGGCTGATGCGGGAGAAAAAAGTTGAGACACCTTAAAGGTACTTCTCTAACACCAATTCAATTCACACACAAAGGCTAAACTCTCGAACCCTTTTTGGAGGGCCTATAAAGGTGTGTAAAACATTCGGAAATACTGAAATTTACTCCCATTTCTATTCTATTGTTCTGCCTAGAAAACAACCATACTTACCAAATTCAGCTCATTTGATCCGAAGGGGGCCACTAAAAGGGCCCAGATGTAGTGGGAGAATAAAATATGTCTCAGACTTCCCTGAAACTCCCATAATCATGTTCTAAGGGTTTTATGACGGATCTAAAATGCCTCCCCCACTCCTCTCCGATGACCTTCGATACAGCAGAAAAACTAGCACTTAAGAATAAATTAAATAACACCGAAAGCTTCCTGCAAAGGACTGTGAGATAAATTTTTTAAAGAGAAAACAGATTTTTTCTTTGTCTTTTACACTATTTTGAGATTCGTCCTCTAATTGCCAGGAAAACCCACCTCTTGCATAATCATCAAATAGATATGTATGTTAAGCGCAAATTTTGAGCGAAATTCGTTGGCAAATGAAATAATATGTTAAGAAAAATAAATAAGATTTGTTTATAAATATTCTTTATTAATTGTTTTTTTTGTTTGTTTAAATGAAACTAACCAATAAATAATTTGTTTATAAATTTTTGTCAAATAATTGTTCGTTCCCTTATATTACCAATAGCTTCAAGCTACTGTTTTGAAATTGATCAAAATTGATTTATTTTTTGTTGTTCTTGTTTCTAACCATGTCGAATCATTGCTATTTGAGAAGATTATTATATATCACTTAACCAATCATAAATTGAAGGATACCTACGATCCTTTCACTATCTCCCTCCAGATTAAAATAAACCCATCAACAATAAGTGATAATAATTGTCTGCATTGTTGTTATAAAATTTTCAGTCGTTAAATAGTAAACAGCGACAATTGAGAAAAAATGGCAATGAATTAAATGAGAAAGACGCAATTGAACTACAACGTGTAACCGGTGAACAAACAACTTTACAGAAACACCTCGAAGCAGCCCGAAAACAAAGCAGGCAGCATACCATGGTGATGCAGGTGAGAACCACCCCAACATACTAAACTAAAACTGTTTATTAATAAAACGTTAAAAATACAATTAAATATAAGCAAGGGAATACATTTTTGGCTTATAGAATTAATACCATAACTGTTTTACATCAGGGGCTTTCTATTTTTTCATATCTCTTCTTATAGAATTTGCTTTGCATGTATGGTTAAATAATGTAAAAAGGCATGCTTATTTTTTTTCCTTTTAACTTAAGATTAGCATGATAGTCGACTAATTTTAATTTCCAGTTGTTTTGTTTGCATTGGTATTTTATTGAACGAATTTATAAAATTTTATCTAATAATTGCTTGTCTGTTGTTAGATATTATGATATCCATTGTAGTTGATCTAGTATTAATATATAATGCTTAAGGCAGTTATTTAGTAGTTGATGTGTTCCTGTTTATTGCCTATTAAAAAACAAATATAATCGGATCCTTTTGTAAAAATATATCGAATTTCTCCAAAAAATATCCTTACTTGCATATCAATATAATTTGGGAGGTTTTATTTAGATAATTAGTTTGAATTCATACCTGTTATAGAGGTTGTCCACCAAGTCCAGGTATAGTTAAAAACAGTTGTAACTTTTAATCAATAAAAATTAGAGTCTGTAAAAAGGATTCCAAAGATTGTTGTATGGCTCGTTCCAAATTGAGCCCAGTACATGCACATCCCACGTTTGGACAGATCTGTGAAACAATTTGCAATAATGCACATATTGAATTAACCTTCCCTTCCCTCTCCAAGCCCATGCAGTCTTTACCCTTATGTTGGTTAGTTTGTTTGTACTGCTGCCACAGTTTTTGTTGGGATGAAGAAACTGAACCATTGTTGAAGAAAAACTCATTTATTCCGTTCAAAAACACTGTTTTTTTATTGCACATGCCATCCTGACATTATGAGGGGTAAATTTAAGGATGAATTGTGGAGTAAAATAGAAATAGAATTAAATTTAGAAGGTAAGTTTCTGGATCTGCACCTTGTTGAGCCGGAAAGCATTTCTGAAAACATTACTAATTTCCAAACACAATTTGAACTCCCATTGGGCACTTCTCTCACATGATTAGTTATTTCGCTTATGTTTTTTTTCTTTTCCTCCATAATAAATTAAAAATGCCTTGATCCAACCTCCTCGATTTAAGATTACAGATGGAGAAAATCATACCCCATGTGCTTAGATTTGATTGCTGGGATTAGTTCAATATGCTTTGTCTTGTCACGACTGTGGGTGGGAGTTAACTGTTGGGGGAGTGTTAGTACTGATTCAAATAGGATCACTGCATATGCAGAGAAATAATCTGTTTCCTATTGGGCCCCATTTCGCACAAAATTAGGAACCACGGAATATGTAATACTCTGAGGTGTGAAATGAAATGATTACTCTACAATTGAACGATTGTGTGTTTCTATGGTATACTAAATAATTTGATTCCCTGATTTGCCTAAAAGGAAACTTTTTTTTTTTATGTACTAAATTAATGTTATAGATTGCTATTTGAAGTTTTTATTTTCTGAAGTGTTTTTAGAATAATATATCTATTAAAAGCTTAAATATTAATATTTCACTTAATATGGCTAATTTTATTCGGCTTTATTCTCTGTATATCGGATCTATAATTCATATTTTAACATTTCGTCATTTTTAAGCTATTTATGCAATAAAATCAAAGCTAACAAACATATTAATCCATTTAATATAATTTTAAAATCTTCTGTAATTGAAGTGTTGAAATTCATAAGGGTATAAGTGTCTTAAGAAAAATTGAAATTACAATTTTTTTATTTTGCAGGTTAATGTGCCGAGCTAATACTATTATAATAGTGATTTTATTACTGCACAAGTGATGCTAGAAAAATGTGTCTATTTAATTTAGTCATATTCCTTTAATATTATTCAAGTTGAAACGTGAATTTTGAAAAATTTTGCCGAAGGTGCTTAGAAATTTTTGCATTTCAACGCTTCAATAATCTAATTACTTATTTTTATTTAGTGGTCAATTTTTTCATTTTTTTTTTAATATTGAAAAATAATTGTCTCTATTCAGGGAATAAAAATTAATTATTAAATCAAATAATTTTCTGGTGTCTAAATTCATAAATTTAGATAGATATTCTGACAGATGGTTAAAATATAAGCTTATATATATTAATATGTTATATTGAACCCTTTACTAGCTCATTAGACAATATTATCATTTTGAAAGAAAATAATAAAGGCACTTTTATAGCTTTTTATCACAAGGAGTAGTGCTGAAAACAACAATATAAATAAATCATAATCCTTTTACTTCTTATTATGTCTCTATGCCTTTGTTTTAGATATTTGTTTACATTAAAGAACTTTTGAGCTCTCAGTTTATAATCAGACCCCATGCTGCTTACTTTTTTCATTTTCACGTCTCATTTTGAATTTTTATATTTAATATATATTTTACTGGATAGGGTTTTTTTACTTCTATTAAAAAATTATTTTTAAACTGTTGTCTTATTTCTTCTGTTTCTTAGGAAAAACAATTAAATTAATGCTGTAAAAATCTTTAATTTTAATTCAATAATAATTCTATATCATTTATATCATATTTATACTGTAAACAATTACACATTGCATATATGTATACATCGAATATAACTAAATTAATTTTCTGATGTTATTTAATAAGTGTTTCCATTTTACAGGAATATCAAACGAAACAGGAAAGCAAAGGAGGTGGAGGTAGCGCTGGTTCTGCTTCCCCTCAGTCTCCTCTTTTGTCGCCGGCTGGAGGAGGCGTCGGTGGACATCAGTCTCATCAACCTTCCCCTCAAACATCCTCGGTCTCTCCTGTGAGGCATAGCCCTGCCGGAACACCACATTCACAGGTTTGCCATAATTATTTTATCGTAATTAATATCATTCATTAGCAGAAATCACAATTTTATGTCTTAAAGTACTTAATGAAAAAAGATCAAATATATAATTACTTTTTATGGTTTAAGCTTTGTAACTGGTAGATAACTAAATGAAAACCAATATTTTTCCTAATATAACATGATATAATAAATAAAGAGTTGTAAGGTAAGGCAGATAAAAAGGTAAAACAAAATTTAATAATTGTATGAAACAAATTTAATTGATTACATCTTTTATAACATATTTTATTTCAATATAATATTTGATGGAAATCAATCATGACCTTCAAGTAAAGTACCACTTCTGGTGATCATTTAGTGACTAAAAAGGGAGGTTCACATCTAGATTTTACAACAATCCCAAATACAAAATTTTAACTTTCTACAGCTAACCATTTTTGTGTTATGCGAGCTACGTACTAATGAACGTACGCACAGACGTCACAACGAAACTAGTTGAAATCTGAAAACCAAAAATTTTCGCGATTACAATACTTACTTTATTGCGTTCAAGGAAATAAAAATGATTGAATAAAAATTTAGGAATTGAATTATTTATCTATTTGATAGGTCTTTTTAGGAATTAAATATTCCTATAAATTAAAATTTATTGAAAATGATAAATTGTTTTATCCTAAATATTCAAATATGTGTATTCATTTACAAATACAATTGTAAAATATAATACAAGAACTATTGTGATTGGAAAATATGAACTGGTTTACATATGTAACATCAATAATGAAAGAGGCAAACCAAATACAAATATGAAATAGCTCATATTTATCTCTGTTGATTACTGCTCCATTAGCTGCTGAAATCTGACTGCTTAATTTTATTATTCCTTGAGCAAACTATAATTTGTCCTGCCCTCATGCCCTATCTAGACACAATAGATTTAATTTTAAATAAAAATCATACCTTCACTATTATATTTGTTATTTATTTAAGATTTATTCAGATTTTGAATGGTTATTAATTTAATCTAGCCTTATTTTTATTTATTTAATCCTTTTTTGAATTTATTCTTTTCATTTCTGTTATTTCAAAAAAATGTTCACTAAAGTCAGTAAATAAAGATTACCTGATTTATAACCAAATGAGTTTGATTTTTTAACAGAAGATATTTTTATCGAGTTATATATCTTAGTTATGTTTCTATGAGTTATATATCTAATCTAAAAATATCTGAGTTACATATCACGATAAATATATCTGAGTTTGATGTTTTAGCAGAAAATATTTTTATCATGATTTTCACAGTGATTTTCTTGCAATCAGATTCAAAAATTGATTTTTAAAACTTCACTATTAATTATTGTTTCAGAGTGGTGATGACAAAAGCGAAAGTAGTGGTCTTCCATCACCAAGGCCACCTCCCATGACACCAACTCCACCCAGCCCTCATCAATTTCATCAGATAAGGTTGTTATTCAATAGTTTAACGTGCGTTTTTTTATTTTTTGTTTTTTTTAATGTATATTAAAAGTGAAAATACTAAATGTATCGAATATTTTTCAGGCATCCTTCGATGGTGTCAAGGTTTGCCAGATCCCCTGAAGGAGGTTTACGACCGCGTTTGGCTCCTCTCCAAACGTCTGGTTTTAATTCTCCCAGAGGAATGTCACCTCAACCGCCATCTCCTCAGACAATGAGATTGACACAACAACAGCAGCTTCTCCTTCAAAGACACCAACTGCAGCAGCAAAAACAGCAGATACTAGAACAGCATCCTGAAGCGGGAGCTATTCTGAGTAGACAACTACTGAGACAAGAACCTCAGAGGCAGTTCAGGACATTCCCTGGTCCTCAGAGTCCTGGTTCTCAAGGAGGATCTCCACTTTATAGCCCTCGCGCTCCTCCTAGTCCGATGGTCTACCAAGGACTTCAGACTCCAACTTCTCCCATGCCTCAGTTTACTCAGCCAACATCGCCAATGCAGTCTCCACGTTTACAGTATGCACCAAGTAGTCCTCATCAACAGCAATATCGACCCAACTCCCCTATGGTACCATCTCCCATGAGAAGGCCGTCCTCAGCTAGTCCTCAAGGAGAAGGTGCTGGAGGAAATCCGTTCAATCCTAATAACCCTATTCCTATACCTCCTGAAATATGTAGATTGAAATTGGGCTTAAAAGGAGGTTCGCCTATGTGGAGTGATAAGAGAAAAAGGGTGCAACCTAGTACCAGTTCAGAAAAAGTTGCTAGCTTAGTTTGTGTAGATTACAATGATTTTGAAGAGGAATCTCCTCCTATTACTCCACCTTCTAAACCTGCCTTAATTAAAAAAACCGAAACTGTTAAAGCTCGACAATCTGAAGACACTGATTCAGAATTGACTGTTTATGATGACATTGTGCTAGTTGAAGGCTGCAAAGAAACTAACTTAGAAGTTGCAGAGTTGCGATCTGCTTTAGAAGGGAATGTCATGTCTACTGTAGTATCAATGCCAATGGTTATAGATTCAGGTCAGATTCAGATGATGGACGTAGAAGGAGAGCTGCTGGATGACCTTGTAGTTCTGGGTGTAGGTAATGGAACCACTGATAGTGACTGTATTCTGGAAGTGAATAAAGATCTCATTTTGGACGATGATGTCAAAGAAGATGACCTTGATGATGGTTCTCCACCAAGAGCTAGAATGCAAGGCAAAGTTCTTCCTGGCGGTGGCTCTCATAATTCACCTTCTCCCGAATCTAGAAATAACTGTGATATATTCAAAAAAGTCGAGGAAAAATCTAAAAAACTGGAAAAGGAGAGGAAAAGTACTGATGAAAGGACAGTTCCTGTTCAACCAAACATCGTAGTCTCACGAACTCCAACAACTTTTACACCCGTTGTCACGCAAAAATCAATACCAATAGCTGACAATCGTCAATTAGCTATGCAGCAAGCAGCTGTTGCAAGTCTTGTCCAAGATGCTGTAAATGCTGCAAAGCTGGCAGCTGAAGCCCAAAATCTATTGAAATCAAGCCAAGCCAATGAACAGCATAGAAATGCTATTTCCCGCGGCTCTTTTGTTCCATTGTCAGTTATCACAAGTAAAGCAGTTGATAGTGAGTCACTTGTCAACAATTCCATCAAAACTGATGTAAGAAAAAATGAATTGAGCAGGTTTTCAGATGTTGACAATGGCCAAAAAGAGTTGCCAGAAAATAAACAAGAGCAACAAAAGTTCCGTTTAGAAAATGCTGGTGATATACGTATAATTAATACTGACAGTTCAATCATCAAGTATAAAACATCAGACCCTGTAGATCGTCATCTTGTCCATAATGAAATCAATGTAATTAAAGAAAATGAAGAAACTAACGATAAGCGAGATCACAAAATTGTCGAAAGGATTAACCATATCTCTCCAAAAGTAGAAAATGTCGCTCTTCCCTGTGTCAGTTCGAGTATTCTCGAGGCTCAGCTAACATCTATGTTAAGGACAAGTAGTGAACCCAGTTCCAATCAAAATTTTATTTATGCCGTTGTTAATCATACCGTCAAAGATCAGAGGAGAGAAGAAAATAATCAGGATGACATGAGAGTTGAAGGTCTTGCTGCTCACTTCCAAAGGACTGTTAAAAATGAAGAGCTTATGTTGACTGAAAGTGATATGTATAAAAATTCTAGGAATCCTCATCTTAATAAAAAGCATGGCAACATATATGTTAGCTCTCAAATAAAGACTGATACAGTAATGGTAGGAGGGAAATCTTATAAAATTTACCAAGCGGGGCCGCAATCCAGTACAAGTGACATTCTGACCTTACGGGATGACAAGGAAGAGGCTAATGGCAGAGTCGCCCATAAAGTGAGTGCAAAAGTTTTTTGTTTTTTTCATTTCTTTTGATATAAATCTATGTCCACATCTATGAAAATTTTGTGCATTTTTTCGGAAATTTTCCTAAATATGGACATGATAAAGTGCGGAAGAATATTTATTTAAAAATCAATAGTTGATCGTAAAACTTTTATGAAGGAATGAGATGGCCTGGGAGGGAGGTGGTCAGAAGTGAGTGAAACATCGTTCTTAATAAATAGTTTTTACTATTTGTGGTCCCCTTTTTTTTTTTCTTTTTTTTTATTGCCTATCTCATTCCTTCATGAAAGAAAATTTAATTTGTGGTGCAAATATTCATGCTGAAAATTTGTATAGCTGTGGACCTGGTTTAATAAATACTATATAAATTTACTATCAGGAGGCTTATACTATACCTATTCATAAACTGAAAATCATTTTTTATGTTCTAATAATATAACAAAAAGGAGTGTGATTACTTTTCATTATCAAATAACTGGTTAAAAGTTACCTTATACTCAATTTCTTTTAAAAGAACACTTATACCACCATCTCTTGAATTTTATTTAAATGTTATATTAGCAAATATACTTATTGTTGGTGAAAAAAACAACAGTTCTAATTTTTTTGAGGAGAGCAGATTAAAGTTTTTATGCATTATCCTAGTTTACATTAATAATAGATATTATTTTAAAAACTGTACATTGAGTTGTGTAAATATGTGTTCAAAATCATATGATAATAATAATAAATATTTCATAGTTGTATAATACATCAAGTTCAAAAATTTTGATGTAAATAATTCTTCCACAATCTTGTAATAAATAGAAGAATAAAAGAAAAAGTTTAAATTCCCTGTAAATTATAATGATTTCATAACTTTAATATGCTTTCTTAGAATTTTTGTTTTCACTTTTTCATCAAACTTTAGCTGAATTATTTTTGTATGTTATTTAATTTCTGTTATAGTGCATTAGTTTTATGGTACAAATGCTATAAAAAAATAATAAAAAACTGTTAAGTTTTTTGCAACCTCTTATAAATTTGAGTTGAATCTATCCTTTAACATTAATTTTTATATTTTACAACTAAATCGACCGGTATTCAATTTCTGT
Source organism: Rhaphigaster nebulosa (assembly GCA_948150685.1). Lineage (NCBI taxonomy): Eukaryota > Metazoa > Arthropoda > Insecta > Hemiptera > Pentatomidae > Rhaphigaster > Rhaphigaster nebulosa. The sequence continues at coordinate 33,668,174 of OX411312.1, read as the reverse complement.
TATTCATTATGTTTAAATTATTTTAGGTAAATACAATAGAGCGAAGGCTATCTGTCAGTAATGAGAAAGCTACAAATGAAATTCTTCAACAGAGGGTCGTTTCAAGTTCTGAAACAGCTGAGAAAGAAACACATCACTTGAGTTTTGGTGGGCCGAAAGCACAGGTAGTTGCTCAAAAGGAAGAACCAAAAAAGTTTGTCGCGCTTGCTACAATGTTGTTACCACGGAATAATGAAGAGAAAAGAATGAGGCCTGGTGAAGACTCGCAAAATGTTCTTCTTAAACAGCTGCTTCAGAACACCGCATGCGCTACTACTACCACTGCTTCTCTCCCGATTGTTCCATCTCTGGAGGCTCAGCTCGCTCGTCCTGTACCACCGACACCATCTTCTCTCCTGCCATCCGTTTTAAATGAACCTCCTAAAGAGATATTACAGCCGAAGCCTCAGCAGCAGGTATTTACTCTTGCTGACTTAAATTAATATTATTCAGGTTAATTTCTCTTTGATAAAACCTTTTGTAGATTGTTTTATCAATGCCAAAAAAAATTAATCAAACACTTTACTTTAAAAATAGAAAATACCAAAAATATTTCTATGTGATTTTATAAAAAAACTTGGCATAGTCTAGTCATGCGGACCTGAAAGATGCCGAACTTTTCTTTGGTTCTGATTTGAGTGGTTTTGTCTCTTATCAGTGTAAGACTTTGTCTGCAGGAGACAAAAAAATAGTTTGGTATTTTTTATTTTATCTCATTTTTAATGTCTTTTTATTTATTTTTTAAATTGAATATCATTTCAAACGGCATATTTAGTTATTTAGTATTCGCTTTATTTTATAATAATATTATTTCTAGAAATTCTATCAGAACAGTCAAAATTTGTCTATTTTAATATAGTGTAAATATTAGTATTTCAGTAATATTTTTACTGTAATTACTTGAACTGAACCGAGTTACTAATATTTGTCTTATAAAATGTGATAGAAAGAATTGATGGGGGCAAACAATATTAATATTTTGTTTAAAGATTTGTATCCATTTACGTTTCTTAGGCCTCTATTTCACCAAAATTGGCTATGTATAATGGCGATGAAGGGCTACAACTAGTGATGGGCTATTAAAACTTCAAGTAGTACAAGAACTTATCCTTAGACAGAGACTTTGCACAGCAGAGTCTTTCTGCAAAGTTCATTTTCAGTCACTCTATCTCTTGATTTGGTATCTTGATGTTTTTTATCCTTGGTTGTTGGTTCGCCCTTATTAGACAGAGTAGACCCAAGAAAAGAGTGAGCAAAGAATAGTTCGACTAAAAATAATAGTATTTTAGAAAAGCTGGTTCGTAAATCTTGTAAAATGATAAATAAAAAAATTGTAAAGGTTTCAAAAAAAAAAAAAAATGAGAATTTTACCCGATTCCTTCATATTCATCATTACTTAAAATTTTTACTAAAATGTTGTAATCAGCAGAAATATTTTCCAAATATGCGACTTTTTATATATATATATATATATATATATATATATATATATATATATATATATATATCCTGTTGACCAAAGCGGTGTACTACTTTGCACTCAAAACTGTATAAACTCTGTCTAGCTGTTTGCAGTAAAGGTTTGAGTCCCTACTACAGCATGTGGTAATTCAAGAAGAACATCATCATTGGCGACCTGATCTGGGTTGTGCGGTCAGTATTTCGATGGATAAAAATCTCCTTCTATGGCAGAAATTTCTTTGGTGGCTGCATTTGCGAATTACTGGAATTACTTGCCTGCGCATCACTTTGAGACTTTACTGGAAAAAAGGCTTAAACCTTTTTTTCAGTATTGTCTCATAAGACCGCGAATCATGATTTTTTCTTCTGGCATTGCACGTGCATTTTAAAAATGTAAATGACCCCATAAAGCTAACTCTAGTCACAAGGAATTAAAGGATTAGTCAAAGTAAACATTGACATAAATAGTAGGAACAAAAACATTCTTGTAGGATAATTATAAGAGTTGGAATTAAGGGTTGTGTTCATGCACAAGGACTTTTGTAACAACCTAGTACTAGTAGATGATGTATTATACTTCTTACTACCAGATTTTGGCGCCAACCCATTGGTAGTTCATGCCCTCACATTATAGAGGCTAAGGGTTAACACATCAGAATTCATATATCTAGTTGTTTATGGATAAGTTCAATTATAAGAAATTAGGTAAAATATATTTTTAATTACAACTAAATCTGTTTTTTTATGATATCTTTGAAATATTTTTTAGATATTTACTATCCCCTTTTGAGAGGGTATTTATAAACATAAAAATAGTATATCCCTGAGTTTATTAATATCACAATATCTACTTACAGATAATAGAATCACCAAAACAAGAATCGCGTCCCCACATTGGCCCATCGTCACTAGATGAGTTACTTTCCCCACCACCACCTCCTCAACAGCTTCAGCACCCGCCTTCAGCGATACAGACAAGTCCAATAATCAAGCGTGAACCTGTTTTTTCTTTGAGCCAGCCTGGCCCAGTCATGACACCCATGGTGGATGTCAAAAGGGAAGTCGAAGTTAAAAAAGAAGTGATGTCTTCTGATGAAATGTTGTCTCCTGGCCTGCGTTTGGATCAGGCTGACTCCCAACCGCAAGGTAATAGTTGTGTCTTATTTAGTTTTAGTATTAATTATGTTTCTTAATAGATCATAATATTTAAGTTTACTTTATATAGTTTAGTAATGTTAGTGTGAAACTGAAGTCATTACTTATCCCTTTACTGTTTAGATATCAAAAAGTTGAAGAAGCGCCCATATCACCATCAAAAACGAAGGCAAAGTTTAGGAAAAGAAATGATTGGAGGGACCCCGAAAAAAAGGCCTCGGAAGGTAGTTTATTTGTTTCCTTTAATGTTCGAATGAATACTATTGAATTATCTATTTTCATCTTTCAATCATTTTTAATTTTTTAAATAAGGTTTTTTCTGATAGTTAAATTATTATTTAAACCAATATAAATGTTTATTTATAAAAAGTTTGTTGAAATGCTGTATGTTCAGTTGAAGTTCAGGATTGTTTTACTTTTGAACAAAACATTATGTAACTTGTTGCTAAAATTTTGCTTGAACAGTATTGTTCCTTGCTCAATTGAAACTCTACCGATTTTAATTTTCTATATTGGCTGTGTAAATGTGGTAGATGTAGAGTGTTGATTCTCTTGTTTAGTCATATATCTGTAAGTCAGAGGTAAACTTTCGTAGTTCCAAATTTGCATTATTATGGGCATCTTTTCCGAGTATAATTATCCTAAATAAGCTAAGAAGATAGTTAAATGTGCAACACTTCAAATAAGAAGATTGACCATTACCACAACAAGCACTACAGTGCGATCTAAAACTTCTTCTGGCTCTTCTGTAAAACTTAAATAGTTAAAAAAGTAACTTGAAAAAGTTACTTACTACAGTTTACTTCCTTGGTACAGACAAATACTTTATATAGTATTAAGTTCTATTTAGTATTTAGTATCAAGTTTATAGTAAGTACTAAGTTCTTTAAACTTAATTTAAAATTTTAGTTTTTGTGTAATTTTACTTCTCAAACTGCATAAGCCAACAAAGTATGGTAATTGACCGGGAAAAAAAACAATTAAATTTACATGATTTAAGACCCACTGAGTCTGTAAAAGTGATTTGAAAAAAAAAGAAGTTAAAATTTCAAAAACTTAAAACATCTTAGAACTTAGCAATGATTATTGAATAATCATTAAAATATTTCAGCAGAATACATTATAGTTTCTGATAATGGAAATGAATATGTAATTGAGATTTTACATATAATTACCTACACCATTTTCATTTCATGGCACTTACGAATTAAGAACATTCTAAATATTTATAGAATACAGTTAAAATAAGAAATTTTCCCTTGTTGCGTTAAAGACGGGTAGGGTTGAACTAAAATAACAATAAGAAATTTGTCAGCTATTGTAAATGTGACAATATAAATAAGGCGGATCTATTTATAAAGTTTAAGAATTATTGTGTTATTATATAAATATGGTGGTTAAATCTAACATCTTTCTATTCCATCTTTCCATTCTTAGAAGTGGCCTAATTGTAGTTTTTATAAGATTTATATAAGAGAGAGTACAGTGAGTCAAGATCGTTTTGTTTAGATTTTTTCTTACTTCGTGATGTATAATGAAAACAACTATGGATTGTCTTTTTTCCCATTCTCGTGTTGGTAGGTGTTGGTAGAACTGCGATTGAGACAATAGATTAATTGTTTTATTTTTGGTTTCTGACGTCAAAAGCTTTTTTATTGAAGCTACTATAACACACCTTATAACCTCTTTATTTCGCTAGAACAATGTTACGGGACTTTGTAAGTTATGTTTTAATTTCATTCAAATATATATATATATCTTTAACAACAGTAAAATTTATGTATGTCCTTTTCTCTTTTCCCTTTAGACTAATTTATTTGTTTTATTTCTAGAGTTCGAAAGTAGAAGAAGATTATGATTCTTTTATCGACTCTGTTATGCATCAACTCAGACAGACTCCTGGAATGTCAATTTGTGAACCTAATCTCACTTATAATTTTACTGGATGCCCACCATTTGGTTCTGGTGATATGAGCAAAGTCAATTCATGGTAAGTAACTTCCTCATTAATAAGATAAGAAGCTGGATTTGAAGAAATCACATATTTGTTTGCCTGTTTTCTATAAGCAGTTTTTCAAATATATTTATAACTCATCATTAATGTTATTATTTAGTTCTAGTGATATTAGGTAGCATTTATACTATAATTATTTATACAATAATTACATTTGGGGTTCAATATTTTAACACTTTTTGTTTTATATTTTTTACTTCATATTTTAGTAGGTTTTACTGAATAAAAAATGTATTCTGTACATGTATCATAGATTAATATCTAATATAATATAATATAAAAATGTATTATTCAAATCTCAATTGTGATTAATTTTATTACTTCATTTTTTATTTATATAGCACACGTCTTGGTGAATTGCGTGGTATTTATGGTACTGCTTATTTACCTCATGAAAATGACCATTATAATACGCTACCCTTTGGAGACCTTCCACCTAAAGCTCCGTCGACACCAGCTACTCAGCGCGGATTCTATAATGAGGAATTTGCACCCTTAAAGTTACATACAGCAAAGGATGACTGTAAGTATAAATGTTTCTTATAAAAATGCTTATATCAACTGTTTCAAAGACTATTAAGCATCAACTGTTTTTTAAAGAATATTAGCTAACAAATTAAATATGAAATAAAATAAAATCTCCAAATTAGATAATTTTTCTTTCACATACTTATGATGATAATACTTTCCTTTTTATCTTAAAATCACTATAAAATTTACTTCACAAGTATTAATTAGAATCTTTATGTTTTTTCTCAATTATACAGTCGATGATCGGAAATATGACTACAACCGAGATCGTGATAATGATACCCCTGATACAATCATAAGTTCCTCCAGTCCGGAGTGTATTATGCCAGAGTTCCATCCAAGATTTCCAGGTAAGTAATATTTGTACTTTTATATATTTATTAAGAAATAAAAAAGTCAGCTGCCTATTCACATCTGACATTACTTATATGTAGAGATGAGCGTAGCAATTTATTTCAAACAGAAATAAATCTAAATGAAGACTTAACATAAATGAACTATTCCATGTTTGCAATCATCACATAATATTTAATCAAGTATTTGTGGTTTTAGGTTTGCAGTTAATAGACTCGGATAACGAAGAAGAAAGATTCAGGCTGTCCAGGTTTTCTCCAGATATTCCAATCATTGCTCCATTAGCTATAAGGCCGAAGCCTATACGATTCTATAGTGACATGGTAATAAGAGTTTTAAATTTTTTTTTAATTTTATCACTAGTCATATTATATAATATCTATTCATTATTATCAATAATCTTTCAGGATAAGGAAAATGAAACTCCTGATGGTGAGAGAGGGCGTATTCGGGAAAGTGTAACAGTTACTTTAACACTGACTAGTCAAGCAGCTGACGATGTGCTGTCTGTATTACGCAATTTAGCCAATGTTCTCCGAATACCCGTACCTGCAACGCATAGCATAACTGAGAGGAGTTCTGCATCCCACCGCCTCGGAATATATCGATTGAAGGGCAAAGATGGCAAAGAAGGAGGTATGATCAAATGAAATGAGTAGACAGATATTGTTGATAATAAATTTATACCATTTATATGTTTTTCAACTATTAAATAACAATTAATATAAATGTTGGCTTGATGTTTTTTTAGTTTATGTCCTCTTTAAGTCCAACATTTTAAAATGTTCTGTCTTCGTCATCATTCCCTTTTCGAAGACTCCTTGTTCTCCTAACCTATAAAGTATTTAGCTAAACTGATAAAAATTGTTGAATATCGGTAAAAACTTCAATTAAACAAAAAAATTTCAATTAAATCTTAAACAGCTTTAGCAGAATAAAAAATTACATAATAGTGTAAAATATCTGATTATGAAACAAAAAAATGCACTGTAGACTTATAAAAAATTTGATTTGAAGTTGAAGAAGACAGTTGATCTAAGCCCATGAGGAGCCATCTTGAACAAATCTCAAATGTCAATTTGTTTTTTAGTCTTGTCTTTGTTGTTTGTTTTTTTAAAGACAATTCTGTTAAATTTGAACTAGGCATCATTAATATTTTGTTATTGATATAATTTTTTTTTCGAAAATATTGCCTGATTAGAGGAAGTTTACTGTAGTTAGTAAAAATATAAATTACCTAGTGACCATTAGAATTAATGGTTAGTTGAGCGAGGACATATTTAACACTGGCCAACGTTTCTAAAAATTAATTTTAATCATTTTTAAGTTAAGGCATTACTTGTGCCTAGACATAATTTTTATATTTTATTTAAAAATTGCCTTTTTCCACTATTTTTGTTATCTCCTCTTTATAGGTATCAGTTTTAATCCATCAAAAGTTAGATAAATCATTTATATATTTGAAAAAAAAAAAAAGCATTTCTAATATTTAATTTATTCTATTCTATCATTTTATTTTTTAGCTCAAGTCGATATCCAGTCAATTCTAAATGGAACTGCGAAGTTTTGTAGGCATTGTGATGTCGTTATAATGAACAATCTTATGCGGAAAAAAGCGTCAGAAATGCCTCTGGTCGCCAGGCAAGGGGAGGAAGATCTTTATTTCTGCAGCACATCTTGTTACATGCAGTTGGCGCTCTCCCATCCACAGGGTCCTAACAAGGACAAGGTAAAAATGATCAATTATTCAGAACCTCTAATAATTATTTATTTTATTTTATAATTTATATATTAGCTATTGTCTTCAACATCAGTATTATCTTAATATAAGTTTTTAATCCATTTAAAACTGGATAAACACTATGTAACAAAATATGTAATATAACAGGTTTTATAAAAGTTGTACAACCAAGTGGTTATATGACTTCCGGCGAATGAAGGTAAGATCAAAGGAAGTTATATAAAATTGCCATGTGCCCCTCTCTGCAGTTCTCGGTAGTTGTTCATGAAGCTGTCGGACGTTTACTTGTTTATTCATCCATTTTATTCATTTATATATAGTGATATGATCAGACCAAAACTAGCGATTTGATCGATTTATTCTGTGAGAAAAAAATGCTGTGTGATTCAACAGATATTAATTTTAAGGACAGGAGCACAATTACCAAAATAGCTGCTGCAAGCATTAGCTTCCTCACTCTCTGCCATTATGAGAACTGATCATATAGCTACTGACACCCTTTCGTTGTCACTTTTTTTATAAAATTAAAGCTATATTTGTTTTATAACAAAATGTTAGAAAGTTGTATAGAAAAATTATCATACATTTGAAAAATTTGTCTTAACAAAGTAATCAATTGTGTTTCAGGCTTTAACAATAATAGATCATCATGTAGAAACACCTTCTAAAAAGACAAAAGTCGAATCAACAACTGACTGCAGTGTCGTAAAAATTGAACCAAAGAAAGAATTTGTAAGTAAATTTTACTACATTTTTGTTATGTTTAGCTTATTAATATAACCCTTTTCTGTTTAGCTAATTTTACAGTTTCACTTCATAACTAGTACTGAGAACAACTTAAATTAAATAGGTCAGATAAATTAAATAGTCACATTCTAGCTGTACAAATAACTAAATATTTTGTATTTTATTTTGTAATATATTTTACTTTGTAAAAAGTAAAATAATCTTATAAACAATGTGTTGGAAAGAGTGTCAAAAACATTTTTGCTCGTAGCCTCTAATCCATTTGTTTTTATCGAGTCACTGAATCTTAAATTTGATTTGCTTACCTGGTCGAGTAAATTAAAAAATGACCATTAGAGTTAATGTTTAGTTGAGTGAGGACATATATAATACTGGTCAACATTTTAAAAAAATAATTTTTTAATAGCAAACATTTCTGGAATCATGCAAAAAAATACTAATGAAAATATAAACAAAATCAAACTTTCAAATTTTAATTGATTTCACATTTTGACTTAGTAACAAGTACTGAAAACAATTTAAATTATATTATATTTAACAGTTAAATTAAAATGACCACATTCTAGCTGTGCCTATGGAGTAAAAATGATTAAATATTTTGTATTATATAATATATTTTTAAAACCATGAAATATCTAAATTTATTTAAAATACTCAGAAACTTTTTAGCTTGCTATGTTGAAGGACATAAATGACTAGGAAACTTCTATTAGAATATTAAAGTGACAAATATATAATATGTTGTAATATATTAATTATTAAAATATTGATCACACAGTGCTCACTCAATTCTTTCAAAGTGATTGCAATATGCATCAAACTTAATAAAATTCCTTTTATTGAAACATTTTGTTCCATGTTTCAGTAACATTTGATAATTGTATAGAGTAATTTGTCTAAATAGTTGAAAAATATTGTTCTGGTTTCTTTAAAACATATATATTAATGAGTAGTAATAATAAATACACAATTTCTTCTGATCAAGTTTTAGCAAATAGTTATGATTTCTTCATCTATAATTTTTTTGTTTTCAGAAACTATCTTCCGATCCTACATATATGACTACCAGGGGCTCAGGAAAACGTGAAAAACAGAGTAGCGCTTATGACAAAATGGCTGTGACAAACTCCTATACCTCCCATGCCCTAGGAAAGAAGTCTCCTTCAAGATATCGAACATGGACATCAGCAACTATTCCACCTCCTTCTGCCAGGCATAAGAAACCTACTGATAAGGAAATTACCGAGGTATACTTAGTTAAATAATTTATTTAATTCTCATGTGATTTTCAATAAATAAAATAGTTCATATCGTCAGCAAAAGTTTGAAACCACTTAACTGCCAAGTCCCCAATTTTCAAAGAGAGACAAACAAAGTTTACAGAATTAAATTTTTATTACATTAAGGGTTTTTTTTTCTTTATTTTTAATAGTATGTACTACAGCAAGTGATATACTATCGATTAGAAAAAATTAATTGTTTTGCATACAATTTATGCAAAAATAAAATCCTGAAATAACTCTAAATCAAACCGTTTTGGACTTACGTGGTTTCATACTTTTGCCGAATTTAAAATAGCCGCTATTACTTACAAAATTATTTGATAAAATACTTGCAGTTTTTAAAAGGCAGACTTATTTTTTAATTTATAGAAAACCTATTTTTCAACTTGAATTATGTTCCATTTTTTTTTTTTAAGATGCTGTTTAAGAGTGGCATCACGGTTATGCCTTTGAAATTGCCTGAGGACAGTCGACACTGCCTGCTTTGCCATCAAGTTGGCGATGGTGTCACTGATGGTCCTGCTAGGTAATTAAACATTTCTTTTTCTATACTTATTATTTATATTTATTTAAACATTAATTACATAAAATGCTCTTTGTCAGACTTTAAAAAATTAAATAATAGTTAATCAAAGTATTAATCAAAATCTTTCTGAATCCTCTATTATTACAGTTAAAAGAAAACCTCATCTTATTAATTGTTATTTGTAGTTCTAAGAGGGAATTAGTGCCTTATTAATCCCAAGCTAAATATCTCTCTTTCACTTAACCTCCAAATGACACCATCTGCTGAATTATTGACGAATTAATTACTAGTAGACGAGCCACTTCTAGGTCCCTTAGATATCTCTGCCCTGATTGCACATATCTGTTTCTTGGCGTAACACTTGTGTGCCTCAGGGTTTGTCCTTACCTATTATGGTCCTCAGTTCTGATGTATCTGGTATTGTTTTTCGTTTTCAACAACTGTGAAATATATTACTAGTGTCTATTAAGAGGAAAAGGAGTTCCTCATCATGGTAATATTTATTGTTCCTTCCTTGTTGATATCAGAAATAATAGTCTATTTTTATGCTATCTTTTTTTTAATAATGTTACGTTGTTCGGAAAATCTGTGTGGTCTTCCTGATGGGTGGGCTAAACTGCCCTGTTTTTTGTTTTTATTACATAATGGACGACTAATTTATGTGCGTTCTGCCCATGTATATTTTTTCTGTTTTTGGCTGTTTTAGATTGTTTTTTTTTAATTAGTCACAATTGATCCATAACTACCTACAGTTGGATTCGCAAAAATGCTTGGAATGAAGGCGTTATTTGGTGAGGTGTTGCCAGATGCAGACAGGAGGGAGGGGTATCCTTGAGCTGACCCTCTTCGAGAGAGCCGGCAACAGGGCATTTCTACTGTTGCCAGCTCTCTTCCCCACTCCTACAGTCTTTTAGGAGGGATGGGCGATCACCAATAGTTAGCCATTATGGATAGTATTGATAATTCAGTTTGTACTCGCCACTGGCATTTGGAGAAATAGACTATGATTAGGGCAGTTTTATTTTATTACTTAACTTCTTTAATTATTTAGTTACTTTAAATGTTATGTATGCTTCATCACAATAATTAATTTTTGTTGGATATATTGTGGAAGATTGATGGTACAGGTAAAGATATTGCCTAATTATTATGTAATATGCGTAATGTTATTACATATAGTAAATTTTGAAGGTAAATTATAAAACCTGGTCGACCAGATCGGGCTAAAGTCCCGGCTGCCTCCCTTCTCATAGGGCCTGCTAAGGAGGGAAGGGATACGCACTATCAAAAAATTTCATTAAAATTAAAAACATTCAGGAATATTTTTTGAGGGTTGACAAAGGGATCTATTGTACAATTAAGTTAAGAAAGAGGCCGAGAGTGTTATGGCATTACCATAGCAACCTCGAGACTGCTACAGCGCCGGTTCGAATCTGGCCTAGGCGGATTGAAATTTATTATTAATATACCATTTATTATTAATTATACCAACATGCGGATGTGAACTGGGTTGAAATTTATTTCGAGGTTTGAATAGGTTGGTAACCTATAGGATAACCCGTCCTGTTAACCTTAATAGGATAGAAAAGGACGTTTAAAAAAACAAACATAAGTTTTAATAACCTGTAGTGGATTTAATTTCATTCTTATAACATAGATGTCTATTTACCTTGAATATGGTCATTTATCTTTCAATATCTTTCCTTTCTATTGCTATTATTATTGGCCCGCAAATAACTTTTCTTTTATAAAATACAATTAATTATCATAAAAACGCTCAAATCGAAAATATTATATGCATCCTAATTTATTTAACTTCTTTTTTTTCACCTATTTCTTGAACATCGATTTAACTAACTATAGTGTGCTTAACAATGCAATATTAAACAATCATGGATCTCTAATTTGCTTAATGATTGAGTCATTATCGAAGTAAAGGGCTCAAGAGGTTAGAAGAGAAGTTGTGCACAGAACGGCAATAGCGCTTCCCATGTATTGCAGCTCTCTAGCATCAATTTATGTGAATCCAGCTATAGTTTATACCCAAGTATATATTTAAACTCAGTAATTGTACAACAGTATTATAATTATTAAGAACCTGCTTTTCCACTTATTCTAAAACTTTACTAAGGAATCCTATTGAAAACAAAAGCCTCCCTTCAGTATTTTATGCTATTAAGTGTTCATTCATAGTTTTATATCTATATATATATTTTTTTTTACAGATTATTAAATTATGATGTAAATAAGTGGATTCATTTGAACTGTGCCCTTTGGTCTGATGAAGTATATGAAACGGTGAATGGAGGCTTGATGAATGTTGAAATCGCTCTTCAAAATGGGCTTTCTGTTCATTGTGCTTACTGCAACACACCTGGAGCTACCTTAAAATGTTACAAAATGCGCTGTTCCTTAGTTTATCATCTACCATGCGCAGTCAAAGACCAATGTGTATTTTTTAAAAATAAGGTTGGTATTTCTTACATTATAGTGTAATGTTTAATATTATATTGTAACAACTATGAAGTTCCTATGTATGATATTCAAAAACATTTTCTTCATTAATGAATGTATTTGGTTTCACATGGAATGTCTGTTTTGGGGGTTTAATCAGTATAGAAGTATATCATATAATTACTACCCATTCCATTGGGAGACACTTTCCCAAAAAGACCACTTTAGTTCATGCTATAATCTTACGTCACAATTTAAGTTTAATTTTGTCATATTTATTTTCCAGTTTTACTAATAATACTTGTGTCCATTTTATTCTTATTAACTAAAATCTAATAATATGAATAAATAAAATTTATATATGTTATCTCTTTAGAGAATGCTGATTTTTCTAACCTTCGTTAAGCGCTTATTACTCGAATTTGTCTTTAATTAATGTAATGCTGTAAACAATACATTGTTATAATTTGTTTTAATTTTTAATATCATTAATTTAGGGTAGACTGATTAGAGCAGATGTACTGTTATGGCTTTTGAAACTTTTAATGCCATTAATTAATTTTTTATTCCTTTTTAAAAAATTAAATTTTAATGGATGCGATAGAAATATGGTCTTTATTAACAACAGTAAAATGTTCTGTTAAAATGACTGTATTTCTAACACTGCTAATTTGTATTCTGTTTAATATTTCAGTTGGAACATTTTACATTTTAGAAGTAAATAATTATTAATTTATTCTTTTTCCTGTTTGATTCCTGACAAATCGTTATTCTGAAATGGACCACTCAATATCTTTCGAGATTTCCTTATGTTTGTAATAATAATGTATTTTATTTGTTTTTAGACGCTGTTCTGTAGCAGCCATGTACCAAAGAATGAAAAGGAAAATGAATTGACTACATTATCTGTAATGAGGCGTGTGTATATATCTCGAGATGAAAATCGCCAAGTTGCCGCTATAATGCACCATTCCGAACAGACATCACTCCTGAGGGTCGGTTCCCTGATTTTTTTATCTGTCGGTCAGTTACTTCCTCATCAACTGCAAGCTTTTCATACACCAAATTACATCTATCCTGTTGGATATAAAATAGTAAGTAATTATTTTATCTACATGTGTAGTCAATTTGATCTTATAATTTTGAATTGTGTGATCTTAATTTGCTAATTACTAAATTTTTTTTGTAGATAAGAATGTATTGGAGCATGCGCACTGTCAACAAGCGCTGTAGATACATTTGCTCCATTGCTGATGTTGATGGTAAACCAGAGTTCCGTATAACAGTAGAGGAGCGAGGCGAGGCAGATATGGAACTTCGCGACACCACTCCAAGAGGAGTTTGGTTGAAAGTTTTAGAACCTCTGGCTGAGCTTCGAAAGGTTTCCTCAGTCGTTCAATTGTTTTCTCGCTATGTCACTGGGGAAGATCTTTTTGGGCTTACAGAACCAGCAATAGTCAGGGTTCTTGAATCTTTGCCAGGTTTGTAATTTGCATCATTAAAATAAAATTACTAAAAGCTATTTGTTAATATGAAATAAAATTTGAAATTCTAATTGCAAGTTTTTCTTGAAAATCGAGTATTAAAATTTGTATTTGTTAATAATAAAAAGATTGTTTCATGTTAAATCATCCTTGAATATTAGTGCTTTATTAGTTGTCAGGATACCATGAAGTAATTAAAGTAGAGGAGAGAGATAGTCTATTGCATATACTATAGGCTACCTATGCTAAAAGACGGATCGAAATTCTGTTACCATGCTATTTGATGATGTATAAAATTATAAACAAAGTAAAAATAAAAAAGTAATAGAAAATCAGAAATAAAGAACAAAAAAAAAAGCCTAGAACTATAAAACATGCTTTTCAATATAACTGTTGAGTGCATTGAGAGGGGGAGAAAAAATATATTAATCAGCCTATTCCATATGTGTGTACAAGCCAGATGTGCACAATTTATATATCAATGAAAATATGGGTAAATACACTTAGTAATTTATACATTCTTTCATCACTGTATTTTTTACACTGCTTATATAAGTATAAATTAATTTTAAAAAACAAATGAGAGGAAAAATAATGAAACAGATTTCCCAGAATAACTAAAAAAAATTGTATTCCACCTATTTTCCTCAAAACTCTGATACGATTTTTTTTTTTTTTTTTTATTTATCATACTAGTGATTTTAAATTAATTTCAAAAGCATATTTTTTAATACCGAAACATAACAGAGGTTAAATTAAACCAATTTAAATATATGTAAAAAATATTGCTGGTTTTTAATTTACATGATTTGGTTATTTATAATTTTTTTTTTTCTTCAGGTGTTGAAACACTTAGTGACTATAAATTCAAATATGGAAGAAATCCTTTACTGGAATTACCTTTGGCTGTGAACCCAACTGGCTGTGCTCGTTCGGAAGGAAAACCGAAAGGTTGGAAAAGAGCTCATACGCAGAGGGCCACATCTCTTAGGGGGGGAGGAAGTGGTCCTGCATTTGCTCCGTCAGCTCCACTACCTGGAGAACTTGCCTGCCCCTACTCGAAGCAGTTTGTTCATTCTAAATCAAGTCAATATAAGAAAATGAAACAAGAATGGAGGAATAATGTTTTTTTGGCCAGGTAAGGAAATATAGCATTTATGAAATGTTACCATTTAAGAACCTATATATTTTCTTCTTTTATCTGCTTTTTAGGGTTCTGATTCCATTTTTTTAATTGGGTTTGGACTAAGCATACACATTTCGAATTACCATTATCGCTGACATTTATTTTGGTGTTGGCATCATTTATTAGTTTTTTAGGACAATATTTTAAATTTTCTTGATTGCACATGTCCATTTTGGTTTACCATTACTCTCCAGGTTTTCTTAGAAATAGGGATCGTTTATTAGGTTTTTTAGGATTCTTATTCCGTTTTTTTTAATAGTTAATTTAATCAAGCATGCCCATTTAGAATTGCCTTCACATTTGACATTTTTTGCGAATATCGTCCTTGAAAACCTAATTAATGATACCTACACCCAACCAAAAAAAAAAATATCAACTGTAATGGTAATTCAAAATTTGCACTCTCGATCAAATATTCAATTATAAAAAAAATGAATCAGAACCTTTGAAAACCTAATTTTATTATCCCTATTTTGAAGATACCTTCAGAAGTAAGAATAAATCGAAATGCGCTTGCGTGATCAAAAATCTGATAGTAAATTCAAAAATATCAACTGTTATCATAATTCAAAATGCTTGTACTGGTATAAAATAAAAGATCACCAAATCAATGAAATTCACATCTCTCCTCTTGCAAAAAAAAGAAATGTATTCTAAATATCAATATTACGCTCTAGTAGAAGACACCCCCCCCCTGTCTACTACTGAATCCGGCTCTGGTATGGCACTGATCAAACTTCTGGCATGCTTAGTGTCACCTATTTGTTTAATTTAAGCTAAAAACTGCTGTTAAAGTAAGATTCCAGTAGTAGACACACGTGTCTACTATTGGAAAATCATACAGATCTCTATCCAGAAGTAGACATCCCTTCTAATTGATAATTATTAATTTTTAAAGTGTTATATAAACTAATCATTATCATCAAACGGAACCTCCTAAATCAATTAATCACCAAAAAAATTTTAACTAATGGGAAATAACATGGTTAAACATGACAAAATCTAATTACCTCCTTAAGGAGTTTCTCAAGCTGATGGGACTGTAGACAAATAACTCAAAGCTCAAAGCTTTTCGTTAGTAATCTCTCCAAGGAATATTGGTGGGAATCTCTCTTAGCAGCAAACAAGATCAGATTCCTTCTTTCGCCATAAATTATGAATCACTGCTTCATTTCATACCCTTATTTTTAATCTAAAACTTGCAGTGCCTGCAACTGGTGCACTTACCCTATATGTTATCTTGAAAATATTTAAAAACATTTATTTGTAGCACCTTTATCTTTTTAATTGTAGTATTATCACTTGAATACAACTCTAATTAAATTCGACCCTAATTAAACTTATTTACATTTATTTTCTGTCTCGTTTTGGTCAGTTATTGCATGTACAATTATTCTTCAATAAATAGTATATTTATTAATTTACAGATCTAAGATTCAAGGATTGGGATTGTATGCAGCAAGAGATTTGGAAAGGCATACGATGGTAATAGAGTACATCGGTGAAATAATACGTTCAGAGCTTGCTGAAACCCGAGAAAAACAATATGAAGCTAAGGTAATTTATCAGTTAATGAGGATCAGAATACTTTTTGAATATGAATGATTCTAATGTTAAAAAAAAAATGATTTATCTATGTTGCTTTCAGAACCGGGGTATTTATATGTTTCGCCTGGATGAAGACCGTGTTGTTGATGCTACTTTGTGTGGAGGGTTGGCTCGGTATATCAATCACTCATGTAGCCCCAACTGTGTTGCGGAAACAGTTGAAGTTGACAGGGATCTCAGAATAATTATTTTTACTAAAAGAAGAATTTCTCGGGGTGAAGAGGTAATTATCCATTTTAATTTTTTTTTCAGTAAATTCCACTTAATAAATATTAACTTTGATTGAAATAAAGTAATAAATAAATAAAACTTCCACATAGACATGTTTTGGAGCTTTTATTTATTTGATATTATAAAATTTGTTAAAACCTGTATCTGATATTAGAATCTAGAATAGAACAATATTTTTACAGAATAACATAAATACATCTTTGACCATCGACCTAGAGATTGCTACAAAGCAATGGATTTAACAAATGATGTACATATACAAATGATATAAGCAATTATGTATGATAGAATAAATATAAAAAAACCTCTTAATTTAAAAAATATATATATATATATATATATATATATATATATATATATATATATATATATAATATATTTAGTTATCTCTAATCTTGGACCCACGATTCCATGTGATTTGGCAATATTTACCAAATGGTGTCCCATTAGTTCCAACAAATAATTCTATTAACTCAGTATTAAAGAAAATATTTTTCACAATTCCCTCAAATATCTAATATTATATTTTAATGGAATATTATTAATTCTCTGTCTTCAGAGGTGTACAAATGGCAGTCGAGAGTGTGTTAATTTATTATTTGTTTTGTCAGTAATTTGTTATTATTTGACTGTTTCTTGATCATTTATTGATCTCTGACTTCACTATTTGTTTCAGCTCGCTTATGATTACAAATTTGATATCGAAGATGACCAGCATAAGATACCCTGCATGTGCGGTGCCCCCAACTGTCGAAAATGGATGAATTAACTAGGGAATAAATATTATATATTTTACAAAGTAGATAGAATTTATATATATTTATAAATATATAAAACCATATACATAAATATAAATATATACATAGCATTATAAATATGTACATTTTTTGGAAAAGAAAAAATATATTTAAGGATAATTAAAAGTTGTATAGATAATGCCTTTTGCACTGTGTAATAATGTCTATAAATGTAAAGAGTTGTAAAGAGACATTTGTACAAAATATCTAATTGTGATATGAAAACTGTTATAATTAACCTCTTCTTGCCAAGAGAGGGAGAAGATTGAATTGATCTAATGTGTAAAGTTAGTCTCAGTTTTGTCCTACATATACATATACACATTAATTATTGTATTTACTCTGTGTGTGTATATGTGCATGTTATGTGAAATATGATCATTGCTTATTACAATATTCTTTCTAGTGCCTATTACATACATATATATATATATATATTTATATGAAATAACCTATTTAGAATCGTGAGTGACATTAAAAAAAAGAAAAAAAAACTTAACGATTTCTAAGAAAACGCCTTATTACATAAACAATTTTATCCTTACTATTTTATCCACAAAAATATATAAGTATTATAGTACAAAAGATTTTCTAATAACGGAGAATCGTGTATTAATTGATCGTGTTTTAATTTTATTTAGATTTATTTTATTTTTGTGGGTTAAAAATAAAAGGGTCCAATGTACACGTTTTATTTTATCTGACTACTGAGACAATTATTAATATTTATTTTAAACTTTATTAGAACTTCACTTGGAATTATTTTAAATATAAAAGTGAACCTGTAAATAGGGCACTATCTAGTCTTTTATAATTCAAAGGCAGTTGATGTTTTTCTTTCTTTTTTTTTTTCTTTTTAGATAATCGTATTCTCCAAGACTATCATATATTTTTTGATAGTAATATACATATATATAATTGTATTATACATGTAATTACACAAAACTTTGTTCATGATAACTTAATTCACTATATATTTGTATATCGATTTTTGATAGTTTCTCAAAGGTTGTAATAATTAAGTAATATATATATATTTATATATATATGTACATATATACATATATTTATAAATATATAAATGTAATTATGTTGACTAATGATAGGGTAACTTAGTTTATTATTGTATATGTTTTATATATTTTGTGTATCGTCTTTTTTACAGAGTTTAGGATGATGTGCAAAACATGAATAGTATATCAGCTATGTATAATTCTTCCCCTCCCCCATGTAATATGTATGATTGAAACCTGATTATCGTTCTGTATAATTTTATTTTTGTTTATTTTGATTTTGTATATATGAGTATGGTTACCGTAAAATAAGAGAGAAAATATGAAATTTTATCAAATCTTTTTTTGAATTGTAGTATGTTTACTTCTATGGACTGTCGTATGTATAGAAGATGTTTCAAATTAAAAATTAATTATATCTAAATATTTGAAAATAATATCGTGTTTTTAATTTAGATCTGTTTTTTGTTTGTTTTTTAATTAGCTTTCAATTACCATTCAACTACAAAAAAAAAAAAAAAAAGAATACATGAAATCTTTTTTGAAAGAAGAATTATCCATCATTCTTTTTTTTTTTTTTTTTTTTTTTTTTTTTTTTTTTTTTTTTTTAATTTTGAATGACTATATATTATTAAAGGTTCTTTTAGTATCATTATTTCTTCAGTCAAGAGAAATATCCAGTATGAAAGCTTATTGAAATTAATTTAAATGTAGATATAATTAATTTTTTCTAATTTATATATGACAATTAGTTTAATTTTTCTTGTTTCATTTTATTTTAAAACACAATGAGCAAGTGGTTGATTTTTTCATATTTATAAACGTGTGTAGGCGATGAAGTTTTAATATGTCTAAACACAAATTATCGCAAAATCCAATGCAGCAATAGAAGTATAGAACATCTGTTATTGTTGCTTTAAATTCAACCATGTATCGTGTCATTGTATGCAATGATCGCATTGTGCCTATTTTCAAAAAAATAAATTAAAAAAAAAGATAAAAAAAATTGCGATTGTAAATTTATACAGTTTTAAGTTGTATAAAGTATTTATATCTTAGATTTTAAATAGGGAAAAATAAATATATAGATTTTATTTGCACTACAAAGTTGTTTAGTGCGGATAGGTTTTTGTTTTTTTTCTTCAAAAATTATTCTCAGTAAGGAAAAAAAAAGGAAAAAAAATTGAATATGTCATTGTGTTATTCTGATATCGGGGAAATCGGGGTATTTGATTTTAGTCTTTTGTGTGTTCAAAATGTTGGCCCTCTCTAACACACGTGTATTTTTTATTATTTTTTTTTTTTTAAAGAAAATAATTTTAATGATGCATTGGAATGACCCTTGGCATAAAATGAAATCGAAGCACTTTAAATATAGAAAAATATTGTATTTAATTAGCGAAATGTAACTTATGTTGTTTTACATTTTGTATATCTACATATTGTTAAATTTGGCGTATGTTAATTTTGTTTCATTAAAATAGTTACTTTTATTTTACAATTATATTATATAGATGCTTTATTTAAGAAGAACATTATTTGAACTGTCTACAGATTCTCATATATTGTAGTATAAGAGATATTTTCAAAAAAAAAATTAAAAAAAAAAAACAAACTGTTGAAAATTATATGTTGTATAAATAAGTGTTGTTTTTTCTTGAAAAAAAATTATTAGCCCTTCCTTTATATTTCTAATTATGGTGACATTTTGGCCTTACAATGTCCATTCTCAAATCTATGAACATACATTAGTTTTTCCATATAAAGATATTCATCTCTCTATTTTTGACTAAACATAACACTGTTGATAAACCTTTTTTTTATTCTATTATATAAAGTTATAAAAAATTCTTGCTTATTTTGTACATTAACTGCTATTTGTTACATTTTAAAAGAAATTGATTAATGAAAATTTCTTATCTTTCTTTTTTAACTTTTTTTTTCTGAACAGCCATTTTAATGCCCTATGTAAAAAAAAATATTCATGTTTAAAAACATAAATGATCACACCAAACAATCTTTTGATCTAAATTGCCTAAGCAATATGCTAAAGAAGTTTTTAAGTAGGGGGTCTACAATATTTAAAAAAAAAATAAATAAATAAAATTCAATTAATGACTTACTGGAAGGATAAATAATTGTCAAATTTTAATCATTTTTTTTTTATAATTATCTAGATATAGGTCTTAAATGTCCAATGAATATATATGTATGATTAATTACGATCTTTATTCATTGAAGGTTCTGACATGTTTCCATGTTCATTATCAAAAATTAATTGATATTTTTTAGATTATTTGTACAAGCATTAAATCATTAATTGATTTTTTTTTTTTGTTTAAAACGTAGAGACCTTCTGGTAACTAAGATTTTTTTTTTAATTTATTCAAATTACTAATTAAAAATCACCTATTTTTAATCGAATATGTATTTATAACTCAAAAATCTGGAAGTAAGAATTTTCAAAACAAGTATACTTCTTGCCTGTGGCAGTCATCCCATTTCTGCAAGATGAGCACCTGATCCCCCTACCTTTTTAAAAGAAAAATACTTTAATTTAGAAAAATACAAAAAGAAATAGAACTATTTATTTAGATTAGAATATTTATTTTAGATTGAGTAAATCAACAGAAACGGAATTAACTTCTTCATTCTGGGTGGGCGTTGAAGGAGAAAGTGTCTACAATGATCACTTTATGAGCACACTTGAGTTGTGCACCAGCTCGCTATCTCTGTCCAAGGATTTTTTATAGCACCTAATTCAGTTTACAAAATTTAATTTCATTTCATAAGTTATTTATTTCCACTGTTCTTTTTTGCATGATAAGAACTTGTTAATGAGAAAAAAATTACTCTTCATTTCCAAAATAAAAATGACACTATATACAATTAGCCTTTTAGCACCTTCTAGTTTGGAAATTTTCTGCTTTATACTAACCTAGTCAGTGTAGTAAAACCCCTAAAAGTGAAGGTATCTCTTCTTGTGACAGGTATATGGTATTACCATATTTTTTAGTTGTTTAACATGAAGATTTAGAGAACTATGGGTTTTTTTCACCATCATAATTTTATTTGTGTGAATCCCCATTGCCATTATCCACAAACCGCCACTGCTTCCTATTGTTCTTTATGGGTGCTAAAATTGGACGATTACGTTTATGGAAGAACAAGGGGTTTTGAAAATAAATTATGGCGTAGAGAATTCGTCCCGAATTGAGCCGCTATGCAAATCCATGTTATGCACATGTTAAATTCACATGATGTCCAAGGGATATACTGTGACATAGATGGGAAGATTATGTTAGGTCTGAACTTGTAGATTCATAGGTGTTTTACAGCTTTCAGATATTCTTGCCTTTATCGGTAAGAATTGCCATTCATAGTGATGTATTCTTACCTAAGTACAATAAAATTAGGAAATGGAAATCGTCCTGTTTTAACTTGATGTTTTAAGTAGTTATGTATTCATTAAAATATTGAGCTCATATCAGCTCAATATTTATAATATATAAGCTCAGTCAGAGCTGCATATTGGGTTATTTTATTTTATTTTGTGCTCACCCACCATCATTTCTCGCCAGTCGACTTAGGGGAAGAAAATAGGGATGTTATGTAACAGTTGAAAACTATATCAACTCCTTCAGTCGGAGTTCCAACCAATGTATTAGGTTCCTTTCACGCTTCAGTTCCAAGGACTAACAAATGGAGATTCTAAGCAGTGTTTATTGATTAAGGTTACATTCTTCCCAGCTCCGGAGACAGAGTTGGTACTTTGACTTTCAACACTAAAGCTGCAGCCTTTATCCTTTTCATTTTACTAAAATTTTTTGAAAGATTCGTAACAAATCCTACAAGAATAATTATAGCTGTATTATACCTTGTAACATAGTATGTAGTACCCAACATTATGAAATTGCGATCAACCTTATTTGCTCTGTTCATTATTCCATATAGGAGAAAGTTCTAACATAAAGGTTTCGGCAGCTAAACGAAGTATTGACACGTTTTAGTATTTTTTTTATAGTCTTAAAAATGTTAAATTTTTTATTCAGTATCATTAAGTATAACTATAACATTTCAGGGCAATATAATGGTATACATTGGGTACAACTTAAAAATTAAAATATTAAATTAGGTATTAACATTTCACTTTCATTGAAAAGTTTAGATAACGAAACCATTTTTTTTCCGATCTTACAATCTAACAATCTATATAGATCTTACAATCTACTTTATTTTAATGGAACCTATTTCCATTATAGAATTCTAGGCCGCGTTACAGGTTACAGCTTAAGGCAAAACCTTTGGAACTGGAGCTTCTATTCCGTTCTTTCCGTTTGTAACGATTCTTCGCATAGATTAGGTTCCATGTAACCGTTCCTCCTTTTCATCATAACATTCCTATTCTCCACTTCCAGCAACTTGCACTTCTTTAATTAGCAATATATTGGATAACAATGGATGAGAATGGTTAGAAAAACATTTTATTTGTCCTATTCGCTTAATATTTTATGATAATGCCCTTGGTATTTAATAAGATACATTAAATTTGAATTATATTATGAGGTATTATATTTGCCTGGAAAGGTTTTTTATTTATTTTTTATTTTGAAAAGTTAATTTTGATATTAATAGGAATGGCCCTTTATCTATTGTCTTATTTTAATTTTCTTTCTGTTCATAAATTATTAAGAACTTGAAAATTCAGAGTATGTTGTTTAGAAATAGGTTGCGTTGATAAAACTCATGTTATAGTTTTAATTGGTAATTAAATTCTGGAAATATATATATTCCATTCAACTTCATACATTTTTATTTACTTAATTCATTTTATGACATTTCAGACTTGTTCATTTTCAAGTCTCTTCTCACCAACAAACTTCCTGTAGCATCTGTTGACCATCTTATCATAATGCTTTCTTGCCAAATTATACTTTTTTTCTAATTTTCCTTTATTAAGTACAAATTATTTGCCTAATTTATCATTATCGTCATTGTTATAAAATTGTTATTAATATTAATTATTTCTCTAATAATGTTCATAGATCTATTTCTTTTTTTTAAGTAAGTAAAAGATGTATGAAGTTTGATGGGTTATATATATTTTCATAATTTAATCACCAATTGATTTAAGATAGACCCTTCGAGCAAAACTTGTTATGTAATATTAGTTTCAACCCAAAGTGGAGACTTTCATCTCGGGTAAATTATCTAAGCAGAAATATGAAAACTAATGAGGAATTTAATGGAATCTTACACGTTAAAGGATTATATGGCGGGCTGAAACTTTAACACAATAATATCATACTATAACTATAACTTGCAAATTTCTTTAGCATGTTTATCCGATTATTTCAACATTTAAAGGAACTCTAGTTTAATAACATGAGTCGTACTGCTTATTTGTTGTGTCACCTTTAATTTATGAAAAGCATTCATACTTGGTGGCAGTATATATGATTTAGTTTAATGTATTGTTAATTATACATCCATTTGTGTCAGTTGTTATGCTTCTAGATAAATATATTTTTGGATATTGGAGCATTCAAATCATCGAATAATAATTTTTGTAAAGCTCTTGTCATTTCATAACAAATAAGATTAACAGTTTTATTCATATTTAATTTTAGCTGAGGGTCATCTATGTAAAAATGGGTTATTTTATTAAGTTTTAAATTCTACTAAGCTCACACATATTTTAGTTATATCATAAATCATATATTTATCATGTTTGTTGTTTAATTTTTCAGTTGTAAGCAACCTGCACCTTTCTGTAAAAGAAGAAATCACGGATGAAGCTGGGTTTTCTTGTGAGTATCCTGATTACAAAAATTGTGAATTCTACCTAATTTCATCTAATCATTACAGTATTTGTTGGTGCCTGAAATTTTGATACAATTTCTGCAGAGCTACTGGCGAGCGTGGCCTTTTGATAGGCCGGCTAATGTTTTTTGTACAGTCTGTACATATAATGCCGAGTTTTCCCTGAGTAAGGTTAGTCTTCGATATCGAAATCCAATATGCAATCACTCCAACCTTATATTATTAGTTTATCAATATTAACAATTTATGATAGCATTTGTTGGTGTTTCTTGTACTTATTTTACGAAATTTATAGGTTATATTTGATTTATGCCTGGTTTTGGAACTTTTATAATTTATGATAAGGCATTTATTTATTCTAAAATGAGATCTTTATTTATGGATTCTAGTTGACGAATATGTATAATTTCAGGTCCTGTACCTATGTTAATAAATTATTAAAGTTTAATGCTAACAAGTTAAGAGGAATAAAATGAAAGATAATTAAAATATATTTAGGAATACTAAAATAATTAGAACAAAAAAAGATAACCCACTATAAATATAACCATGTTGAGTTATAGAAAACAAATAAATTATATAACCACACGGATCGTAAAATAGATAAAATTATAAATAAAAAATGGAAGAGGAAAATAAAGTACAAACAAATAAACAATAACCAGGTTAAATTTTTCAGGCTGATACTGTTCAGGCCCAAGGATTAAAAAAAGGGTGTACTCAATGATCTTTTAAAATTAAAATAAAAATTAAATATACTACAAAGAAAGTGATCAATTGGCATTTGATATACAGACCGTGCCAAAAACATTAGCCAACCTGTCAAGAGGCCACACCCACCAGTAACTTTGCGGAACATTTACTAAAAATTTTTATCAAGAAAGAATAAGATTTCCTTGTTTTTCGAAGAATGAGGACACTCGATTCTTTTCTTTTGGTTAATGCTAATTGTTCTTTTGTACCGTTCTGAACTTATTCACTTAAACTGAGGTATAATTCAATTTATTTTTATACAAAAGTGACCTTGAAGATTTGTTGTCAAATCCTATTTGGTCAATATAATTCAATTCAAAAATATTAAATGACACATTCTCCTGTTTATAATGAAATTTAAAAAATGTAATAATGAATAAGTTAACAAAAAAATTATTGTAGTTTTTAGATCCTGGATTTTGTTTAATTTTTATTTATTAATTCATTAGTCTTGTAAATGATATTGTTTTATTTTTACAATTAATTTACATTTTTATTTTATGAACATTTTGAATACCATTTACCAATAGGGTAAAATATGAAATTAGAAAATTAAAACGTTTGTGAAATTTAGTAGTTGAAATTAAATATTCATTGGATTTTGTCTCAATTTCCCCGATTGTGTCAAAGAAAACAAAAGACCACAGATATATCACGGTGTGGAAAATTATAAATTAATATTAATATTAATTAATACTAGCTGTGAGGAGTCTCTATCACAAGATGAGAAACATTGTAAGGACCAGTAACCATACCTCCAAGGAGTTTGAGACGACACGGGGAATACGCCAGGGATGTAGTTTAAGCCCTCTACTCTTTATATGGGTCCTAGACCGGGCACTGAAAAAAGCTAAATCTAGATTGCTGCACTATCAACTCGGGCATAGGAACCTGCAGCCTACACTTTATACAACACTTGCATTTGCCGACGACCTCGCCATTGTTGCTGCCAATGACCGGGACCTACAACATGATGTAAACATCATGCAAGAAGTGCTGTCCTGTGTCAATATGGATGGATATTAACGCAGAAAAAAACAAAATGCATGAGAGTAGGAAGAAATCTCCACAGAGTTATGAGAATCCTGAGGTTGAAGGGACAAATCTTGGAACAGGTTCAGGATTTCAAGTATTTAGGTGCCTGGTTGAATGAAAACAGCTATATCGACGGAAAGGTGACTCAGAGGTTAGAAGCAGCTAGACGAATGTTCCACTCTTTCCGAAGAGGTTTCCTCAACAGAAGAAGACAAAGTCACTAAGAAGACAAAGATGTCCGTCTACAAGTCAACGTTCCTGCCCATTCTTTCGCTTCCTATTCCTCAGAGTCATGGACCTTCACCTCAAAACAGGAACCAGATCCAGGCAATGGAGATGCGGTATCTGAGAAAAGTCGAAGGGAAGACCAGAAGAGACAGGATCCGCAACACCACTATTAGGTCAAATCTGGATATGCAGCCGGTGGAGACTACCCTAGAGGAGAATAAATTACGATGGTTTGGACACCTCCTCAGGATGAATCCAAGGAGAATCGCGAGGATGACCTATGAGACATGAGTGGAGGGAAGAAGACCAAGAGGAAGACCATGGATCACCTGGGAGGAAGGTGTGCAGGAAGCGAGGGCTGGACTGGAACAGGAGGAGAGAGCTGGTACAGGAGAGGGACACTTGGTGCAAGCTCTACAGAGGGCTTCCTCACACTGCACAGCGGTAAAAGAGGATCGGAATATGATGATGATGATTAGTTTTAAATAATAATAAATAACTAATTTTGCTGTAGAGTTGTTAATCTTGTTAAAGTTTAAATTTTCAACACCCTTTGACTTTAGCTCTTTATTCGCTACTAATTCAATTAGTTGTTTAGTTTAGACTTATACAAGTTGTAGAGACTTTTGGATATTCTTATATAATTTTCTTTTTTATCATAAAAATGATTTAATGATGATTTCTCTTTCGCATTTTTAGTTCAGCCAAACAAAGTTAGTAACATGCAATATTCAAAATAACATTTTAAAAACTTTGTGGAGACGGAAGATTTCTTATTTATTCATTGAAAGGAATACAATAGAGGTATTTATTAAAATGTAAAGTGGGATTTTTTTTTTCCTGCTTTTTTATATCGTCAGAAGAAAAGTAACTTTAATTTTTTTTTCTCCCAATACTGAGCTTTATTCAATTTTTTTAATTATGTTCGTAAGATATTTCTGAATATTATCTTTAAAGTATCGTTTCCGTGTTGGCAGGTGGGCTCATTCATGTGAAACAAGAAGAGGAAATGTTTGTCCCATATGATGGTGAGAAATATCTTATTAACCTTTCAATAGCTGGTATATAAAGAATTTTACATTTTAATATTTACCTTCTTAGGCTTTGGGCCAGTTTTACCTTGACCTATTAGTTCATGAAATTCTAAATTAGTTCTTCCTTCTAATCTCCTCACTCCTAGACTTTTCCACAGACCTTAATTAGTTTTTCAAAGATATTTGAATAGATAGGTTTTTTTAAAGATAGTGTTTCTTTTTTCTCTGAACAATTTGGACAAATATTTTTAGGTCCTAGTTAATTTTTGATCATCTTGAAATTCCAATTCCAATATAAATAGATTATAATTTTGAATATTCTAAATTGGAAATGGAATAAAGAGATACTGCTGTGAATATAAGAATATATAGGGTTAAAATAAGTTGAGTTTACTACAAATTTACAAATATTTCCCATTTAAAATTTACAAATGGCTTCCAAATTTGCATTTTTGATTATTTTTTTTCTATATGATCTGTTATTTTATCAGCCTACAATACTGCTATGCTAAGAACAAAGGGAGTAAATGCATTTGAGGTTATAATGAGAAAATGGCATTTGATGTTCTGATGCCTGCTTTTTGTTCCTTCAGTAATTAAGAACACTATGTCGTATTTTTAGGCAAAGAAGGCAAATCTACATCAGATACCCCTAAAAGTGCTTAAGAATTCACTCCAAAATGTCAGTTATCCCCTTTGTGCTTTGCACGACAAAATAATGATACTTATTGAAATAATTATGTTTTATTTTGTTAATATTTTAGGGCCTTATGTAATAAACATTAGAAACAAAGGTAAAATTCATTTAAATAATATTGGTAGCTGTTCTCATTCAAAATATGATTATTTTATCCTGTTTATCAGTGTAGTGTATTAGTACATTGCTAGTGTGGAACATATCTACATCCCTATGTACTACATCTCTGATGTAGAACATATCAATTATTTTGCAAAGCAATGTTTTATTAATTATGTTTCTTGGATTTTATTCCTGATGCTATTTTCGCATACTAATGCTTATTGGTTTTTAATTGTGTTTATCTGTATTCTTATTATTGGCATTTATTATCAGTGGAAAGTATTGAATAAGTTGATAAAGGCATTAATAAATATTGGCTAATGTTTAAAATAAAATAATTATCAGTTTTTGTTGCAGGTCCGACAGTTGGTATCAAAGTAGAGGATAGGCTGCAGGTTGATTGTGGTGAGGCAAATTTTTATTAAAATAATCTTATATATTTTTCCCTTAACTGCTTAATTTGTTTTTGAATCGGTTTTGAGTGTATTGTTATTAATTTAATTTAGTTGAGGAGATAAGTTTTTCCTACCTTTATAGGAAGTTTCTTCTTTGGATAAGCTGCTAATTAGAAATTAGTTATTTTTTAACTGTTATTGAGATTGAAAAATAGCAGGTTTCCATGTTAGCAGGTCCAAGTTTCTATTAAATATCAAAAAGGTTAAACTTAAAGATACTAACTGTTTAAAGAAAATGAAGA
The DNA here is from genome assembly GCA_948150685.1 of Rhaphigaster nebulosa. Taxonomy (NCBI): domain Eukaryota; kingdom Metazoa; phylum Arthropoda; class Insecta; order Hemiptera; family Pentatomidae; genus Rhaphigaster; species Rhaphigaster nebulosa. Next base: position 33,639,181 of record OX411312.1, on the reverse strand, counting down.
CTGAAGCAATAATGGGTTAAGTGCTGATTGAATTAGACCCGAAAAAGCAAGCTAATTATCATTGCCAACAAACTAAAAAGCGGGCTAAATGCCACAGTCATTAATAGTTACGTATAACTATTAATTCTGGCATTTAGTCTACTTTTTAGATTGGCAATAACAATTAGTTTGCTTTTTCAGATCTAACTCATTTTTTTTTGGTTCGTAAACCGTTATTGATGTCCAGTCTTCAAATGCCAACTTATGGTTTCTAGCTAGTCCTTGAGATGGACTGTCTGCGATAAGAATATATCTGAATATTGGTTTTCTTTGTCAAAATTGACCTGACTTAGCATCCCTAAAGATGGGCTTGGTTACAATTTGAATTTATTTTTTAAAAATAATGTCGAGTAATTCTTAAGAGAAATTAGATTCATCTTCGGGGCTCCCACGTCTTCAGTTGGTATACCGAGTTGAGGTGGATTTATCCAATGTTCCGACGGCAATATTTCTTAGACGTCTATCTTTTCCGATTCTTCAGAACTAAAAAGCCTCCGTATATCCTCAATTCATTCACCTCTTATTCCTCTGCCCATTTTGTAAATACCAGATTCCAGCCCTCAAATCTGTATATCTCTTCTCACAGAACTGTTTCCTTTAAAAAATCCTTTATCATTCTTGTCACTTCCTTTTGTAATTCCTTTTCCATCACCATACGTAAAATATCATATCTCACTTCATTTAAAAATCAATTATTTTCCACATTCTTAATCATCCATCTTCCACGAACCTGTAAAAATAATAAACGTATGTCTATCAATGCAAATGTTTGTGCATGCATCTATTTTTCATATTTATTTATATTTATACCACACATTATTGTATATTTCATTTTATAATTTAGGTAATTACTTGGTAGCAATGTAATAAGCCAGACAAATGTAACTGTAATTGTACATTTCTCTTATTCTTAGGGGACTTGGTATCCCAGAATAAAATTACTTTTCTTTTTTTAAAAAAATCTCTTATTTTTTTCTTTCTTTCTCAAATAATATTTATGAAAAAGTCTCACCCACGTATCAGTAAAATATAAATCCGTTAAGTGAGAAGGCGAGATAACTGCTATTCTGAAAAAAGGTTGAATCTCTTTGGAGTGGAGAATCATATTAAACATTTTTTAAATTATTAAATTCATATGTGTTTATTTTTCATACTAGTAAGATTGTAGGTATGTGATGATAACAAGCATTGAGAATTTTATACAATACAAATTTTGCATATTTCTTAGTTTTGCTTCGTCTGACACGTAGGCTCAATATTTTCTTTTCCTTCTCTGCAGCCTTTTGTTGCTTTTTAAAGACTGCTTCTTCTTTTTTTTTGTTTTTTTATCCATTTTTTATTAAAATTAATTTAGTGGTACTTTTGCTCAACAATGTTTAATTTTTTTTTTTTATATAACAATGTTTTTAAAATTAAAAAGTGGAACACAACTTTTTCTTTAAGCAATTTCTCCCTGTCAGGCTGTCACCATTCCAAAAATATGTTTATATCAACTCAAAAATAACTAACTGTTTGAGTGGAGCGAATAATAATGAAAAAGTTTTATTTATTCAAAAACAATTATTTCAGACTTATTAAAAAATGTGTGTCATGAACTTGCTTCTGCGGGTATGAAAATGGAACATAACTTTTCTCTTAGCAATTTATTATAAAACTCACTACACACATGGACAAACTGTTGTTGGCAAACCATTGTTCTCACGTGTGTAGTGGACTAAAGATAATGATTAAAATGGTTTAACCAATAAGAAAGTTGTATTTATTACTCTGTATACTACCCTATCCATTGCCCACCCCATAATAGTTAGACTTATAACCAAAATAAGTCAAACTTAGTTCCAAGTAAAACGTATTATTTTTTGTGAGGGAAAGACCAAAATGCTTTTTCAAATGTAAATGTATGTCGACCTCCACAATCAACAGTCATAAATCTACTTACCTGCGTGCTTGGTATTGAGTCACAAATCTTTATAATGCTGTCAAACACCGAAAGAAAACTTAAGTTTTTTGCACTTATATGAAGTAATTAATATTATAAAAATTCCAAGTAGTTAAATATTAAGGAGTGCTCAATAAAACATTTTAAAGAATTAATGTTTTATATAATAATAAAAATTTTCAGTTATTTTGGACATATGTATTCGTTTTTTATAGTAATATTTATTGTTTATAGGTGCTAAGGATTCTCTTGAAGAGGAAGAGGAGATCAGTCAGTATGGCTTAAAAATTAATACAAACATGTCTATAAATGAACATATAATGCCTAACCCTACGATTAATAAGCCTCATCAATGTCCTTATTGTGATTATAAAGCGATAAGAAGTGACTGTTTAAGAACACATATAATGCACCGTCACACAGGTGAGAAACCCCATCACTGTCCTCATTGTGATTATAAAACGGTCAGAATAGAATGCTTAAAATCACATATAATGGCCCGTCATACAGGTGAGAAACCTCATAAATGTCCTAATTGCGATTATAGATCAGTAAGTTCTGGACATATGAAAAGACATATAATGTTCCGTCATTCAAATGAGAGGCCTCAACACTGTCCTCATTGTGATTATAAAGCTGTATTATCTCAACAATTGAAAAAACATATTATAGACCACCATACTGATGATAAGCCCCATCATTGTCCTCATTGTGATTATAAAGCAGTATTAGCTTACCGTTTGAAAGAACATATAAAGTACCGCCATACAGATGAGAAGCCTTATCCATGCCCTTATTGTGAATTTAAAGCAATACACACTTTTAATTTAAAAAAACATATAATGGCCCGTCATACAGGCGAGAAACCTTATCAATGTTCTAGTTGTGATTACAGAGCAGTATTATCTCAACTATTGAAAAAACATATAATGTCACATCATACTGGTCAGAGTCCTTATCGATGTCCACACTGTAAATATAAAACAGTAGATTCTCATACATTGAAAAAACATATAATGGCCTGCCATACAGGTGAGAGGCCTCATCAATGTCCCCATTGCGAATACAAATCAGTACAATTGAGTAATTTAAAACAACATATATTAGGCCATCATACAGATGAGAAGCCTCATCATTGTCCCTATTGCGATTATAAAGCAGTATCATCTCAAAAACTGAAAAGACATGTAATGGGCCGTCATACAGATGAGAAGCCTTATAAATGTCCTCATTGCGAATATAAAGCTGTACAAATTAGTAATTTAAAAACACATATAAAGCACCGTCATACAGGTGAGAAGCCTCATCAATGTCCTCATTGCGAATATAGAGCGGTGCAAATCGCTAATTTAAAAACACATATAAAGCATCATCATACAGATGAGAAGCCACATCAATGTCCTCATTGTGAATATAGAGCGGTACAAAATACTAATTTAAAAACACATATAAAGCATCATCATACAGTTTAGAAACTTCTTCATATTTTGATTATAAAAATACACAATTGCTCTGATTTAAAATCGAAATTATGTTTTACCATTGGTATTGATAGTTTACTATAGAGCTGATAGGTATGAAGTCTCATCAATATCATTGGGGAGTATAATAATTAGTAATTTGAAATCATCATACTGATGAGATGGCTTATCACATTCCTCATAGTGACGAGAAAGGAGTCTTATATTGTTTGAATGAACTTTTATTATACTGTCACAAGGCTGAGAAAATATCATTGTAATTATGATCATAAAGTATTAAGAATTAAGTGTGAAAAATAGCAGGATCTTGTCTCATTTATTTATTTATTCATTTAGGAAAGTGTGCTTTAAAGTCTTTGAAGATAAAGTATCACATAAAATATTTAGAAGGCTAAACCGTACTGAAGTGTGGGGACATGCACCTAACAAATATTGTTGAATTAATAGCAAGTGACATTTAAAGGGCTCTTACCTTTTATAAAGCGGGTGATCAATCAAGGGAAAAAAGAGAGATTCCCTGAAGAACACTATTGACCAATTGGAGCTAATCTCTGGTGAGTGAGTTATCAGAGATTAGAAGGAAGGCTCATAGTCTTTCCACTTTGATGTTGTATTTTCGTTTTGAATAAACAACAAAAATGGGTTTCTTTTTATTATTTCCTAACCTGAACAAATGTTTAAATAAAATTATCCAAACCTTACAAAACGATTTATATTTATATCCTAAAGGAACATTTAGGGAGTCTCAAAGCTACAGTTAAATGAATGTAATGGTAATTCTCTTTATCTACTTTTGCATTGCTTTCAAAAAATGATTGCTTTCAGAACCATATCTGTCCCTTCCCCCATTATCTCTAGATCTCAATCCCATTGAGCACATGTGGGATGCCTTGCAGAGAAAGCTTTTCAATCACCATCCCCAGCCAGTTGACCTTCAACAACTGCGTGCAGCATTGCAACATCTATGGAGTGAAATTCCTCAAGAAATTAGTGACAACATTATTAACAGTATGCCTAATAGGTGCACACAGGTTCTTGCTATCAGAGGACATTATACAAGGTATTAATTGATTCCAAAAACTATTGTATTTATAAAATAAATTTTTTTTTTTATGAAATTAAAATCTTTTATTTTGTTATTTTTCAAAATACCTTAATTCAATTTTCCTGCTGTAAAAAAATAATAATTTTTAATAAATATTAATGCAGTTTATACTAAAAATAATACAAAAATGCTAGGTAAAGTAAATACCACAAAATTGGCAATATCCCTATTCAGTTTTGAGCAGTTTATATTAATTTAGCTTATTATTTTTATTTATAGCCCTCTGGTTATCAATACCTTAATTTACGTAAAAACATCCTTGAGTGATGAATGTAAGGTTCAATTTTTGTGGTTACTCCATCACTGTGGCATTAGAGGAAATGAGCAAGCCAATGGTATGGTTAAAAAGCAATTAAGGAGTCGCAGAAACATCTGCATTAACAAAATAAACCAGTAGTAAAAGAAAAATACATTGAGAAACGGCAGTATACTTGGTTTACAGTAAGTGAAAATTAATTAAGAATAGTCGAACCATATGTACTAATTAGTCGAGCTGACCCTGACCGTCAGCTTTCAAGAATAGACGAAACAGTAATAAACTGCCTAAGGACAGGACCACATGACGAGGGTACACTGCCTCAATGTATCTCCTGCGGGGTACGATTGATGGTATCGCAAATCTTGACAGAGTGGTTGGCATATATAGCTGAACGGGATGAAGTTAGACTCGGAACAGATATTATTCAGTCAGGTCTCGGCCATTGAATACTGTTAATGAGGCTCTGGAAGAAGTGTACGTATCACACTGAAGAAGTAATAGAATAACTCAGAAACGGAGGGGAGTGATGCAGATTTATCTTCTGAAAATGAGGAAGATGAATTTACGTGTGTCACAAAAAGGAGGATAAAAAAATAATAGACTCGATTTCTTGGATAAAAATCTCAATTATTTGGATTAAGATATTCGCTGCTGTGGATTCCGGAGTTTACTATACTTGCAATATGGAGATTTATGCAAGAAAACAGAATATATATATTTTTTTTCTATGCTAGAATAAATACCCAATTTTTTTGTGGGAATAGTGTCCCACGCCCGCGACTCTTTCTTCGCGCTCTGGGAAAAGAGCTCATCAAAGGACCAATTAATAAAGCGATCATTGGTTCCTTGCTTGCCACGGTCCATTGCGAGCCTTCCCACGGTCTTTGGGAACTTCTCCAAACACCACAGACTCTTAGGACCACAACAGCCAATAACTCCAAAACAACACGAAAACGTTGGGAAAAGAAAACTTCCAAGCTCTCCCAGCATAGTTGCAAAGGGTGTGGTCAGTACTTATGCCTTCAACATTTTGCCTTTCTTTGTATTGAAAAATTTGGCTTCGATCAAAGCGAAAATTAACTAGTAGACGAGTATGAATGAAGAGTAATTATTTGTATGTTTGATTTTTTTTTCTTATATGCACCTATTTTACTTCTTCATTTGTGTCCTTATTAACTTTTATCTGTTCCAATTTTTTTTACATATAAAAATATTTATAATAGTTTAATTCTTGAATATTTGTAAATATTTTACTCAATTGTTGTTCCTATATGTTTTACATGTAAAATTTTAGTTATTTAGTCATTAATATATCAAGCTTGTGCAATATTTCATTACTTTGTTTGTAAAGTGATGAAACAAACTTTATATTTGTGTTATTAGGATAATAACTATATAAAAACTAATTATTTTTCCATTTAAAGGTTCCTTTACTTTTGCATAGTATAATTTTAAGAATAATTTAAGAAATATAAAGATTCGGCGTTATATTTTAAAGAACTGAGAGGGAAAGAGCGATTTTGATTTTCTAGTAAAATATTTGCTATTTTTTAATGATTTATAAATTGTATGTGCATTGTTTTAAAATAAATGCTGTTAACAAAATTGTGTGTGCAGTTATTACACCTAGCACCTAGATTATTACAATTCATTTGTGAAAATTGTTCTTGTAACTCACATATAGGAGGGGAGCGCCAGTGTAACTACATCTGTAATGGAGTTAAATTTTCTTATGTGAAAGAAAGCCAAAAGGCGGTAAATATTTCTGAAGCACTAAATAATTGTTTTACTGACAAGTGGAGTGTACGATATGTCCGTCGCCGATTTTGATAAAATTTTTTTGGGTTATTTTACATTGAAAGCAAGTTAACACATATCCAACCATTTCTTCCAATGAGCCCTTGGAGCTGAGAAAAAATAAATAAAGCACTCTGAAACTGCTTTATTGGTTTATTATTTTCAATAATAGACCTTTGGAATCGACCAAAGAAAAAATTGTTGTAACCCCCCCTCCCTCAAAATTTGAGGTTTTACGTTTCAAGATATATAAAATCCAAATATCGAATAAAAAAAAAATCCGTCCGTCCGCCGTCCGCGGCTTTTCTCCGAGACTACTGGACCGATTTTCTTGAGATTCGGTACCAATATCACCGGTCACCCCAGGTTGATCCTCGGAACTCGACATTACCATCCGTCTCTTTGTTTAAAAATGGCGGCCGATTAGAGATCTTATTAACTCGGCCAATTATAAAGATAGAGGGGAAACGTAAGGCGCTTTGGAATCAGCATAACAGGGCATAAAAAAAAAAATCCATATAAATGCCGATTGAAGATCTTATTAGCCAGTAACTCTGCCAATAATAAGTAAAATTTCAAAAATATCTATTCTGTCCAAGTAAAAAAAAAAATAAGCAGTATGCACTAAAGGAAAAGAAATTTGAAGCTTGCCCCAAGATGATCGCCATGAGAGTATGGAACTGGGAGTGTTAAGGAAAAACTGTGTCAATGCAAGTAGGCTGTGATGGTTAGGACATGTAATCAGAGGGTAAAATGATACAGAGGAAATATTTGATATGCACTTCAGTAGGAAAAAAAAAAGGTAAGACTAAGGAAACTAAAGGAAGTGCAGGAATAATCCAAGGAATTTATAAGATAGAGGGGAAACGTAAGGTATTTTAATTAGCTTAACAAGGCATTAAAATAAAAAAATCTCTATCTGTAAATGTTTTTGGTTCATTATTTTCAATAATAGACCTTTGGAATCGACCAAAGAAAAAATTGTTGTATTGTTGGCTTCTGACTTCTTCGTATCTCTCTGCTTTATCGTTCCTTGGATTATTCCAACACTTCCTTTAGCTTCCTTAGTCTTACCTTTTTTTTTCCTACTGAAGTGCATATCAAATATTTCCTCTGTATCATTTTACCCTCTGATTACATGTCCTAACCATCACAGCCTACTTGCATTGACAGTTTTTTCTTAACACTCCCAGTTCGGCACTCTCATGGCGATCATCTTGGGGCAAGCTTCAAATTTCTTTTCCTTTAGTGCCTACTTTTTATTTTTTTTTACTTGGACAGAATAGATATTTTTGTAATATTATTAAGTGGAAATAATAAACCATTGTGTAATAATTTGCAGCGTTTTTATATCTCGAGTCTGAAGAAGAAGCTCTTGTTTAAAAAGTTATTACAGTTTAATAACACTTCACAAAAGGAGCTCCTAACTTATACTCTCTAACTCTTTTTCTTAGAAGCGACTGGTAATTGTAACGAGATTTTTATTTCTAAATTAATTTAAATTTTTTTCTTTTTGTGAACTACCGCTAAACAATGATCATAAAAAATAAAATAAAAGTTGGACTTTACTAAAGATGATAAGGCAGGCTCTAAAATAAATAAGTTGCAGCAAAGGAAGTACGAAATTACAAGTACGTCGCTGAAGTATTTTATCTCTTCAATTAGTTCTACAGTTTAGGGAAACAAAAAAAGTATATTTTCCTCTTATTTTATGACATATCAGAGATTGGGAAGCAAAATTCTAATTAAATAATAATTAAGAACACGCATAAATTAATGTGATTGAAAAATTATTTATTTTATCTTCAAATAATAGTTGAACTAAATGCCTAAAGGTAGCAGCACAAATCAAGAAAGCTGAAAAATTAATAGTTCTATTCAGTGCCGGAAGAGAGCAGCACCATCCAAGCATGCATTTCCGAAGTCTAATTCTAGCAGGAAAATTTTTACTTTGTAATAGGAGAGTAGGAGTGTGCAGGAGCTCAACTGCTCTGCCTGATATGTAGACTCGATTGTGCTGCTATCTTACGGTGCTTAATACGAACTGTATTAGTTTTAATAATTGCCACAAGATAGCAGCACTATCGAGTCTACCTATTAGCCAGGGCAGTTGAGCTCCTGCACACTCCCACTCTCCTATTACAAAGTAAAAATTTTCCTGCTAGAATTAACTTCGGAAATGCATGCTTGGATGGTGCTGCTCTCTTCCAGCACTGAATAGAACTATTAATTTTTCAGCTTTCTTGATTTGTGCTGCTACCTTTAGGCATTTAGTTCAACTATTATTTGAAGATAAAATAAATAATTTTTCAATCACATTTATTTTTACGTGTTCTTAATTATTAATTAATTAGATGGTTGCTTTGCTTTGCTACTATATACTTTAAAAATATTTTTGGGACTGTCTGATATGTGTTGAGAACTCAATCGACTAACATAGTACGACAAATGATTGATGCACATTAATGGAGACACGCTAATTTACTCGACTAACCTGGCATATTTGAATTATTGATATGTAGTTGTGTATATTTTTCAGAAACTAATACTCATTCTCAATACAAAGTAATGATAAAATTGATAGAAATATGTTCAGCTAATTTATAGAAAACTCATTTACCAGGTGAAGTCACTAGAGAGACAAGCAGAGGTAGCGTTTTTAGGATTAAAAAAAAATGTATTTAGATTATATAAACGTGGTTTCACTATTGATTAGTGTTTACATAATCAGTTCGTACATACAAGATTTTTTAAGCTTTTTAAATTATTTATATTTTTATAGCAAACCTGCTGGGACATAAAGAATGTCTAAAGATTTGAGTATAAAGTCATCATCTTCAGGATTTGAAATATTAGTGTGGGGTATAAAAAAAGAGGATAGGTGGTCAGCAAGGAGTTCTGATTTTTCTATGTCTGAAGCAGCCCAAGAACCATCATCTTTTTGAAGTGGCACTGACACCTCCCGATGCTTTAGAACCTTCTTGGTATGTCCCCATAAGCTTCCATCATCTGTTATAAGGTTGTTAACGTATGTTTCCTACTTATCACGGTTGAATTTCTGGATTTGTCGTTTCAATGTGTTGTTTAGTCTGTTAAATGTCTGTCTGTATGATGGGAGTCTGTTTGTCTGCCATACTTTTCGAGCTCTCCTCTTGGCTCTGATCAAATCCCTTATGTATTGTGAGTAGCTGGCTAGGTTTTCAGATTTTTGAGGCCTAGGAACTGAGGATGACAAAGCGGCGTTTTGGACGCTCTTTGTGAAGGTGTCGACGGCTTCCTCCAGTTCTTTCTGCGTTTTAATAGATATTGGGATAGAAAGTGCAGAATCCAGGTTATTCCTGTTGGTATCCCAATCCATGATCCCATTAATAAGAGATGGTCGTTTCGATGCCTCACAGGGCTCATCCAGCAGTAGGAGATTCACCAGGGAATGATCAGAACAGAGATCAGAGCTAGTATTAACAGTGTGTGGTTCAGTTCTAAGTCCTTTGGTGATAAAGAAGTCCAATAACTCGGGTGTTTTGTGTATAGATGTGGGCCAGTAAGTCGGAGAGTTTGGAGTTATTGTTTCTGATGAGAGCTCATGTAAGGCTCTCCTGAGATTCCTTCCCCTCGGGGTACAAAGTCTAGATCCCCACATCTGGTGTTTTGCATTATAGTCCCCTCCGGCGATGAAACAGCTTCCTAGGTATTTAAAGAAGTTGCAAAACATGGCAGGTATCAGCACATACCTAGGAAGACAATAAATTGCAGCATAGGTAATGGTGTTATGTTTGGTATATAATGTAATGCCAGTGGATTGAATGTCAGGTGTTACGGGTAATTTTAAGGGGTCATGTTTTAATGAAGATTTTATTAGTATTGCAGTTCCTCCGTGAGCTGTGCTGTCCGGGTGGTCAGTTCTGTAAGTTTTGTATCCTGAAATATAAAATTTTGAGCGTGGTGTTAAGTGGGTTTCAGTTATCAATGCGATGTCAATACGTTTCTTGTGTAGTTGGATATCTCTGTCAGCTCTGTCTTATGTTGAGTCAATCCATTTGCATTCCAAACGATGATAGACAGGGATCCTACAGTTAGCGATCTAGGGGGCATAGTGAGGGCATAAGGCCTGAGTTATAATTGAAATTTGTTGGAGAAGGGTGTAAAGTCGCTGAATGAGAGTGTTAAGATTGTAGATTAGATTTAGTACTTGCAGGGAACCATTATCAGTCAGAGGTGCTGACTGTGCAGTATCCCTCCTCATACCTGACTGCTGGTGTGGAGCTTGGGGTTGAGGCTGCGGCTGCTGATGTGGTGCTTCAGTTGAAGTAGAAGGGTGGGGCTGCGGCTGCTGTTGTGGGGCAGGAATTGGTGAATGTTGAGGCTGTGCTCTGACTTCAGGTTGGGCAGGTTGAGAGCGCTGAGCAAGCTGTGGGAGTGCTGGGAAATCTTGTAGTCCCGGTGGTGGAACATGCTGGGCAGCTGTAGGTCTCTGTTGGGTTCTGTAGTTTCGCTGAGTCCTCAGATCTATCAGAGTTTTACACCCCCTATAATTGGTTGGATGTGCCCCCAGATAATTTGCACATGTCGCCGGGATTTCTCTTGATTTGCTGCAGGAAACACTTTCGTGTCCCAGACCGCACTTCACACAATTTGGTGGATGATTGCAGTATGTCTTTGTGTGACCATACTTCTGGCATCTGGTGCATTGAGGTATCATTCTCTTCTTTCTTGGTTCTTCTATCTTAATTTTTGTATAATATAAAAAATCTGTTTTGAAAATGTCTTCATTGAAAGAATTCTTTGATACATCAATAAAGAACATTGGTAGGGGTTCCTTAGATCTAGACAAAACATTTGTAACATTGATAATTTCATAGCCAAGCTTTGCAAATTCTTCTTTGATTATGCAAAGTGGTATGGCGTGGTGTAAACCCTTTAGTACCACTCTTGGCATTTTATCTTCGGGGAGCTGATAGGTGTGGAATTCTGCTCCATCCCGACGTAAACTTGAGACGAGCTTTCTATACACAACAGGTGTTTCTGGTTGCACAGTTACACCTCTTGTATTGTTTCTTAATTTAAATGAATTGTGACCAGCTTCATTTTGAAGAAATGAAACTAGTGCAGCATAGTCTCTAATTCCATTTATATAGATAGGTGGTTTCTTGGTTGTTTGATTGCTGGGTCTCACTGTCCCTCATTTGAGACAAAGCTTCATACCTGTTTTGGGTTTTGGTGGTGTTGACATACGTCTTCTTAGCTTTTGTGGGGTCCAATTGTGATGTTGTTGATCTTTTTCGCCCTGTCACAAGCTCCCATCTATTGTTGCTGACAGTTTCTTCACTGTTTACTGTCTCCATCTCACTAACCTCCTGCTGAGAGGCCGCGGGTTCGACCATCTTCAGCAGCGATAATCTCTTTGGTCAACTTATTTCCAAGATATTTTACAGCTCTAGACTTAAATAGAACTAAAAAACACTTTTTATCACCAAAAAGAACACTTTATTTAATAGTTTTTTGAGAAAATACGCGAGCACATATAAAGTAACCTTCACTGTGTTAGCATTCAACATGGCCTCTCTGAAGATAAAATAAATAATTTTTCAATCAATTTATTTTTGCGTGTTCTTAATTATTAATTAATTCGAATGTTGCTTTGCTTTGCTACTATATACTTTCCTCTTCTCCAAAAATAGTTGAGAATCGCCGGTCAATTTGGATCCTGTTAAGTCACATGCTTCTAGTGATGTATTAGTGGAATAATTTCTTCCATGATCCCTCAATATTCCTTTATTGTTGTATACTACATAGTTTCACCAACGTTTTCAGGGTACTCCCCCATCCTTACGATGTTTTTTTTTTCTATACTCCTATTGTCTAGATATTTCGTCTGTTAATAGATACAAATAAAAAAACAAGAAAAACTGAGTTTTGTCTGCTTTAAAAACATTGCTAGGAGTGTATACTACATTTTACACACCATCGTCACAGAGATATCATGGAAGAAATTATTCCACTAATACATCATTAGAATTTTTCTTCTTCCCATCATTATTAGTATTAAACACTTAGTCACTTAGTTCTTTTTATTGCATCAGTCCCCTTTTGTTATCAAAACAACATTAACATTCAAAATAAAGTTATTCAATTCAGATATGTTATTTAGTATATAAACAGTGTTTTTTTTTATTTATTTATTCTTTTTTTTTTAAATCGTTAAAAATCGCAGAAATCAGCCCTCTGTCCTCCGTCAGTCCCCTGTTCGCCAGTACCGGTGCTTATTAACACAGGGAACTTATCCATCGTCAGAGGATTGATACCTCGGTCTTACTAGGTATCTCGGCTTAATTAAGCTACGAAATGCATGGCATGGCATACCATATATATACTATACATATATTAGTCCATTCAAACGGGGACCAGAAAGGGATCTCGGTGGAACGTTTTGAATAAATCCTGAAAATTTGCTAATTTATGTTTGTTGGGGTGCTAATTACGGATTTTAACTTTTTCATACCAACATAAATTATCTTTTCACAAAATGCTTTATTATTTATTAAAATAGGCTGTTTACGCAAATAGATTTCTGTAGATAATACTAATTATAATGCTAAACGATTATATCTGACTATTTATGACTATCATCTAAGTGGGAAAGGGGGAGGATATTTATACGGAGGCAGAAGAAAAATGCTGTCTAGTGATTCTCCTGTGATTGGTTTCCATAAATGTCGTCAATTTTCCGAAATTGCCAATTTACAATACACTTGAATAACAAAGATTTTGTTTTTAATTTAAAAGTTAAAATGATGCCCACGAAAATGTAAACATCAAATGTGTTAGTAAACATTGATAATCACGTTAGTTTTTGCCGTAATTCCAACAATTCTTCAATCTTCATCTTGCATCAGACTTGTCTACGACTGAAAATTATTATTATTTAATGGTGCTACGTCCCAAGTAGAAACTTGGCCTGATCCAAAAACGTCAGTTTTCCAGACCAAGTGCTGTCGCCTTCCAATTTCTGATACCAAGTAGAACCCTGGCATCACTAGCCACTGATTGTTAAGTTTTGGGCGACCAACTCCCCTGGTTCCATATATTCGCTCACTAAATATCTTCCGTGGGATTTCTTCTAGGTTCATTCTTATGACGTGACCAGCCCATTGTAGTTTAATCAATTACTCTATATTTACATCCTTATACATATTCTTCAGCTCATCATTTGTCCTTCCTCGCCAGGCTTGGTTAATACATATTGGTCCGATTAATCTTCGGACAATTTTCTTCTCATATCTTAGTAATGACGATTCAATGGGTTTGCTTAAATGTCCACATTTCTGAGGTATAGTTAAGGACTAGGCGGATCAGCGTCTTATAGATTGTTATCTTTGCTGCCTTGGACAGAGCTCAACTACAGAGGTATTTCTGAAGAGCGAAATAGCATCTGTTTGCTGAGAAAATACGACTATTTATTTCTTCATTCATGCTATTTTGAGAATTGACTTAGGCTCCCAGGTACACAAATTCACTGCCATCACCAGAAATCATAAATTTCAGAGGATAGGCGAACTCTGAAATTTATGATGATCCATTTCTGCAATTCCTTTCAGCTCATACAGGGTGGATGTCTGCATGCACTTCGTCTTCTCACTATTTACACTTAATCCCATTCTTGCAGCTGAGACCTCTGGGGCTTCGAATGCTGAAACTACATCTCTCCATGTCCTACCTATAAGGTCTAAATCGTCAGCATATTCAAGAACTTGAACAGATCTATTCAACAAGGTTCTCCCAACCTGTATTCCTGCAATCCTTACAGCCTTTTCTAATGACAAGTTAAAGACAAGGCAAACCAAGTCGCCAGCTTGACACCAGTATCTGTAGTGAACCCTCTAGATAACTAGGGATTGATAAATTATTTGCCACTTCTATAATTTTGTTTTATTGAAAACTAGTTTCGAATGCTTTACATTCATCTTCAGTTCTAAAAACAAACAAAAAATTCAAAATATAGTTTGGTATTATTATACATATTAAATTAGATGTAATATAAATCAGTATTGTAAAACATTTATGTATTATGAATGTAATTAAGACAAAAAATCAAATACATGTTGGTACTCACCAAGGTTGAAATGGATTATATCAAACAGAACAGTTTGTACTGGTTTCTTCTCGCACTGAACTAACAATGAAAGAAAGGTAGGTAGGATGTTTATAGGTAAACGGTTTAAGGGTCGGGTTTTTTCCAGTAATGCCGATGAATAATTGGTTTTTCTGTCATAGATGAGAATAAATTTAAGATTGGACTATTGGAGATATTTATTTGGTTATTTAAGCAAAAATCTGGATTGGATTTAAAGGATTTCATTATTTTAAGTGCTTCAAATATATTTAATTTGAGGCTGTTTTCAACGTTATGTATTAATTTAACTCCTGAGTCTTTGATGACTTTATGGTTTTTTTTTTCATTTAAATGAATTGTAAAGTTGGAATTCTCTGTCTTATTATTATAAGCACGTATGTGTTCCTTTAATCTCTGATTTAGCGATCTTCCAGTTTTTCCCATGTAATTGACTGCATAATCATTAGAATTTAGTCCGTATACTCCGCTTTTTTGGAAAGGGTCTATTTTGTCTTTAGGAGAAGATAAATATGACGATAGGGTTTTTTCTATTTTAAATGCAGGGTTTAACCCTATTTTTTTCAATTCATTTCCGACTTTGGTGGATAAAGTCAGATAAAGCTATCTGAAATATAGGATGGCAATTCATTTGTATGATCCAAAAATTCATTACGTATTCCCGGTCTAAATAGAATTCCGTTACTCCACATAGTATTTCATCAAGTGTGTACCTAAACGCACTAACATCTGAGCCTTTTCTGTTCACACGCTAATCGAATTTTCATATTTTAATTTTTTATAGTTAGCATTAAAGTTAATTACAGTTAATCACTGAGGTTCCGATCAATTCTTGTAATAAATAAATTTAATATACCCGATGGTATATTATTATTATTATATTAATCTAAATTTTAGGTTAGCCGGGCGCATTTATTATTAAGTTTAAAAGCATGATTTGCATTTGCTCTTCTCAGAAGAATGATATTGACAAATCCAAAATTATATTATATCTAAGTTAATGCAAGTTGTCTGTCATTTTCAATTACCTATCAGCCCACGTTATCTGTATAAATGAATCGATCTTATTTAATTTTCGCTTTGAATCAACTTTGTATTGAATCTATTTGAAGCGTCACACCGGTTGGTTATTTTCTAAATAAATTTTTATCGTGAATTAGGTTATATGTTGTTTTTACACAGTTTTAAAACTGCTATTAGATTTAATTCTGCTTTACTAATGTGTTACGACATTTATTGAAGTGTATTACGGAAATTCGAATCACGGAGATCCAGCTTATATGTTTTTGTTTGGAATTACCAAAATGAGTAAGTTACTATCCTTACATTAACCCTAGTGATTTAAAATTAGTATCTTTAGTTTTTTTCTACTGATGAGAAACTATTACCTAAGTATTGCTAATTTCATTTTATTTTTATGGATTGAAAATTTATTCAAGTTCATATTATCATTGTAAAATGAAGTATTTGAAATGATTTTTGGTTTATATTGTTTAAATTGATCCATTATCATTATACAAATCAGTTAAAATATATACAATTATTTATCACAATTCTTTTCATCATTTTCTGCCTATGATGAATATCTGTATATACCAATTTTTAACGGAGTTATTGCATAAATTATTTTTATCATTATTCTAAACTAATGGACAATAACCTTAGTGAAATTTCGGTTCTGATAATGATGTTTACTTTATCGTTACAGTACTTTTACTTTTGAAAGATCAAGGTGTATGTTGTAAATCTTGATCCAGTAAATATAATTTAAATTAATATCATTAGAGCGGTTGAAATGTTTGTTTGTTGGGACTGAACAAAAAGTTATTCATTAGAAAGATGATCAATTCTAAACTAATAGATTAACAAGAAGTAGACTGAGATAGATAGTATTTTGTTTTCGTTGATCTAGATTCGTGTTTTGACAAGGTTCAGAGGAAGGTATTATGCTGCATTGATTAATGGTGGTGTTATTATCCCTCCATTTTTGCTAAGCTTTATTGCTAATATTACTTCGCTCTCTAGTTCTCTTACTTCGCTCGGTCTCTAGTTTTAGTTCTTATCTCTTTAGTAGTAGCTTATTCTCCATATGTGTGTCTGTGTGTGGTCTGAAATTACAGTACTTTTACTTTCCAAACTGTCTAGAGCAGCGTTTTCGAACTTTTTTTATTTGTGGCATACTAAAGTTATCAAATAAAAGTTATGGCATCCTTATTATTATTTATTATTATTTTTATTTATAATAGGTGAAATAATAAACTATTGAAGTAAAGAAAAAAGAAACATAAAATACATAGAATTGTAATTTAAATCCAATATTAATTATTTATAATTGTTTTAATTATTTATTTAATATAATTTAATAATTTTATTTTTAATACAACTTAATTATTTAAAAAATTTATGGCATATTTGTAGCACCCACTTTGAGAACCACTATGTACACCTTAAAATAGTTAATTTTCTTATCTTTATTTGGATGAAATGTATATATTTAATTTTAGAAATCAATTGATACATTTTATCTCTTTGGCAGCATCCATTTTGAGAACCACTGTTCTAGACTTTAAAACCATAAGGGGTTAAATTTTCTTTACTAAATTTGGATGATAAACATATTTTTTTTGTTTTCCTTTATGTTTACCCTTTAAGGTTACCCCAAAAAAACCAAGATCTATTTATTGAATACATACTCCATGCCTTTTAGATGCATACAACATATATTGCTTGTTTTATGCATATAATTTAAATAATACAAGATAGTTTATGTTACAAGTTGAATGTACAATATGTTAACTTAAGAAAAAGAAAAATAACAAGATAAATTGGATTTATATATACACGTTGTAAAGTCCATAAGTTTCCGGCCTGAGGAATAAGGAAAGGTGAAAGAATTAAAACTGGTGCTATCGTTTTTCAATATATTCTCTTCTAAGTTGTAGATACTCAATACAGCGCTAGGATAAAATTTCTATACCATGAAAACAATAATTTTCTTCTTTGTTAGAAAAATGTTCTTTTACCACTGCTTGGACCTCTTTGTCGGTGTTAAATCTCTTCTCACGAAGGTCAGATTTTAACTTCGAGAAAAATTAGAAGTCACTAGAGGCCAAGTCTGGGCTATAGGATGGATAGGAGGTTTCCTTGGAACCCGCAGTCCTTCACAGTGGCCATGGAAATCAATGCTGTGTGGACAGGGACATTGTCGTGAAAATGCCGAACATCTCTGCCCAACTTCTCTCGCCTTTTCTCTTTAATAGCGCCTTGTAAGCGGTGAAATAGGGCTGTATAAAACTCGGTGTTCACTGTGGTGTTCCTTTCCTTAAAATCAATCAGCAGTATTCCTCTATAATCCCAAAAAATGGTGACCATTACCTTGTTTGTGGACTGCGTGATTTTTGTCTGAGATGCTTCTCCTGGCCTCCATTCTATGGATTCCCTTTTGCTGAGTGGGTCATAGTATAGAACCATTGTCTTATCCCCAGTTACTATTGAGCCCAAGAAATTTTTTGGGTTGACATTATATGCACATAAAAATTCATTGCAGCAGCGAAAATGTTCCTCTTTTTGAGCAGCCAAAAGAATTTTTGGAAACCATCTTGCACTCACTTTGCTCATATGCAAATGTTCTTAAATGATCCTCAGAATACTTGTTTTTGAAAGCCCCAACCTTGCTGCTATTTCTTTGATCTTCAGCCTCCAATCAGAAAGCAATTCAGCTTCCACAAGTTGGATTGTTTCGGAAGTGACAGCTTCCAATGGGCGACCAGAACGCGGGTCGTCATCCAGACTAAATCGCTGACTTAAATGATTTTGCCCATTCTTTTTCAGTGGAATATGAGAGGGATGACCCATACACACCATCCTAGCACTCTTTAATTTGCGCAGGGATAAAGACCTCTTTACACAAGAATTTAATAATCAGACCGTATTCAATCTTGAACATTGTTAAAACATACAGATTACTTCAAGGTTAGATGCGGACTGATAGGACTGAGGAAGTGCGGGTGATGGGTATGGAGAGTGCAGGCATGTACACCGTAGGCATAATGCACGGAAGGCAAGTCTCAGCCTGCTTGAAATAGAGGAACGAGGGCAAACAGGAAACTTATGGATCTTAATACATATAAATATATAATTTTAGAAATCAATTGATATTTTATGTATAAACTGATGCTGCCGAGACAATGCAAATTATGTTTAATGGATAAAATATATATATATATATATATATATATATATATATATATATATATATATATATATATATATATATATATATATATATATATATACATATATATATATACATACATATATATACATATATACATATACATACATACATACATTTTAGCCTTTTGACAGATTTAAATTCCAGGTTTGTGTCTTGCTAAGTTATATGATTTTGAATAACCAATTAAACTATTGTTTCTTTAAAATATTCAAATTATGGAGTTGTCTGTTTATGAAATACGTTTAATATTTTTAATATTAGTGTTGGCTTGTAATTTAACAATATTACTAGATTTTAATTGGATTTAATACTTTATTTAACCTGTGTTGCCATGTTCTTTTAGTGGAAAGAGATCCAACCAAAAGAAAAGTGAAACCAGCTCAAGCTCTTTTTGATTTTGAAGATTTAGGCGAAAGTTCTGATGATAGTGATTTTCGTATAGAAGACCACTGTGAAGAATCTGATGATGACTCTATTGATTCAAATGGTAATGGAAAAAGTTCTGGTAAGTAATTAATGATACCCTTTAAAAGAGTATTTTGTCTTGAAAAGATTTTATCTAAAACTGCTCTCAATTTTCCAAGGTGATGAGGGTAGTGATTCAGGTGCTACAACTGATATTAGTGATTTGGGTGAAACACTTGGCGATCAGAAAGCAGATGATTATTTAGCTATTCTATCTGAACAGAAAGAACACAAAAAGCAGGTAAAATCCTTATAATGAAATTTTGAAATCTACCATACTAATGAATAAAAATTGCAAATCAGTTTTAAAACTTAATTATTATTAAGTTCATTATCATTGGAGTAATTATTATGTTTTCCCCGCCATAATTATGGTCTTTTTTTCTCTGTCGGATAACACTTAAGATTACTGGCTCCTTTCCTGCATCACACAAAATATCATGGTCAATATTCGTTACAAGTTGCCTGATTTGAAGATCTCTTTCTCACTATTTCACTACTGTTCCTATTTTATTAATTTTTTTTTTTTGCGAGTTTTTTATGGGAAGGGATATATAGATATGAATAGCAGAAGCAAATTGCTGATATTAGATAAAAAATATATAAGAATAAATTAAACTTTTTATATTCATTAATTCAAAAATAACAATTATAAATGAGTTATGGTTAATATGATTTATAAAATACTTGTGCCGGTGGTTCGTGAAAAGCCTCTTGAACTGAACAGTTTTGTAAAATATGAGCGAGCATCTCTGGGGATCCTGATGACAAATTTCAGAACCGTGATTAATGTTTTTCCCTTACCCTCTAATTTACCAAGAATTTAATTGTGAACCAAGCAGCTGTTGAAGTGATTGAAAATTGTTGATTGAGAGAAGGAATTAGTGAGCATGGTTGGAAAGGAGGTGTGATTTTGAATCTAGTAATGTTTTGTTTGACCTAATTTGGGTTGTAAGTTAGTTTAATTTCAGTTAATTTTGTTTTTTTGTTAACAGTTTAATCCGAAGGATTCCTTGAATATTTTAATATGTAGTGTCTGCCTTGGCGATAGAAGTGATGCTGCAAATGAGATTATCGAATGTGATAACTGTGGTGTTACCGTCCATGAAGGTACCTCTATCAGATTATTTATATAACTTTTGTTTGTGTTTTATTATTATTACTATATGAGGGATGGGCAACCTTTTCTCACCGCAACTCATTTGGATCTCACCGCAACTCTTTTGTGAGATACCCCTATGACTAGAAATCCCAAAGGAATCGTATGCTTCTTATATAGCACATTAATTCCTTAGGTTTAAGTCTAGCAATGTCTTCAGGTTTAATTATGGCCTCTTGTAAATGCTGTAGCCTTTGGAAGGCAAGAGCTTCATATTCACTAAGAATGTGTTCTGCTTTTTCTTCTTCCTCAAGGCACAGACGGAAGGCATATGGAATCTTCCACTATCTTCATCTTTTTCAGATGATATTTTAGCGTGCCCGTAACTGTTGTGTTACAACTTTTTTAAAAGCAAATTTTTCTTTCTATGAAACTAAATTAGATGATTGTTGTCAATAATTAATAACTATAATAATATGAATAATATTGGTTTTCCTCAAGTATCGTTTTATTTCCTAAACAGAAAAGCTCGTAACTATGCTTATGTATATGTTTTCTTTTTTCTTCTGAAACCTAATTTTTGGTTTACTCTATTCAATTTTAGCATGAAAAATAAATTGTATTTTATTCTGCATTAAAGTTAAATTAATGTGGAAGCAGGTTTTGGATTGAACTATCTACTTATAGTCTGGTCTATTAATCTTATGAACCAGACAGTTCTGTTTGAAAATCTCCAGTGTTATTTTCATGCAATAATTTATGATATTAAAAATGTTTAAATTGTAAAGATTGAATTAACTTTATTTAGAGTTGTTAAAGATAACAGTTTTGCTGATATTGTTTTCTTTAAATTATATGATTATAATTTATATTAATTAATGCTGTAATATAATATCTTAATATAAAAATATTACATTGGTGTGGGTATGGTTGATCGTATATGTAATAAGTGCAACAAAAAATATTATATTAAGTTGTTATTGTTTTGTTATTTTTTAATATATTATTATTTTAATTATTGTTGATGTTTGTTAGGTTGTTATGGGGTTCAAGATTCAGACAGTGTTTGTAGCACTGACTCTCCATGCCCGACTACGCCTTGGTTTTGTGATTCTTGCAAGGCAGGACTCGAGAGTCCAGAATGTGAGCTTTGTCCAAATCCAGGTATGTAAGTTGTAAAAATGGTAATATCTAATTGAAAATTATAATCATAGTAAATATCTAATTGAAGATGGTCAAAATTTAATAATTCAATTTAATCAGTATTATACTGTGTCTTATTTTGATTCTTTCATTCTGTTTTATCATCCCAAGCCAGCAGTATTTAGACTTCAGCATTCAGTGAAATCCCTTCAAAGTTTTTATAATTATTTATGTTATTTCTTTATCTTATCATTGTCCTCTTTAATCATTTGGCATAGAGGTTTTATGAAAGTGTTTCCATGTTTTACGGTTTGCAGTTCTTGCAGTGGCATACTCCTGGGTTAGACCATCCTTACACAGAATTGTATTGATGCTTTCTACTTCAGCCCTATCACTATTATCGCCTCTTATCTTTTTCATAGGAATTGTCTCTTATTAATTTTCTGTTCATGGCCGAACCATTGCAGCTGTGATAAGATTCTTTATCGCTTAGTGGCTTTACTGCCTAGCCCTTGGTAGATCATTTGTTTTCTCATTAATATATTTTTACATTATTTTCATGGCATATAAACACCATAGCCTATAAGGTCAGCCTGCTGTTTTGTGTTCTAATTTATGGTGGAACAACCCGATGACCTTTCCAAATCTCCTAAGCATACATTTTGGAATTGGTTTGTAGAACTTTGATTATCTTCACAGTCAAGTGAATAAACTAAATGCATTTTAAGATTAAGCTTTCTGTTCTTTGCTATATAAGACCAGTTACAACAATTCTAGGAATGGTTCATTGCAGTTTTTATTTTAACATACCTTGATTGGGGCCTATCAGTGTCTCAAACAACTGACTATTGGTCATTGGGCTATTTCAGCTGAAAATATGGACTCCAATGCTCTTTTTCTCTCTTTTGTCATTACATCTTTTCATCGTAAATTGCAGGCCATACTTAAATGCTCATATAAAGGAGACCTTTTTTTTATGGGGTCTATTGTGAAGTTATGACTATTTAAAAAAAAATAAAAAAATTATTGTGCTATTTAGCTTTATTAAAATATTTTCTTGTCACAGATTAATATTATTTATCATAGATTCAAATATTATTTTTACTTTGTTTTAGGTGGAATATTCAAGGAAACAGATGTTGGCAAATGGGTACATTTAGTGTGTGCTCTGTACATGCCTGGTGTGGCTTTCGCTGAAGTGGATAAACTTCAATCGGTTACTCTGTTTGAGATGGCCTATTCGAAATGGGGAGCTAAGGCCTGCTCTCTCTGCTCTGATCAGAGATTTTCTCGAACTGGAGTTGCTGTCGGTTGTGATGCCGGCATGTGCAAAACATATTTTCATGTTACTTGGTATGTTATTAATGAAATATTATCTGAGTTTGTGTTATTGTTGTTTTATATTATGAAACAACATGATATAATAGTTGTTTGTTAGAGGATTCCGGCGTACTGTTCCTAAAAGTATTATCGGTTCGCTTTTGATATAAGGGTTTAAATTTTGTTTCGAGTTGGACCCACAGAATAAATTTATTTCTTCCCACTCCGGCTAGACTAGGTAGATAATCTTTAGGTTACTTCCGTTTTTTTCCTAGTTTGTGGACATGGCATCGAGGAAGATACAGACGTTACTGTAATTGTGTCAAATTTTCAGTATGTGGCTTTCAACAGATCTTTACATTTCAGAGCCCTTTGAGTCCACAACTAACTCATAAATGGCCCAATTCTGTTGCTCTGTTTTTGGTTTGTAGGGTAAATACATCCCATGCCTGTGGAACAAGATGGACACTGTGCTCGCAATAGCTGCTGCGTGGCTGGGCTAAAAGTTCAAAATGTGTTTTTTGATATTT
This sequence comes from Rhaphigaster nebulosa, assembly GCA_948150685.1. NCBI lineage: Eukaryota > Metazoa > Arthropoda > Insecta > Hemiptera > Pentatomidae > Rhaphigaster > Rhaphigaster nebulosa. The sequence goes on along the minus strand of OX411312.1, from coordinate 33,615,639 downwards.
TATCCAAACCAACTCATAAGAATTTTGATGAAACTTGTCTAAGGTTTTCTCCCAGAAGCCCTTTGACTTTTCATATATAGTACATCCTCGAAAGGAGGAAAAAAGTTATGAAGAGAAGTAATTTTATTTGTGCATAAGTTAAAAAGTATACATTTTATGGGAAATACCATATAATTACTTGAAAGATCATTAAATTCTATACAAAAATAATAATTATCTAAATTGGATCAATATTAGCAAAATATGATATATTGGACTTAGTACCCATATTTAGTTTCCAAATAATTTGAAAACTACATATTCCAGATGCTTGTTTAAAAGTTATTTAATTTGCCTACAAAGCTAATCTTTAAAAAAATAAATAAATAAAAAAAAAAAAACCAACAAAGAAAGTCGTATGAGTGAACACAACAAATATTTTCTAGAAAATTTTATAATTTTTGTTATTCTAAGTTATCTTATGAAATATAGCTCTGTAATTTTGGAAAAAAAAAAAGAGCTTGATATTTTGAGTTGTTTTTTTAAAAATGTATTCTCAAATAAAACAAAAAAATTATATCATGAATAGCACCATATCTGGAACCTTTTTTAAGAATCTTTTATTTTCAAGAAATAACACCCTTATAATTTTTACTTTCTTCTCTTATCGGCAACATTTCGGACCACACCGTATATTTTCTATACTTTATATTTTCATTTGTCTTTAATATATTTAATTCTATCTGAGTTAATATACACTACTTGTCTTTTTTTCTTTCAAAATCCTTCTACTTTGTAATTATAAAAAAAAAGGTATTAAGATTTTGAAAGAAAAGACATGTGTATATTAACTATGATAGAATTCAAAATAATAAAGACAAATAAAAATTTGAAGGCTTGAAAATGGACAGTGTGTTCCGAGACGTTGCCGATTAGAGAAAAAAAGTAAAAATTATAAGGGTGTTATTTCTTGAAAATATAAGATTTTTAAAAAAACTTTTATTTTGCCCTTGAAAAATAATAACTTATAAGATACTATTTTATCAATAAACAAATTTTTCTTTTCACAGTTAAAAATTATCATAATTTATGAATAACATGCGAAACAATGTTCCTTTAATATTTATTTTGTATTCATATATTTTTCGACCTTTCAAGGCTCTCTACCTAATCTTTAGGATCTTCATACTCTAGTTTAATATAACATACAACATATATTGTTGTTAATATATTAATCCTCACAGTTGTCTTTTAATTCATATATTATATATAATAAATATATATGACCATTATTACATTTATATCTAAAAATTTGCATGGTAAGGAGTAATCTAAAGCTACATTTTGCTTCGTCCGCTATCATACAACAAATTATTATTTATTTTTTTACATTTTAAATGTTTATATTTATCAGTTTGAAATTTTGATAGTAAATATCTTTTTCCAGTGGCCAGAGAGAAGGTCTCCTTGCGGAAGCACATTCAGAAGAGGTTGATCAAGCTGATCCTTTTTATGCCCACTGTAAGCTTCATACTGATAAGAATTTAATGAGGTTAATATATTTTTTTTTTATATATCATTTCATACAAGTATGGCTCAATTATCACATTACTTATTTAATATTGGTATTTTAATGATTCACTGTATCTGATTGTTTAAGACAAAATATCAATTTTTATGTTATAACTGTAAAAGAAGAATCAGTAAGATAACATTAATTAATCAAGAAATGCTTTATCGGTATCAATTGAGAGAGAGAGAGAGAGAGAGAGAGAGAGAGAGAGAAAAAATAAATTCCTGGAATGCATTCTTAATTACCTTTTTAATGCCCATGATTTTTAATAAAATATTGAGAAACTTTCCAAAACAAATTTATGTAAAATATACTAAATCTATGTACAATAGCTAATCCGAATTAATTAAAACCAAGCAAGGGAGTTCAGATTTGCAAAAGATTTGGATTACCAAATGGGAAAAAAAAAGAAGGTAACTTCATTAATAGTTAATCAATGTTCAGAAATTTATTTTTAAATTATTTTCTTGAGAAATAGGTAGTCTGAATTTTCATTTGAATGCATGTTTTTTAACGTCTCTGACCACATCTGCTTAATGATGATGAGTAAACTGGTTCATTATTTAATGGCAAATGCCTAAATTTTACAGTTTGCCTGACACTTGGATTAGCGAAAGTCTACTGTGCTAATAAATTTATTCCACTTTAATAAATTATTATTGAATCCACTCATTTTATTTTAATTTTTTTTTTTTCCTCTTTGGCCAATTATATAATTGATTTTTAAACAGGCATGATTAAATTTGAAAAGTTCTGTATGTTATCATCCTATGAATGACTTATACTAAATTATACATATTTTTTTTTAAACTTTTTTAGGAAGAGGCGTAGAAACTGGTTGGCGGTACAAATGAGGATCGAAGAGACACAAAAGAATCGTAAAGAAACTGAAGACTCGCTAAGAATTCAAAGACGCCTTGGAAAATATCGAACGAAATACAGTAATTTAAGACTGTCTAGAATACAGCCTTGGGGTAATTTCATCTATTTTAATATTTTGAATAATTGTATATTTTTATTTAATATTATCTGACTGTTTATATGTTGTTTATCGAAGCTTGAGCAGTGTGTCTGAGTATGGCTTATTGAAGGGAAAGCCACTTGTACTACAACAGAAGTCTTCATCACATTAATAATAATAAATTTAAACTTGGTAATTTTTTTCAGTTCCTACTCAAAAAATGGCACGCCTTCTTACAACAAGTGCTTCAGCTTGCCGCGCCCTGTGGAGGAAGGCAGAGATGAGTGGAGTAGATACAGAAGCCTGGGCATTGAGACAGGCTCAAGTTGAAGCTCTGTCGGATGTTCATCGCCGTTGGCATATTCAGCCAGCTTTTAGGTAATTTTTTTTTCTATTATCTCTAATTTTCCTATTGGTTTTCACAAAAAATTGTTTCTGTTTGCTTTATGTAAAACTGTTTTTGGTATGAATAAAAAAAAATATTTGTATATATTTATCTGTATTACTTTTTGCTCTTTATTTTTGGAGTTTTTATTGCATGATTATTAGCTCTCTAATAATATGTTTTTTCAACATATTAACCTTTAACAGGCTGAATTCATATCCAAATTTTTTTTTTTCGCGTTTTTGCTTTCTAATTTTTTATGTAGGTAAAACCATAACTATTCCCAGTTTTAATTTAAAAAAATATTTTAGTAGGATTTTCGGTATGTTCCTAATTGGGATAAATGGCCACTACCGATTAAGCTTTTTATTTTTATATTTTTTTTTAAACTTATTGGATGTACTACAGGGAAAAATAGATAAGAAAACTATTTTTAAAATGTATTATTTCGCTAATCGAATTGAAACAATTTTCATAAAAATAAATTACAACAAATAATATAAAAAGACAAGTTTTATTTATTTCGAAAAATCCTATGTAATTCAAATTTGAAAAATTTGCTCAGTTTTTGCATCCAAAAACAAGTTTTGTCTTTATATAAGTAAATAAAAATATTATAAATAGTGTTTACTTTTAGATAATTTTTTTTAAATTTTCCAAACACTTCTTCCCAACATTGGCCACTAAAAGTTTGAGTTGTATTTTGGCTGCTAAAAGTTTAAGTTTGTATCATCATCTGATTGATTTTAACAATATTTATTTTATGTATAATTTTTTTTTCTAGTGTTGAATTTATTGGTTACTATTTAGACCGTAATATCCGAGTTACAAGTATGAAAAAGCAATTGGCAGAATTATTGGAAGAAAATTCTAAGCTGTTGGAAGAACAAACTGTTATAGAAACTAAGCGTGACAAGGTAAACTTTTATTTTCAAACTCTGTACTCTGCTTGTAACTTTAGTTCAACAAAAAAATTTGATATATGCTAACTCACCTTATCAGAGAGAGTATAGTTAAAAAACAAAATTATATATTTTAAGTAATCATTATATTATTATTTTTTAATCATGACCAATTAAAATTAACAAATTGGTTATGATTTTCTAATTATAAATGGTTTTAGACTTCAGCGGTTTAGTGGGCTTAGTGGCAAACAGTACAGGCCACGTCCACCAGTTTCACGATACTTAGCACTAAAAATTCGCATAATACTGATTGCGGGTAAATAAATTACTATTCTATTATTTTGTTTCACCTATTTCAGGTTTAAAAATTTAAATTTTTCTTAATTTATGCTGCATTTGTCTTGAACCCTTGGGTAAATTAAATGTATTTGTTAGCATTTTTATGTTCCAGAACATTCCATAAATTAAGTTTTTTGGAATCATTTCAGATATTAGTCTACATGATTTTTTAATTTTAAAGCCGATTTTTCGACAAACATGTGGGCCATCATCCTTGCTGAAATTAAATCAAAGATACAAGAGATATATAGATATGTGTACTGAAAAAATACAGTAATAAATACTATATGGATAGAAGATAAATAATAAAAGTGAATTTAAAGATAAATTAAATGATAACTGCATAAATAATATAGATACAAATTACAATGAGGTAAACAACAGAACACTGAAGATTTATAAAAAAACAAAATGTATATGTTAAAACAATAGTATACAAATATGAATTAATAACGGATGATTATATTATATTCTTATAATTAATAAGAGGAATAAGAATAAAAATTATTAAAAAAAATCATCATAAAAAATCAACAGCTTTTACATAAAAAAAACATGCTGATTAATACCTAAATATTTATTCCATGATATATATCGCAGTTGATTACCTACAATCAACAATAAATAATTATGTTTTTATTAGGTCGTAAAAGAGAATACAGAAGAATGTGATAGGAATAAAGAGTTGAAAACGATACTAAATAAATTCTATGAGCTGATGTTATTGCTATGCCCTGGGAAAAAATTGCCTGACTTGGACACAATGGGAAGAACACCCTTAGCTACACATTATCCAGGTTAGTTCTATTTTATTAGTATATTATTTTGAATGTTTAATTGGCTCACTTAATTTTCTTTTGACAGCTAATTGTTTGTATTATAGTTTGAAAGACGGTTCCTGTTTGGTTCCTCTTACAGATATATTAAAAAATCATTTTTTTTTAATATCTGATGCTATTCTGATTTTTTAAATATGCAATATAACAATGCTTTATGACAAAGGTTTTGTTCTGTATAGGAGCAATTGTATTGTAAAAAATTGTATTTCCTAAGAATTACTTAATTATCTGCCAATTGAGTGCAATATATTAATTTTATGTATTCATGTATTAACCACATTTAAAATTAAAGTTTTTTTATGTTGTTTGGATTCAGGCCCATCATGATTAATCTCTTATCATAATGTTGTATTTTAAGTATCTAATATATAAATACAATGTTATTAAGAATGATGTATAAGCAAAATATTTATGGAAGAACCTTGTGGGTGGAAAATAGGCTGAGGTTATGCTCAACGAAGGGAAAACCTCAAGACAGGTTGCTACCTTGTCAAATATACCATATCGATTTTTTTTTTTTTTTTTTTTTTTTAACATTTTGATCTGTTTTACATTCTTTCAATCATGTGCTCTGATTCGTAAGTAGATTAAAAAGTTTATTGTTAGGCATATGCATAGTAAAAGGTACTTCTTTAATTTGTTTACCTATACTAACCTTAATTTGAATTTTGTATTATTTTTAAAATTACGTAATGTTTCAAGTAATATCTTATAGTTTCAGGCCCAGTGCCCACAGCTGCAGCAAGGAAAAGCGTTTTTGGTGGACCAGTTACATCTGATGCTGATCTTTCTGATAATTCAACCGGTATTATATTTTTTTAAATTTTAATATTAAAATTTATTAATTCTAAATTTAAATTAGCTATCTTGAAGACGTTCATTTTAAAATTCATTGTTGGCTTTCAGGCTGTAATCCTAGATTGTCAGATTCACTACACTATGAATTAACTCCCTTAAAATGTTGTTTTTATAAAATACATCTGATGTTATTTTAATTTTGATAGGTGCTGAACGAGTTAGTTTGAATAATGTGTGTGGCTTATGTAGAGGTCGTCATGACCAACATCTTCTCGCTAAATGCGACACTTGCCATAAACACTATCACTTGGCCTGCCTTAATCCTCCTCTGACTAGGATGCCTAAGAAAACGAAACTTATGGGATGGTAAGATACATTACTCGTACATGTAATTTTATAATAGTTTCACATTGTATGATTTAATCTAAAACTTATTTTACATCTATTTAACGAGGCATATTGGAATTCAATGTTTTGGCATTAGTGACACAAAATCGATATTTTGAGAATTCACTCGACAGGTGGATTTGGGCAAAGAAAAAGCTCAAAAATGATTTTTAATACTTTTAGATATAGGACACTGCTTGGATTGTTTAAAAATAATTTTCCAAAAGCACACCAGCCCAACAAAATGTTAACAAATTTGATTCAATGTTTTCTTCTTTTCTAAATTAAACATCCATAATAAGTGTCCTCTTTTTTTTTTTTTTTTTTTTTTTTTTTTTTTTTTTTTTTTTTTTTTTTTAATCTTTAATGTGAAAACATGATTCCTTTATTAAAAGAGTTTCATTAAAATAAAAGAAGGAATTTATTTATGAATATGTAAAAATTGTGCAACCAAATACAAAAATCATGATGGCTATGGTATTGTTTTCAAAAGCTATGGCTTACAATTTTTTTTTTTTTAACTTTTTTATAGGGACAAATGTACACATTCATAATGTACTTTATTTGCTAGAAAAAATAGTCATAAATTAAATTTAAAAAAAATATGATAACATTTTTACCCATAAACATTGAAGCATATATTATAATAATAAATTAAACTATAATATAGCAATATTAATAAAATAAAAACACTATTATCATCCATACTTATTTACTATATTAAACTATTCTGCTTGGGGTCTCCTGAAACCACTCCATCCCCGATATGCTAGCGGTAGTGCTGGGTTTTAGGAGATCTAACCCCACTGGGTTTGCTACTATAATATCAAACATTACCAGATCAGGTTTTAAATGGCAACCCATCTTGATGGGACAGTTCTATAATTTTTTTAATTGAAATTTTAACTGTATTACAACAAATAAATGTGAAGTAAGAGTATAAGATATGACCATGGCTAGTGAAGGAATTACACATTGGTAGCACTTCAATGACTATTTAAATTATAAGGCCCTATGGCCATCTTTTCAGATATCTTGGAATGTTTTCGGGAATATATTGGGATGAAAGGCTTAGAAGGAAGTGCATTTTTTGTGGGCCAGGAGTTTGGAATTAAAGGAGGTATATCTAATCCGGGACAAATCTGTAACAAATGGGATATTGAGTTCATTATGGATAGCTTTATTTGTGATGGAATAAGGAGCATTAAGGATTCTCTGAAGGATTTTGTATTGGATTGGATACGGGAGGACTTTGATGGTATAGTGGAGCCTCAAAGCTCAATCGGCTTGATAATGGTGATGTATTCGAGCTTTTTGTAGTAAATTGGAAATTAGGTGTGTTTGCCAAGTAATGTTGTAGTATTTGGGATCTATGAGCAGTTTCAGTTTTGTAGGACTCCAAGCATGACACTTGTCAAGATGGAGTTCTAGGTATCGGATCTGTTCAACAGGGATATAAGTAGAACATTAGTAATGGTTATTATAGGACAGGATGTAGTGGGTTAATGACGTAGAGTATAAGTGATTTGGTGGGATTTATTTTAATTCCCCAGTTTTGACACTGTTCTGCAATGGCTGTGATGTGTGATTGCATGTATAAATTAAAGTTACATTTTTGCAAAATTCAATTCAGTTTAATAATTCATCTAAGGTTTTATGTAGACTAAATTGAAATTTTATTAATGACTGTCTCAAATTAGTTAAGTTTTGTTCTGTGCAAAATTTTCTATTATTTTTCTTAACATTTTTACAATTATATATATTAAATTCCTTTGTATTAATTGGTAATTCCTGTTTTATTATTTTTATATTAAAAGCAATTTCAAAATCCTTTTTTAGTTTGATTGAAACATTTAGCATACATTTACATTCCTTTTATGTATATAAGCACATATTCAAGGTGTTATGAGTTCAAATTTTTACCAAACCTTTACAGTGAGCATCTCTGCCATTTATGGACAAGTCAGTCACCTTGACTGTCCTCTATTTAGAGTTTTCACTATATTTCTGTATATCAGAGTTAAACTATAGTTTGTAATATTTTCAAAGTTTTACAGAAGAGCAAAAAGAAGTTTCAGATCGTACTGTGTTGCTTGTCGTGGATTGTGGTCAATCTTTATATTTAAAGGATTGCATATTTTACTACCCTTTCAGCTTATTTACGATACTTCACCCATCAGAAACTATTGCAAGAATAATGCAAATACGATAATAAAATCAATAGCAGCAAAATTGGACTTAAGATAGTTTATCTCTGACGTACTGATTTAGTGTTAACTATTTTTATTTTATTAATGTTCCAAAAAAAACAAAGCAATTGATTAATGTCTAGCAATTCTCAAAAACCTCAGATACTTTTTATTGTTTTTTCTTTTTTTTTTTTTTAAATCATACTATTATATAAAAAAAGAACTGCAAAAAATACTGAACCAATCTTTACCACATTTTAACTACATTATCTTGATGGCCTCCAAAAGGTTTAGCAATAATAAAATCCACCGATTTTTCATTTAAATGTTATTCAAAAGTGATTAATAAATTGTTAAGAGAAAAAATGTCAAACTTGCATTTTAGCCATGTCAAGTTTATACCCATGGAAGAAACTTGGAAGAAAAAGTGTGAAATTGTTGTTTTTTCCTTTCCAGGCAGTGTTCTGAATGCGACAAGGATTCTTCTAGTTCCGAAGTAGATATGGTCGAGCTCGAAGCTCCACGAAAGCTGAGGCATAAAGATAATGGAGACAGTAGTTTAGGAGATTTCAAGGTAATTTTATATTAAATAAATGATATGTTTTGTTTCTATAATTTTAATAATAGTTTTTTTTTAATAGTTTATATAAGGTGTTTTAAATTTATTAGTGTTTTAGGATGAATTAGAAGTATTCTTATAAGATTTGTGAAGTGAATCTTCCATGTATTTTGTTATATATCTTACATCTTTAATTTATATTGACTATGTTTCGAGACAAATGGCCCATCTTCAGATCATTGCATTGCATCATAATAAATGTCGTTTGTAGATTAAAATTAACACTTTTGACATTCTTTACATAGTCTAAATTTTGCTGAGTGCCTATCATTATTCAATTGTAATAACAGTGTCATAATTGAATAATAATTACTTTCGTGCTTTCCATGCACACCTGAATTACCAACATGATTGATCATTTGAATTTTTTTTTTAGTAAACTAAAATTTTAACAAATATTTTATTATTTTAACAAAAATTTTAATAAATAGCAATGAATTTTGATCAAAAAGTTTCTTGAAAATAATTTTCATTTCAAATTTCTTAGTATGAATTTCTTACTTCAGTTTTTTTTTTCTTCTAGCCTTTTATGATTTTGATATTACAAGGTCGTTACAAAAGTCTTTGTTCATGAAATAAGTTTTATTTAAATTGCAATATAAAATCTGCTCATTAAAACCATTCTTAAAAAGCTAGGCCATTATCTATTAATTTGATGAGTAGGAGCATTGTCTTGCTGAAATATGGCTTTATTCCGATTGACCAAGTCAGGGTACTTCTCTTTTAAAATTCCATATACTCTTTTGAGTTGCTCACAGCAAAGCTCCGCATCAATAGACCTGCCATCTGGAAGCAGCCCAAAGTGCATAACACCCTCTGAAGGCCGACTAGATCTAGACTCACCTTGAAGGCTGTTGTTCCCAGAATTGAACCGCCTGAACTAAAACGCTGCCGTGTTACATTACACAAATTTCCTCAGCTGCTTCCTTCACAATTGGTCTTTTTTTCCAGTATTGCCTCAGAAGACCACAAATGAAAGGCAGAGAGAGACAGTTGGTATACATAATTAAGGATGAACAAAAATATATGCATTTTTTACATCAGAGTCAAATAAGGATTAAACTGGATACTTTGATGCCAGCAATGAATTAATGCACAAAGAAGCTAAATTAAACAAAATAATGTAATATTCTATTGATAAAGCCCATTTAAAATCTATCTCCAACCCAATTAAACCTTTTAAGAATGTAAATTTTTTTCCTGACCTTGACTTAGATGTGCCTATTAAAAAAAGTACATTCACCAGAATTTTTGAAGGGTCTGGCCGTAGAAAAGATAGGAAGTATATCACCCTCGGGACTAGAAATATTTACAGATTGTAGCAAATAGAACAGAACAGGCTGAGGGATAGTTCTTGAAGAGTTTCAATACCATATTAGACACATTAGGACAAGAAACGCAGACAACTCATCCAATTTTAAAGTTGATCTGATTGCCATTAAAGAAGCATTATTAGAAATAGCTAAAATTTATGAAGATTTGTGGATTTTCATTGATAACAGACATGCAATCCTGCATCACTCATTGCCCAATAACATAGCTGATAATACAACAAACATAATATATAAAAGAATCAAACAACTTAATAAAAACTCCCAAATAAACTTCTCTCCCAAAAGATCTCTGCTCGTGTGGGTATTCCCCAAAATGAAGCTGACAAACCTGCAAAAAAAAATCTATACTTTACCTAGAATAAGTGAGGATCTACACTATAATGAAATTTTCTCATTATACAAAAATAATTTAGAACTGAAATCTTTACAAAGCCATGCCTTTTACAAACCATCAAATAGAAGTATAAACCTCTCTCACCTTCAAAACCTTGACTGAACTGAACAAACAGCCGTTTCAAGGTTAAGAACGGGACATATCAGAACTCTGAGATTTAAAGATAAACAAAATGCAAAGAGGCGATGCACCTAGTGCGAGACTGGTGAGGCTTCCCCATCTCACATTCTGGATTGTATTGGCATGACCTCTAAGAAAAACTCAAATTAGTCATTGGTAGACTTGAGGAGGGCGGGCTTCTTGATTTGGTGTAAATAAACCAAGTCATGAGGTATAAGCACCACCATAAAAACTTTTGTAACAACCTAATATTATTTTATTAAAAATTACGCAAAATTTTTGTTGAATTCACTTCAGTATTTTTGGAAAGATATTTGTGACAATTGATTTTTACAATTTCAGTTAAAAATATGCTTTCAGAAATTAATTAATTTTCCAGTATGATTCCAAGGATACATCCGTAGCTGAGGACAGCACAGTCCCTGCAGAAGCTGATGTATCAACAGGTAATAATTAGTTTCTATTACTAACGAGCCAATTTTCGTATTTAATTATTTTAATAAACATTTCCATGGTTTCTTTTTGGGTATATAATTTTGTTTTTAAAATATTTTGATGGAAACTGATTATTCTTTCTATGTTACATTCTAAAAAGTATTTAGATTGAATTTGAATCAGAAATAGGTTAAAATATATTTGGGGGTTGTGGGCTATCATTTTTCGGAGTTGTGGCCCATCATTTTTCGAGCATGAAAATATATGAACCAAAATTGAAAGTATTAAAATCTTCTTTAAATTAGATCCACAATCGCTGTGTTTGATTAATAATGATAAAGTTGTGAATATAAGTTTTAAGTTCCTTTTTTTTCTTGTGATTGTTATTTTCTTTTAGTCTGTTTATTATCCATTTTTGTAATATTATTTATTGCTGTTTGCAAATTTTAAAATGATGTCGGTTATTTATATAGTAACCTTAAAGCTCTTTATTTTTTAAAATTTTATTTCATTTATAAAACAGATATTTAAAAAATGTGGATCCAACAGATTAATAAGTTGAATTTTCTGTATAAATGTTCTGTGCTGTAATAATAATGGAACAAAGTCAAGAAACAATAACAAAATAAAAACAAATTTATTCAGAGTGAAAAATTAATATTTTATTTCATTATTAAGCCTCTTTGTTTCAAATTAGAAATTTGTTTATATTTATAATAAAGTAATATCTCATCTCCTTAAAGGTAATTAAAATAATTTAAACCCAGTCCCTGTGTTGATATTTTAATGTCATTTTGTCCAAAACATTTAATTATGAAAATCTTCATGTTTATTTTTGAAGTCAAATAGCTAAAACTCAAATTATTATCAATAAATTGACTTAAATCTTTAGGAAATGTACTTTATGATACAATAATGTAGGGTAAGTGGGAGTTAAAGTACGCAATTTTGTTATTTTTTTATATTTAGAACAATTGGTCATCAAGTTCTCTAAATTCTGCATGAAGTTTATACATTACGATCTTCACTAAATCTTGCTTAAGAGCCGCTTCCGCCGAAGAATTATCAACAGAGATATTGCAATTTTTCGATGAACGGCCCCTATCATGGGGCAAAAGTATGCAGTTCGTTTAAATTTAAATTGTGTCTTTGTTGTCAGCTTAACCATTTTATTCATTCTCTTGGGATCAGTGTTGGGCACTCGTTTGTAAAGTTCTCTATCGTAGGCTTCATGGTAAAAATAATTAATTTTGAAAAAATAAAACCGAAAAAATCCTTGGTTTTCCCTTACATCTTTATGACAGCAACGTTACCTTCCTGGAACAAGGAGTGCCATCATCTTCCTCTTTACCATCCTTATCTAATTCGGATATCAAGATTAGTGCTGCTGTTGCGCAGTGTAATATTTGTGTCTGTCTCAAAACATGAACTTGCTAGTTTCTTTTTCGTTCGGAAGAAACCAATGCGCTCTTGGTTTTTTTTACAGCTTCTTTTTTTTTCTTACCTGCTTCTGCTTTCAGCAATTCTTTATTTGGTATTGATGTGAGCAACGCAGATTTTAAGCCCTTGCTTTTGGGCTTTCCTCTCGTCAATTATAAAAAATAATGTAATATTCTTTCTTAATAGTTTTGGTGAATTATCCAAGCACAAATCGATGTTGAGTTTTAACCTTATATATTATGGAAAATAATAAATTCCAAGATTCAAATCTCTTAAAATGAGTATCGTATCAGTTTCCAAAGTTTTGTCTATTCAAACATTAACTTCCTAAAACAACACTTGTTGGTAATTATCATAAAATAGTTTAAAATATGCCAAGTATTGGATTTATTAAAATAATTTAGATTTTATGAATAAGCATCTTCAGATCTTTTTCATTAATCGAATTTTCATTTATAATAGCTAGTAAAAGTGATGCCGAAATCAGTGGCCGGCCTAAAAAGCGGCGTAGGGAGAAACATCACAGATATTCTCCTGATCCTGGTAACATGAGACCGCACAAACACAAGCATAAAAGGAGCAAGCAGCAAGAAGAACAGAGGCAAAGCCTCAAAATATGTGTAAGTGTGTCTATTAGATTTTATTATTTCTTCAGATGCCAATTTATTTATTCGATTAAAGCTTTAGAGAAAATAGGTACAAGAGTCCTTATTGTCTGATTTATATTTCAGTTCAGTGATGGTCATCAGTGTATGTACCAAAAGTGGTTGTATTTACTGAAAAAACAGACGATGTTTTTGAAAGATCGGTATTTTCATTAAAACCATTGATATTTTTAGACCAATGTTTTGTTAACATCAACGTTTTTTTAGATTCTAGCTTTCGAGATTTTAAGTAACAATAATTTGAGAAATTATAAAATTTGGCTATTTTTGTCTTATAGCGAATTCCTTGTGAGAATCGGAAAAGAAAGAAATATGAAAATGAAAAAAAATAATTGTTATATTTTTTTTTCTCTTATCCAACCTTACCAATACTATGAAAGAACGGTTTATTTAAACATATATATTTCCCATACGCTTACATAAATATCACTAGCTTGGAAGAAGGAATAATGGTATAAAGAATTTTTTGAAACCATTTACAAGTAAATGCTTGGAGGTAACTAGTGTTGTAAGGGCTTTTTTTATTCCAAACAATTTTAGGCCTACATTTTTTTTACTTGACAGTTTTGTTTAAAAAAACAACTGGTCTCCAGCGGTCACACAATGAATATTTTTTTGTCTCCATCGTTGATTCTGATTACACAAAAATTGGAAAATCGTTAATTTTTGAGTTGTGCCGGTTCTTCTTCCAAGCTAGTGATATTACCATTTTATCGCATGAGTAAATAAATTATGTGTGGACACATATTACAATTTTTCAAACATTTAATAAATATTACAAAGTTTTAAAAAATTATTACAATAAGAAAGATAAATTAAAAATGATTGTTGTAGTGAATTATATGGGATGATAAAATATAAAATAGTAATTAGTATATGAGACATGAGTTGGGATTGACAAATCGATGTTATTAAAAATTTTTGTTATGATTGTTTGGCCATTACTTGGTATATAGGGATGGCGAATATGCATTGATGTTTTTGAAACATCAATTGAGTAGGCAATGGTGAAGAGAAGATCTTCCATTAAATATTTTATTTTTAAAAACAGGACAATTAATGTAATCAACAGAGTTCTTATCCCGTCTTTAGGACATTTTACTGCAATACATAATAACTAGCAAGTTTTAATTATATTTTCTACAATACATAAGCTATATAAATAATTAAATTAATCATTTAAATTATTTACCTTAACATTTATTTTAGATTATACATTTATATATTGCTGGATTTCCTATTAGTTTATTCCATCCATATAATTATTTTGTCATCATTTATATAATTATTAATATATCATTTAATAAAACTTGTTCAAATAGGAATTTTTCGGTATATCATCTTTTATCAGGGCATTGTGTACATTTTTGATCATATTACTATAATTCTACGTTTTTGAACTTATTTGATTGTATTACTTGGAATGGAGATTTTTCTATATATCATTTGTAAAGTACAACTCGACTTTATCTAATTGCAACAATTTATCGAAATACGCTCCTTCCCTTTTGTACGATTCTTCCGATGAATAAGTTTTTTAATTTTAACTTTACAGAAACTCATTTTAGGAACCCTCATACTAAAAATGAAATGAATTGTTGGAAGGATAAAATTATTTGGTTTTAAATGCTTGTCTTTTAGAAAATAATCCAAGATCTTGAAAAGAGGTTAATGGTCACTGATCGAACTAGTGTTTACTGAAGAACTTCAATTTTTAGGTAGTAGAGGTTTCGCTTGGTCAATTTCTCGAAATGGATTATAATAGTTCATTTTGGAGCATTAGCCCATGCTTACACTTCGACATTAAAGATCTGCTCTGTTTTCTAATTGCAAATCTATAATTAATTTAATAATAAAAAATAGTTTATTAGTATCATCCCCTAATGTGACTTAATGTTATATGACCAGATATAATATTTATATTTTCATAAAAGCCTTCAATTGTATTTTTTAATGTTGAAGTTGTGCTTGTTATATTAATTTTCTGATAACTAAAAACTACTTCTTATCTGTGTTAATTAACTAAAAACTACTTCTTATCTGTGTTAATTGAATATTCTCTCCCATCTTAATATGTTTGATAGGCTAATATAACATTATTATAAATGACTAACTTATAGTTCAAGTCCATTCCTCATCCGACTGGAGGTGGTAGTTCGTACGTGGCAACGCCGAGCTTGGGTCTTGCTCCGAAGCTTCCTCTTTCTCCGTCACAACCGCAGCCACTGGTGCAGCAGCCTCCTCTCAGACTATCGACGGGGAGTAAGAAAAAGGAGGAACCTAAACAATTGATGTGTGTTACCTGCAATTCTCCTGGGGAACCCAATAACACTGTTGTGTATGTATTTTACTATTTTAACATTTATGCATACTATATGCAAATTATTTAGGCAAATTTTCCTAAGGTGGCATTGATAGTATCACCATACTAATTAATTTTGTAGGTTAAGTATTTGTTTTTAAGATGTGATAACATATATGCTAAATCCGCATGATGGTATAGAAGGATCTTTCTAATTAGGAATTGATAAATTATTTGCCACTTCTATAATTTTGGTTATTTGAAAACTAGTTTCGAATGTTATACATTCATCTTCAGTTCCAAAAAATTCAAAAATAAGCAATTCAAAATACAGTTGGGTATTATTATACATATTAAATTAAATCTAATATAAGTGTAAATGTAATTTATATTACATTAAATTTAATATATATAATAATACCAAACTGTATTTTGAATTGCTTATTTTTGAATTTTTGTGTGATTTTAGAACTGAACATGAATGTATAACATTCGAATATAATATTAATATAATATATAATATTCAAAACTAGTTTTCATTAAAAAAAAAACTTTTAGAAGTGGCAAATAATTTATCAATTCCTAATATATGTTAAAGATTTTATGATAAAAGAATGATAAACATTTATTGAAATTTGTTTAAATAATTATCTAGGCAAAGATTTATACCAACTATTATCTATTATTATAAAAGGATCATGTCTGCTAACTGAACCTACTTTGCACTGCAAAAACGCCTATCAAGCAGATTTGTTTCTTGAAGGACCAAGATATTCCTATGTAAGACATTGTTTCGCCCAGTTCTTATATATTGATCAGAAACCTGAACAATTAATAAAACTGAGGAAAGAAACCCAAATATTTGAAAGATAAGTCCTCAGGCATATATATGCACCTGTATGTTCAGCAAAGGTCTGGAGGCGAAGAAGCAATCAGAAAATTTACGAGTTGTTCGGAGAACCTGATGTAGTTGAAATCACGGTACTGGGAAGTTTAAAATGGACTGGTCATGTGGGTGAGAGTGAGTGATGAAATGATCCCTAAGAAACTACTGACATGGAAGACGAGCAGGAAGGCCAAGACTGCATAGCCAATGACGTGAAGAATATTGGGATTCGAAACTGGAGGGTCACCGCACAGAATAGGGATTCCTGGCTACTGCTGTTGAGGAAGCCATGACTCGTAACCGGGTTGTTGAGCTATGCAACAACAACATTATCTATTATTTTGTTAACTTTGTTTCTTAAAAAATAAAACAATATCTCTGGCAAATTAAACAATTACCTCTGGCTATCATCATGTATTTGCTTTGCCAATTTGAATTTAATTTTATTAAAATGATTGAAGATTTTTTTATTTATATTATAGTTCTATTTTATTTTTGATAATTTTAGATATAATTGATAATTAATTTATAGTTGGCTTGACTTTTGTGTTATAGATGCGATGAATGTCTCTTGGGTTTTCATTTCCATTGCCTCGACCCGCCAGTCAAGAAGTCACCTAAAGTGAGGGGTTATTCGTGGCACTGTGCAAATTGTGACCCAACTGTAAGTACAAACGCATACGTTAAATGCCGTTCTTAAAAACTGCTTTGTAATTTCATTCAATTGACAGAGCCTCGTATACATTTTTGGCTTATTTATTTGTGGCAGTTATACATCCAACTGAATCATTATTATAGAATTGTTGACAAATTTGTAGACTTTTTTAAACATGTATGTATACTTAAAAAAGATGGAAAATAAGAATTGATATTCTATTAATAGATAGGATTTTTAAAATTCTGCAAATCTAGTATCAGGGATTTAGTTCGAAATGAGGGGAGGAAGAGAATATATTATTAATACATATACTGTTTTTCTTTATTTTATCCAATTCCACGCTTCGTCATCTTTATTTCTCTTCTCTCCATACAAGTATATTTCTGTTCTAGTCTCTTTTTGTCTTATTAATTTAATTTTAATTCATTATTGTTGAAGCTTGACTATCTAGTGTTAGATTCATTATTATTTTCTAGTGAACCATGTTTGCTGTTGAAAATAAAATAAAAATAAATTTTTTTGATCACTATTTTATTTAAAAAATTTATTGTGATAAAGTAATTTCCTGTTATCGCAAGCTTGGGTAACATGAAACATTGGATAATACAAACTAATTTCTTAGCCCCATCAAAATCAATGCATATTCTGGAATATTTTTGAATAAATCCCTGTTTAAGACGAATTTCGAACAATTTTAGGCAGTGGTGTAGTTCTGAAGAAGCCGTATTAGCTTAAACATCAACGGTTATTCGTTAACTTCCTAGGCTTGAAGCTTTTGTTTGAAAATCTTCTAAAAATAAGTTTTCTCTTATTCATTTTTGTATAATTTCAATTTACTAACAATAATTTATAAATTACACCTATTTATGTGAATTATTAGTTGTATTTATCTCTTGTTTTTTTGTCTGTTTCAGGAAAGTGAATAATAGTTTTTATATTTTAATTTTTATTCTGCAGTACTTCATTAAGAAAGCTATATTTTGTATTTCTTTTTTATAATATAGTCTTATACAAAAACAACATAATTTGCTCTTTTTCCTACATTAGAAATTATTTTATCATCTGAACTATTGTATATTGATGTGATTAAGAAATGCAATGTTGATGTATTTATGCTGGTGAAACCAGTTATATTATGTAATGATAAATATGTTATTATTAAATATATTTTAATAATAATTCTTTTTTAAATTAATTAATATTTGTTTTTATTAATTTCCAAACATAACTTTTCTTATGCTGGTTGAATCTCTAAGACCCAGGTTCTATTCTTGTAGGAGTTCAATCTTGAGCGCTTAGGTGAGTTCCAATATCTAGAAAGCCTAGTTGACCCTCATCTATAAACGAATACGGTCTTCTCCCTCCTCCAACGCCATAGGACTCTAAGTATCCTTCCAATCATTCATGACGAAAGCTTTGGATTAAAAAAAATATATATAAGACTGAATATGTTCTGAAATTTAATTTTTTTTAAGTTTAATAAACAAGAATAAATGCTAATATTTGTGCATGATTGTTTCCCAGGCTCAAAAATTGCAATTATGAAATAATGGGTCGGATATGAAAAATCATATCTTCATTTATTTTTGCTATGTTAATTGTTTAACGATGGAGTTCTAATAACACTTCGAGGGTGTGGACTGAGGCTGCTGGTTCACGAGTTCTATCTTGCTGATGTCGAGTAGGTTCGATCCCTTTAAGTAAATTAAGTGCAATTTTTGTAAAATCAAAATTTGATCAATTTGTAATATTGTTGATGTGTCGTAAGTAGAGATTGAATTTTTGAGGAATAAAAATCCTTATGTAAGCCATAGAATATGAATTAAAAATCTTAATCCAACAAATTTTAAAATTTGCATTTATTTTTTATGTAATGTATTATGAAAAAAATGCTTAGAGCCATGTCAAATCACCCACAAAAAATAATAAATGTTTATGTAATGATAATTAATTATATTAAAATTATTCTTTTTATTTATACATTCTTTGTTGTCAAAAAATGTACAACATAGACGACACTAGTTACATTAACAGTAAACCATCTGCTTTTGTTTTAAACATTGCCTATGACTAGTGCGGCAACTAATAAATATAATTAACACGAATACGGAGGCATCTTATCAAATTTGTTTGCCAAAGAAATGAATGACGGAATTGCCGAAATAATTAAGATCGAAAAGGAATTATAACTGCCATTTATTCAAATTCATTTCGATCGCTATACACAAGGCAAACACATTCAATAAGATGCAACACCACATCTCATCTCCTACTCTCCCTTCTCACTTTAAAACTCACAAATAACCTATTTCCTATTTAGTGTTGATAAGTTGATTCGTTTTAAAATAGTTTTATTAAAAAAAAAAAAAATAAATGTTATTTATTAGAAAATGCCTCTGTAATCATGTTAATTATATTTATTAGTTGCTGCACTAGTCATAGGTAATGTTTAAAACAAAAGCAGATAGTTTACTGTTAATGTAACTAGTGCCGTCTATGTTGTACATTTTGTGACAACCTAGAATGTACAAATAAAAAGAATAATTTTAATATAATTAATTATTATCATTACATAAATATATATATATATATATATATATATATATATATATGTATATATATATATATATATATATATATATATATATATATATATATATATATATATATATATTATAGAAATTTAGGAAACGGATGTTTCATTTTACGAAACCCAAAATATCTACAGCCTCAGACCTGATAGAATCCTCAAATTTGTTTTAAAATTCTCTTACATGTATGACCTATTTGATAAATAAAATATATAGGTGGCTTTTAAACATGTTTAATTACTGTGCACAGCAGAATATAGAATATCTTTTAAAGTTCAAAAGATGATGAATACATCATTGAAAAAAATATATTAATTATTTTTAATTATATTTTAATAACACACAAACACCCTGCGAATTATCATGATTAATTACTGCACAACAGAATGAAAATCACGCCTTTAACGTGCATTCACAATTTTAAAAATATTTTTCTTGAAAAATAGTTAGGATAACAAACATCATGAGAATTCGCAGGGTGTTTTTGTGTTATTAATATATTTTGTTTAACATAAGTATTTCTCATATTTTGAATTTCAAAACAAATTTGAGCATTCTATCAGATCTGAGACCGTAGATATTGAGTGAGACCACTTAACAGTTGAGGGTTTAACCCGTTAATATCATGGATTGCCAGAAAGTGATAAAGAAAGACTGTTAAAAAAATCACTCCAGTACATTAGTGAAAATATGAAAAGGTGGTAGGAATCAAATAATAACAATAGTCTATGATATTAAAATATTTCCTCTAATAACCAAAAATAAGTTCTTCAGATTACCATGAGAAAATAATTATTTTCCATGTTGTACAAGACTACGATATAATTTTTTAAAAAAATTAATAATAAAATGAAAATGGAATCACCAGCTTAAATAATATTAATTAGATAAAATTATTTCTCAAATTTTAAAAGTCGCCATTATCAGACATTAAAGTTTATAAACTATCGATACATTAATAAAAGAACTCGCCACTAAAAATTTTGTTTATCACTAGAAATTATTGTTTTTCCTCGCTAATAACTAAAATTTAATCTGGCTTTCAACCTTGTCCCTCGATTAAAGTATCTTTTGTTGATAATATTCAGTTTAGAATCTTGCGGAGCAATGCTTCGAACTTTTATGTAGACTGTTGTCTGCAAACTTTTTTGTAGGATTTTTGTTTCCTTACTCAGCATGTACATTTCACTTTTGAATTTATCTATCATGAAGTTTTTTAAATGATTGCTTCGGGGACTATTTAAAAAAAAAAATTAACTGTTTAAATTAAAAAAATTAGTACCTGAGGGCGTGATGGCCATTAAATCCAAATAAACAAAGAATCTGGATTTTTTTAAACATATGTTTTGAATAACTAATAATTGTTGTGAATTAATATAGAAGGTTACTGTGATTGTCAGAAAGTGTTTCATTTATTAAAATAAAAGATTATTTCAATTCGATTTGCATGAAATTATTTAAACCCTCTTTAGGACTAAACATTTAAGGTTTTAATATTGAATTTAATCGAATTCAGGACTGGGGAGGGATTTCAGATTATACAGAGAACGATCCATAACTAATGTTAAAAAAAAATCTATTGTCAAGGTAACAGAAAAAAAAAATAAATAGCATGTTAACAAGTAAATAGATATATTTATCTAGTTTGTTAGAAGTATACTGCTTAAATAATATTCCTATAAAATTTGGTAATTTTATTGAATGGATCTAAATCTATCAGCTGGGATAATAACTTATATATATGCAAAGAATAATTTATAGAAGGTAACAAAGTGAATTACAATGTACCAAACCATAAATAAGTCTAAACAATGTATTATAGAAAAAGATAGAGAAAGAGTGGATTCAGTGAGAAAAATTCCATCAGATGCTATTAAAAAAGGAAATTTTAAATATAAATTCCTAAATAACAGCCAAATTATAAGTGAATCTAAACTTTGTCTAATACGTGATGATGAAAAACCAAAGCCACCAACGGCAACATGGAAATGGCGTTCCATAGAAGAAGAAGGCCCATTCGCCCGTGGTACACCAGTCACGCTAGGATTCAGCAGCCCACATATGAGACAGATTTATATGCGAAGTCAAGGAAATATCGACAACTTTTCACTAAAACACTTCAGGTACACCGTCAACGAAATAAAAGACGATTTTGTCGAAATCGAGACTAGAGTAAAACAAGAACATATAAAACCTTGTTTAGATTTTATTAAGGATACAAAATCTCTCATAAGAGATGTTCTGGTGCATTCTGTAGAACTTATGACAAAAACAAAAGTTAAAGAGATCATAATTAAAGTAATATAATTATTATAAAACTTTATTTATTTTAATAAATATAATACAGAATGTACATATATTTACATACATAAATTAAATAGAATAAAAAAATATTTCATAAATTTACCTTATTTTTTTTGTTTTAATACTATGACAATAAAACAAATATTCAATGGAAATAAGTATGAGATCTATCTTGTTGATCAACTTTGTTTGAGAGCATAATAAACATTCTAGGCAATAAGATTCCAATCTAAAACTTTGCATATTAGGTAATCCGATATAACCACAAAAATAGGAACACAACTAATACAAATAAACAAAAATATGAAAATCTTTATAGTTGCCTCAATATAAAAATTAGTTTATACTTAATTATAAAATCATATTCTCAAACATATATATATATTTTTATTTGAATCATACATTCAATAGGCAGAGTTATACCACATCTTAATTAAAACCAAAGCACTCTTGAAACAATTTGATGTTAATCAATAAAATTAACTCTGGGATATAATTTATATATGCAATTAATTATAAAAGCTTAATTTTTAAGTTAAATAGTGAATGCAACCAACATTTACAGTTCTGTAATATTGCTATACATTAAAAAACAAATCAAATACTTTTTAATTAATAAATAAAAATATCACTCATTAAACAGAATACTAAAACAGTTACAACCTCTAAATGTAATTAGCAGTAAGGGAAAAAGTATTTGCACACATTTTTTTTATTTTAGTACCTGCAATAATTTTAACAATATAAAAAAATTCTTATAATTATTTAAGATAAATTAATAAAATCAATTAGTTCAAAGAGCCAGAAGCCACTGCTTTTAGGGATTTAATCTTTTTTTAGATAAATAAAAATAATTATGGAGATATCGTAAAACAAATATAAACAGAATTTAATAATAAGTGCCACTAATTTAGGTATCAGATATGATTATTATTTTCAACAAGACACGATCCTAAACAAAGAATGATTCCTTATAATGTTCTTTAACAACTTATTACTCACAGTTAATTTTCCAATTGAATAAATGGTACTTGATAAATTTGGAAAGAAGAGAAAAAACAAAACTGTAAATACAAAATATTTTGAAAGAGATGAGTAATTCCGACTGATCCCTTAAAATGTTTTTAGTAAAATCAATGATAAAGTTCAAATTCTTTTTTCCCTTCAGAAATTTCTTTTCAGTGAATTACTTAATCTAAGTGACTACTTTCATTTTAAATAGATTTATTTTAAAGAAATAATCCATTCATATTCTTTTTCCCACTCATTATTTATGATTATCCAAATTCACTAAAATTTAAGAGAAATAAAAAAAAAAAATTAATTTTATGCTGTTGAAAAGAAAATATAAAGGATAGGCAAAATAGATCAAATATATGGCACGTAAGCAAAAGAAAATGTTAAAATTTTAATAATACTTACACTTGTTATTTTTATACAATTTAATCCTATATAGCATTAACTCAATAAATACATGAACACGTAAAAAGATAATTCAAACCTTTTTATATTTAATTTATAAGAAGTAGATTTTTATTTACAATATCGGTTACGTCTGATTACTAGAAATGTACAAAACAAATCGGAATTCAAATATAAGTGTTATCTAGAAGTTCTTCCCACCTAATACTTGTTTGAAAAACTTCTTGTTGTAGCCAAAGTTGATAATGTTTTTTAAATTCATCGGTGAGTTCAATTGTCTGACCAAGTACAGACTGTGTGCAATTATCAACTGGTTCATAATCCGGATCAGTGTTATTTCCATACCGCCGGGTGTTAAATCTATCCACAGAAGACCTCAGGGCACATTCTTCAGCCTGAAAATCCCAAGGGCGAGCGTCTAGATCGTTCCCATAAGCCCAGTCATCATTGAGTCTATGCCTTACCTTCTGATATATAGCACTCATCGTTTTCATATTGGATTTCCTCCACTGCCGTCCTAAATATTTAGTTTGCATTTTAAGGAGTTTAAGAACATATAACTGCATCATAGCATGTCTGACTTTGAGTGTCCGTTTCAATATTGGAGCAGACTTGAAAACCACAAGCATCATTATGCGGGAATGCTTCCATTTAGTAAGTTTATTAAGAATCCTAAGGAGATTAATGCACGAAAATAAATTCCTCCATGAGTACTGTTGGTTATCTCCTATTTCCAGACTTTCAACAGTCAATTCAGGCTGATCGCCAATAACACACGAAGGAAAATCGAGAATAGGAATGGCATTTTTTGCTCCAACATAAGCCATTATGTTTTGATTGAAAAATTTAAGCACAAGAGGAATGCAATTAGCAAAAACTAAATGTTGCGACATGAATTCAAATTGATATACATGATTCAATTTAAAATGTTTAAGCAATAACAAAAGAATTCCAGATACTGCTTTGACAATTATTTCTTTATGCCTATTAACATCAATACCAAGCTTCATTGACTGTAACACAGTTGTTGGCATTTGTATAGGAATGACATCTGATAAAATGTTAATAGAATCAGTTTTTGCTTTAGAAGTAGGTGCTGCAGCAAGCAAAATTTTCAGTAATGCTATCATATACTGTGGTAGGTTAGGAAACATGGCTTGGTAGAGCATTTCAGAAGGGGTCACTTTTATAGGCCCTTCAGATTTAGAAATAGGATTTTTCGCAAGTTCTTCTTCTAAACAGATTTGAACCTCAGATAAGGACTTATACATATGCTGCTTCAAAACTCTCACTCCTTCATGAATTGGTTCAGGTAAGCCAAACAATGATTCCCTATCACCTTCGAGGGGAAAACCAACAAATTTTATCCGGGTATTTTCTAAAAATGAATCCAGATCTTTTTGTCTTACTTTAGGTTGCCATGGAAGACCTTTGGCTTTACATGGGACGGGAGTATCAGGCCTACTAGTGGGTAATGGTTCCTCCATTGGTCGTTCCTCATATTCCCTCATTTCATCTTCAGCTTCTAAAGATTCCAATTCCATTGGCTCATCAAGAGAACTCTGCTTTATCAAACTCCTTCTCAATAGTCTACCATGTCTCTTCTGATTCTGATTTTCTATCAATTCGGCAGCACTAGCAGGTGGCGAAGACGCTCTCATGTTACGAACAACTTCCATAGTGTCTTCCTCCATAGTTTCTAAATCAGCTTCTTTTCGATATTCGTATTTTAACTTTCTTAAGACATCACTCCCACCAAGACAAACTAAAATAGATTTCCATAGTAACAACAGAACTTTTTTCATAGGAAAATGAGGAGCAGAACCACTACAGAACCTGGTGACCATTCCAAATAGCTTAATAATCAGCATTTCATCACAAACTAATTGCAAAAGATCATGCCTAAGTACTTCAATATACTTTTCATACAAATCAAAATCTTCCTCTTGTAAAGATCGAATAACTTCAACAATAATATATAAAACACTTAAAATAACTCTGAGATCAGTGGAATCTGCTAAGCTAACATCAAATTTAGGCATAGCTGAAGATGCTGGGGATGTACTATCGATTTCAATATTCAATAATTCTATAAAAGCATGAAAAACACCTTCAGTATACAGAAGTAGAACATTATCTCTTGTACATGAAATCTGTTCCTTATCTGACTGTACCTCAGCCCAGCAGCCTTGTGCGAGATATAAAAAGCACCTGGCAGACTGCATTCTAAGGCGTGAATCCGATACCTCCATTTGATCAAGTAATTTTGCAATGACCGATTTCTTTTTATCTATAGATAACTTTTGCCATATAGGAGATAAATTATATTTTTCCATTTGGTCTTCAAAAGCTTTAACATTCAACTGAAATTCAGGCTGCTCTGTATAGCTATACAATTCAGCAATTTCATTTAAATGGGAATCGGAATCATCATAGACAAAATCTAAATCAGGGCAATCAGGTCCTGAATCCGAATCTTGACGCTGGCGTCGACAAATATCTCTTAATTTAGGAAGACCCCTTTTTCCATTACCATTGGCATCAACATTCATAACCCTTAGCTCAGCATCAGGCTGTAAAGGTAATTGCTGTTGCTGCTGCATTTCTTGGAGCATTAACTACTGACACATAAACAAAACTTCATCAACTTTCAAGTTATGTCCATTAGGGACTTAAGTTCTCCACCAAAATAGGTTGTTCTTCATTTCTTTTATAACAATGAAATTTTGCAATTACCACATTGAAAATACAAAAGTATTAGGAAATTTATGTAAAACTAAATAAACATTTTGTAATAGTTACTTGAGAGTCAACTAATTAGGAAATCAATAACTATTTTATTAAATGCAATGAATACTGAAACTTTTAACCTACAACGATTTGTCATTTTAAAAAAATATTAGTCAAATGTCATAAACAAACATCTCTTCTTAACACAATACATATGAAAACTTTTCAATGAAGAAAACAAACGTCTACTTCGAGGGCAACTTGATACAACACTACAATCTCTCCATTGATAAAATACTATGCTGCATCGATCACATCGTATCACTTAAAAAATTATTAAAAATCAACACACTATGAGTAGGAAAAATAATTTGGAGTGATAATAAATAATTTAAATCTAACAAGATACCTCAAAGTTTACTTTCCTCCAAAATTTTAAAAGTATAAATACAATAAATGTAAAGAGAGGTACTGCTAATGCAGGTTGTGTTGACATTCTGTTCTCGTGTTTGAGGTTTCATTATGTGTTAACTTGTTCAATCTCATTTTTATATGAAATTTTATTTCTTAAAATGCCGCTATCATTAAGTGATAAAATGGAAGAAAACAAGAAAAAGATTCCTCAAAGTGAATTGAGAAGATTTATGTCTGCTCACAAAAGAAAAGCATCAGAAAATACTAAGAAAATTGAATCACCTTTGGCGAAATATCCTTTCATTATTACATTATATATTTCTGAAATGTATCATTTGTTGAAACTTTATTATATGTGTATCTATTGTTGAAAATTGATGTTTATTTTTATTGATCCATTTTCAATTCATTTAAACAATTTCTATGTTCTTATCCTTAACCAGCAGTGCACATATTCAGATAATGGGGAACTGACTTGTGTTGCCTGTAACTCTGTTGTAAAAACAGAAGCAATATGGGGTATTCATATTAATTCGAAGAAACATAAAGAGAACATAAAGAAACCTCTTGCCCAAGTCTCTCCTCTACCTACATCTCTTAGTTCTGACAAAGTTTTACCAACAGTTGAAGTTGTAAAAAAGACTAAAAGTTAGTAAATACAATTTTTTAAAAATTAAAATATCTGTAAGAATAAAAAAAGTATTACCTCTAGTATTTTTGAGAAATGATTTTAATTGTACATTTCTTTGATTAGTTTGTTATTAAAAGTATTAAATGTAGAACTTATCCTTTTTTTTTACCATTTTATGGTTTACTGTGTTTCAAATTTGTAGATAACAAATAATATTAAGATTTTATATTACTATATTATTTTTTTAGAACTCTAATATATTTTTTTAATATTAGGACTCTTATCATAGCTTCATTATGTTTACATGTATTGCATTGAAATCATTTTTTTGAATGACCAAATTATATGTTTTTTATTGATCTAGGCATATTGAAAAATGCTCTGCCGCTACCTCCAAAATTTTTTGATGATATCAAAACTGAACAGGAGGATGATGAAACACCAAAAAAGAAGGTAAAACTTGAGGTTGACTCAGAAAATAATGAGGTTCCAATGGATGAAGGAGAAGCAGCTGCAGCTGAAGAATCCAAAGATCATGAATTACCTGAAGGATTTTTCGATGACCCAGTGTTAGATGCAAAGGTAGCTTTTCCATTTTGTGTGCTACTTCTTTTTATAAGGCATTTTAGAATAAAAAAAAATAATATATATATATATATATATATATATATATATATATATATATATATATATATATATATATATATATATAATTTATTTACCAACATATATACTTATATACTCACATTCATATGTTTCATAACATTCAGCATTATAAATTGTATTCATTAATTGATTATATGAATTTGGATTTGAAATATCGCAATTAACATGACCAAATAATAATAAATAGAAAATTAGCATAAGGGGTTATATTCTAAGTGCAGTATGGTACTGATAGCAAATGTATTACTGGACACCCCATGCAATATTTTTGCATTAATTTTGATTCAATTGTTAAAGGGCTATAGAGTTAAAGGAATTTATAGATCTAATTAGATATTGAGGGTATAAAGAACATATGAAAAGTAAATATGATATAAGATAAAATTATGATGATATAGTCTATATGATTGACTTGTTAAGTTTTATTTAATTATGCAAATATTCTTATTAGTTGTGTTGTGAAACATTGGTGGAGAAATGTAAAAGCTATGAATAAATAACTATTTTTTATACAATGAAAGAAATATTTTCAAATAAATGATTATTAGTTCATAATAATGCTTCATTAGTGCATCTCCTGTAACATTGAGGTGACCTGGTTATTTTGCTTGTATAATTACGATTGCCTTGGCTAGAATTATAAGGGAGGGGCAAAGAGGGCATTGGGTTGGGGCGGTAAATTTCAAGTAAAATTTTAGTTTTAGGTCAAGTCTAAAATATTATCTAATATAATATAATCGATCATAGATCTATATACATGTAAAATAAGTGCAATCAAAAAGTGATATAATTCAATAAAACTATTTATTACTCGAAAGGTCAGAAAGCTCCTCCAAGACAGGCTTCGGTTTCCTCTAGAAAAAGGAATTTCAGTTATCTGAAACTGATTAAAATGTATTTGAGGAGCACGATTACTCAACAAAGGTAATAAATTGGAGTATAATCTCTTGCTTCCATAAACTATGATGAGATCATAAATATTTTTGGTGCAAAAAAAAACCATCTTAGAATGTGAAATTTTAATGTTGTTATTTGTGCAATCAGTAATCATGTTTTATTTTTTTGTATTTTTGTTTGTCTGTTTTGACCTTCAATCAATAAAATGAGTTAATGCTATGAAAATGATAATATTTATTTTGAAATATATTACCTAAATTAAAGGGAGATGAAAGGAGAGATGGAAAAATTAAACTTGTTCCCCCTCTGCCAAAAATCCTTGTTCCGGCTCTGCTGGTGATGTGCATCTATTTTGAATGGGTACCATAGTTTGTAAAATTATTGTAAAAGCTTGTTTTATTTTACATACCCCTACTCTACATCGAATAAATTAAAAATGTTTTTGAGTTGCCCTTTAAAGCTGTTAAATGAATTATTGTTTTTACTGCATTACTGAGAGGTCTAGTTTTCAAAAACACTTAATTTTAAAATAGTAAATTACAATTAAATTAAACTTATATTCTTACCTTCTTATTAATGCCACTCAAATGAATTCTTATATCATTGCGTTTTGTAAGTAATGCCATTATATATAGTTTGGTACTTTAAGTAATTTCAATTATATAGCTTATAATTTTTCTATGCTACTAAACTTGACAAACCTCATAATTTTCTTTTTCCTGATAAAGTTTACAATGTATTCTCTCAATTCTTTCTGAATATTTTGAGGATATCTTTCCTGTTCTTAGCCAGAGAAAAAAAAAAAAAAAAATATAGTAATATACTTGTTATGCTATAAAATTTCCTTTTTTTTCTTAAGGCACGTAACGTGGAGTACAAGGATCCTGTGGAGGAAGAATGGGAGCGCTTTCAAAAAGAAATCAAAGAAGAGACGGATCTTTCCGCTAGAATGATTAATGATGATACCGAAGATGCGACTGTCCAGCGCCAGATAGAGCAAATAGATGAGCAGATGACTAGATTATCAAAGTTAGTGTGGTGAAAGATTTATTTGTTAATTTAATTATATATATTTATAATTTATATTTAGAAACAAAATTTATGAGAAGAACTCAATTTAAACTTTAATGTTCAGGGCGTAAAGATTATCAGTGATAAAACTTTTGAAACCGATTCCAAACTAAATTTGTTAAAAAAAGTGCTTGTACTTTATTGAGGCATAAAAATTCTGTTTTTACATAATTTTATGTTGTTTTTGACATGTTTCTGATTTTTTTAGAAAAAAAGAATGCGAGAGAAATGCTTTATTTACAAGCAGTACTGCCCAAATTCATGGGGTTGCTATATTACAGAGTATACTTATCAATCAACAAGACATTATATAGATACATTTTTTTCTTTTCATTTCAATTTAATTTACAGCATTATTATCATCACTAAATTATATTATCTGTTTTTTTTTCCTTTTGTTTATTTTAATCCTTCTATTACACTCTCGTCCACCCCCATATTTCTCTTTTCCAGCGATCCTTCACAATTTCATAACTTAATATAAAACTTATGTATAAATGCAAAAATTAAAAACTAATCGAATGTTAGAATTTCAAGTTTGCACACATACAGGCCAAAATAGGTTCTAAAAAATAAAAATATAAAGATCCTAATAAATAAAAAAAAGTAAATATCTTTAATTAATTCTATTGATTCATTGTAGAACATGAATCGTACTATAAAGTACAGAACAAAAACTTAAAAATAAAGCTAAGAAACTTAGCAACATAAGAGAGTGACTCAATTCTTGAGATGTAGAGATAAATAATTTGTTTCTTCAACTTTGATAGATAAAATTTCTCCTCAAATTATTTACAGTTATCATATTTTTTTCCAACTTCAGAAGGTTTTCTCAAGGGTATAGGAAAAAAATTGAATTATCAAGGTTCCTGCCTTCAAGGGCCAATTGTATCCTTGTTTGAATTTCTATCCTCTTTTTATTCACAAATTTAACGTAGATTCAAATTTTAAATATGCAATCTGACTCACCAGATGTAATCTTAAACCGCAGAATGGCAATTTTAAGTTGTGTGAGTATGCCTGCTAATACTTTAATCTTTAATTAATATATTTCACTGTAATATTAATTAAAGAAAGAAAGTTTAAATTCATTCAAGGTCATTTTGATTTGTATTGAAGTTCTGATACTACTATTATATGTTTAGGGTGGTCCAGTTAGAAATAAAGAAAGAAGAAGTGAAAGCGAAACTATTAAACAGGATGGAAGTTGTTAAAAAGGAAGAACCTGAAAGTGATGAGAGCGACGTTTCTGACATGGAAGGAGAATTTGATTGGCGAGCTAAACGCTACCTTTGCTAATTGCTTTTTTTTACTTTATTTATTTGTCTTCAGAAGTTATAGAGGATGACATACCTAAAGTGCTTTACAGTAAACATGCTTCTGCCATTTCAATAAATTCCATATTGAACATTAAGACTGATAAATGTTGCATATTTAAAATGATTAGTATTGGTTATAAGTGATATTAATATGTGTGTGATACATTCAAATGTGTAAACATTTGAATTTTTATACGCCACAATAAAATTAATTTTGTGGCAAGAAAAAAGACAAAAAATGGAAGGAACATTAATTGTTAACAACTTTTTTTTTTTATGTAAAAATGTAATTAGTGAATTTTTTTTTTACTCAATTAGAAATCCTGGTTAATCAGTGTAAATTTTGCAACTGATTGCCTTTGTGGATCATTAAAAATTATTTATTGTAATAATGTTTTGAATAAATTAAGTGGTTTGTACATAATTATGTATATAGCTATGCCAAAGAAAAATAAAATAATTAAAATTTATTTTTATTTTTATCCAGATTTCTTTTATTACTTACCTTGCCTTTGTCTTTAATTATTAATTTTTATAAAGTAATTTATTTTAATTATATACACAGAGTTGATTCATTGCAGATATCTTTGTATTTGCTAAATTATAATATATTATATTTTGACTACTTGAGTTTGTCTTCAGTTGTGTTTTCCTTTCTGATTATTACTAAATTTTGTTTGCATGATTATAATTCTTGGTCTTATTCAATTTATACATTGAACATCATATATCAGCCAATAGCCACCAACAATTATCATTTATTTTTGCACAATTTAGTTATCTAGAGCCATTCTCAAACTGTAAATGGCTCTATCTATACAGCCGAAACATCGTCAAAAAACTAATGATAATAAACTTGTTAGTGATTATTGGCTTATTATTTAAAACAAAAATATCATGGCACTGAAAGATAGAAATACGATGAGAAAACCATTTATCAGTTATTTATAAGGGGATCGTTGTTGGACAACACTAAAATATGATAAAAAAACATTTCATAATTAAATATTTTATTATGAATTACAAGTAAATGAGTACATGATTATAAGATACTTGACTATGACTAAGTAAGAATTATTTAAATAGATAATATAAGTTCATATGAAAAATGTTAATAGTAAATGTATATTTAAAACCTATTAGATAAGTTCTCACTACATAGCTTTCTTAATTCATCAGCAAAGACTAGTTGCTAAGATCTAAAGATAGTAAATAGTTAAACGTAAATTAGAAAGTGCAGAAACACCCATTCACAATATTTTTAATCTCACAAGACTGATGTGCGTTAAAAGTTAACAAAGCAAAAAGTTTTAAAAATTTAAATATATGTTATCTAAATTCGCAAACCACTCGAACTTCCTCCGATCCCGTATAAGACCATTTTCTAGTTGTAAGGCAATTATGATTTCTTTTGATTGGCACAAACTATAAAAAATATCAATATTGAAAAAAAGCTCTAGAGGTCTTTTTAAAATATTGTGCTATTCGCCGTCCCAGTTTGGACTCCGACTTTTAGGTTATCCGCTTTTATTTTGCATCGCTCCAAATCCTCATAGAAAAAAATCTTACTCGAATGCACACATATTATTTAAAATATTCACAGTTTTAGCTTCATATATTTTTCAATTGAGCAGCGTAAAGATAATTAATTTTAATTATTATACCTAAGAGTGCAAATGTTTTTTAGATTTCATTGAACACCATTAACAATATAAAATTCTTTTAAATTGTACAAGTTTTATCCCAGAAAATTTGTTGTATCCTTTCACCAACCAGAGTAACCTTCCCTTAGCTTCTCTGGTTGCCCATCACTGAGGAAGCTTTTATGGAATAGATAACCCTGGAACAATTAGCCATTGCAAGAAAGCTTCCTCTCATCTTATTCCTTACTACCCTAAAGTTTAAAAAGTGACAAAAAAACATCGAACGAGAAAAAGGAATTATTAAGTACTTAAAGATTAATATTTAAAATACACATTTTTTTAATAAATAAAGCATTTTAAGCAAAAGCTTCTAAAAAGGATTTGGTGCTTAAGAATTTTTAATTAGGAAATGGTGCTTTTTTTTTTTTTCTTCTTCTCAATTTTAAGATAAAATTAACTATCATTAGATTATTTAAATAGTATCATTAGGTTTTTATTGTTGTACTCGATAGAATGCGAAGGCACTAAAAGAATTTAAATGAAAATGAATACACGTTACACATAGAGGGTTCTATTTAAGCAACAGAAAAAAAGATTGGTTCTGATTACTTTTAATAATTGGTATTACCTAAAAGCCAAAGTTTTTTTTCTATGGGACCCAGCCAATTTAGAATTATCTAAAGTAGAGTTTTACTTTTTTTTTTTTTTCAACTGTTTTCTACTTAACAGGTCTATTTCACTAATTTTTTTAATTCTATTTTAGTAATTATAGACCCCTCTTTAATAGAAATAGCTAAATTCCTTTGTCTTTATTAATGTATTCATTTTATTAATGACTTATAATACTCTATTATTTAGAAAAAAGACCCTAACCTTTAAAATTCAATATACTACTACTACAAACTATAAGAAGTGTCGAAATCAATGGCGTGTTCCTTATTAGAAGTATGAAAAAGTATTCCTTACAGTAATTGAAGATATACAAATTAGAAAATAGTTCTAAATATAAATATTTATTTATTCTTATATAATTTATGCATGAAATATGAAATTTTTATGAAGTATCAGAGCCGTTTAAGCTTCTCCTAGATGTGCCCAAGTGCTAATTTAGTTAATGGCTGGTCCCAAAGGCTTATGTTTATTTTACAAAAGCTGCTGTGACAGACGGATCCATGAGAGTATTAAGCTTGAACTGCTGAAAAAAAAAAAAAATATTAACGTTTGAGTAAAATGTGAAAAAGTTTGATATTTAATGTTAATACAACAATAATGTTAATATTAATAAATATTTAATGTTAATGAGATTTCATAATAAAGTTTATTACTATTTTGATAATTACTGTTATCCATATAATAATATAAATTATTCATAATATTTAAAGCACTCGCCCGTAAAACATGTTAACTAACAAAATGAAAATTTTTACAATATTAAATTGTTTCTTACTCTAGCTCCACACCAGTGCCAAATCGTTTGACAAGTCATTAGCCACTGGTATGAATTGGAGCATTAATGAATGCTGGAGCATTGGTGAAAGTACTTGCCGATGTTGACGTTGGCAATTGCGTTTGCGGTTCCCGAGCGGCTTTGTTTCACACATCAAAGGGATTGGCCATTGCTGTTGCTTACCATCCACACTAGTGATGAACTATTTGCCCAACGGGTTACTCAATTTTGCCTAAATATTGGATTTTATAATTTTTGTTAATTTAAAGTTGATACTGAAAAATCAGCTTAAAATCAGCTAATTTTTGTAATTGAATCCACGATCTTGGAAGATCACAAAATATTGTTAAATAAAAAATAAAAAAGCTACTCCTATTAGCAGTAGGAAGGTAAAAAAAAAAATATATATATATAGAAGGAAAATCAATCTCTTTTATTCAAAGTTCTTTTCTCTCAAAGAGCAAATGGTTATGGAATTAAAAAATAAAAATGTTAATCCTCTGCTCCTAATAAAATAATATTTCTGCGTGAATATTTATAATAACTAATAAAATAATATATTTCTCCTAATTAAATAATATTTATTATTATAATATAATATTTCTGGATGAGAAGCTCAAAGGCCACCTTGTTTACAACTAACTCAGATTGTTTCACGTTTCCGAAATTCTAGGAAAATTTAACAATCCCTTCCACTTTTATGCAACAGTTTTGCTTGAGCTTTCCTTTCATTGCCTTCATAAGCATATTTTCACAAATGATTGGCCAAGTGGTTTGCCATGTGTGAGGATGCTCCATTAGTATATTTGAACTTTCATATTTCAAACTTCATAAACATTGGTTGCTTGACAAACGATTGGGCACTGGTGTGGAGCCGGCATTAGTCACAATGCTTTACATTCAACCAGCAGTCCCTTACTATAACTCAATAACAACATTATTCTTTTAACAAAAATTAATTTCCTACAGATTCTTTCAACAACCTATGATAAAAGCCATTAGGAATCCAGTGCTTCCAAAAACTTCAATTTAAAAAAAATGTTAGATATCATGTTTTACGACCGAGTGCCTCATTTTATGATATTACAGATGAAGTGTACAATTCGGCAATAATGGAGATACTGTTCACAGTTCATGAAATTTGGAAGAAAATGCGGTCTGAAATTTAAGTGGCGAAACGTTGGAATTTAAAACAGTAAAGAATTATTTTACTTGCCATAACTCCAACAATTTTCCTCGGAATTTAGGAAAAAAAAACTTATAACTACTTACAACCCTACTTTAATAGGATTAAACAACAATGAAGTGTTGTCCATGAAGAGCAAGCTACTCACTTTATAGAGGCTGGGTTTGCCCTAGGAGGATCTCCCGAACCCAGGGTCGATCCACAGCTGATAAAACTAAAAATATATTTTCTACCAAAGCCAGATTCGAACCCGGGCCTGGGAGTTAAGAGTTGAGTGCCTTACTCCACAAACATATCCAAATAATAGCTAAATAAAACAATTTCCTTAACATTAATAAATTCTGCTAAAAATGTTCAGTAAGCATCCAGTCTTTAGTAAAAATTTTGAAATTCAAATTTTAATGCTTATTATTACATACTAGTTTTCCTAAAAACTTTGTAAGATTGTGGGATTCCTGTTTTATTGAAAATTATCCCATAAATATTCTTGAAATAAAGTTCAGTAATCATAGGCAAAAAATAAATAAAAAAATTGCAGATTAAAAAATAAAAATTTCTTCTTTAACTTTTAAAAAACCATGACAAACATGAATGATAATATACCTCATATAGATTTTAAGATTTTAAATACGATATGGTAATTAATGAATGTATACCAAGTCCACTGATCCCTTTAAAGATATATAAATTTAATATATATATATATATATATATATATATATATATATATATATATATATATATATATATATATATATATATATATATATTTTCCTGATTAATTTTTTTTCTCGAATAAATGGCTTTTGAATTATGAACTAGAAATACAATAAAAATGAATTATTTCTATAATTTAACTAACAGCTATGGAAGAAATAACTAATAAGTACTTGATAAACACATTTCCTTAAATAGTACAGGGAATAGAGCAGAAGAGAGGTAATCTAATTTTTGTTTTAAATTTCTAGTAAAATAATCCAAGTTTTAAACTTCCCTCTTTCTTTACTCAAAAAACCTAAACAAACCTTTTGTAGTTTTCCAGATATGTCTTCTTTTACCATTGCTTTATATAGATGAAAGTTATTTTTAGTAAAATTTGTACAGGTATAATGTAATTAATTTAATATGATGTGTTGTGCAATGTAATGTTAATGTTTGTCATGTTATATAAATATATATGTTGTAATTTAATATAAATTCTACCAATTGTATGTGGTAATTCTAGGTTCATTGGCAAAGGAGTAACATTTTTTACTGTTGAATTTTATTTTTGATGTCTTATTGAATTTTTTTTTTTTTCATTTTGTCACTGAAACAAAAATTAATAAGAAATAAGAGACCAATGTATAGGATGTCTGATAAGATTTGAGGTGGCCCTCTTTAACATTCTCTTTGGGCTCTTCATTTATCTATCATTATCATTATTGGTTAAGGATTCTTTCACCATCTCCAGTTTCATCACGCCTTATTTTAACATCCTCTAATTTTTAATTTAATCTTCATTGCAGTAACATGTTAATAAAAAGATTATAGATTATACTCAAAATCGTCTTAATTCTGCAATTTTTTAAAATATGACTACCCAGCTTTAAAGGACTGTTGCCAATGACCCCAGAAATACACAATTTGTTGAAATTCGTTTTCTCTACAACTTTTCTATATGAAATAATGGTAAGAGGATAAGATTGAAAAAAAAAAAATAAGAAATTTGGGGTTATTTTTGGTGGAAAAAGTAAAAAATTGGATTTTTGCAAGAAATATAAAAAATTATAGCTAACCATCCTCTATTCTATTTTAGTTAGACTCTTCTATTCCAGGACTAACATGAAAAAGTAACCTACAAAGCATAATTGAGCATGCAACAACAATGGATCAATTGATACAGGTATACATGGACCAAATTCATTAATTCTAAATAAAATAAATGGTACACTTCTAATATAAATTTGCAAGCAATTAATATACCTAAAGAAATAAATACGGTAAACAACTAATATAGTAAAATATATATAGTAAAAAATAAAATAAAATACAGGAAGCTATCTACGGCAAGATCACACCTAAATACTGAATGGTTAAGAATGCTGCAACCACTAGTTTACCCACTTTGAAATAAAATCCAGGTATTGTTGTTATCTAATCATTACAAAAACTGCTATTATTTACAATAAAAGTTTTCAATTAATATTGTATAATAAGAGAACAATTAACACTGGTTTTAATCCTAAAATGGTGGCAATAAGGGATTATTTAAAAGGAAAGATTTTTTTTTTGGAGTGATTATTTTCTTGGATTTATATTTGCTAAAAACTGAAAATATTTCCAAAAAAAATAAAATAAATAATAATGATATTTATATATATATTAAGTAAATAATTGACTTACAAATGCAGAATAAATATGATCGGTACAAAATAGATATAATTTATGTACAACTAAGAAAATTCAAAATACATCGAAAAAATGAAAATATAATACATATTTACAAAAATGTATAAATACATTATAAAATAAAATATATATGTATGGGACATCATTGGTAAAATCTAACATCTTATCCAACTTGAAAATATTTCTTAGGTATCAAATGAAGGCTTAATATACAAGTTTTCTGAGCAATCTGGCCTTTTCAAAAGTCCAGAATGATCATCAAATAATGGTTGAGGAAAAGATCAATAATTTTCAGATGATCAGGGATCCAGTCAATTTTTGTGTTAGGTGAGTTTACATTTGTTAATTGTCTTTTTTTGGATCTCTGATGAAGAATTTGCAATTCGGTTTTGCATATATAAAATGCTAGATTTAATAGGGTAGCAAAAATTGCTAATCAACCGCTTGAAACTCACTTTCGGGAATTCTACCGCAGTTTGGACTTTCAGCTCCCCCAAAAACCTCTCAGCAGTGAGTAAGGTCAGAAAGCATAAACACCAGTATCAAAAGAAATATTTTAACCCGACCGATTATGAAAGCAAGAAGTTTACTATCAATCGTCTAGCAAGAACAGGAAAATATGTATATATGTTTAGAATGTTAAACATTTAAAAAAATAATTTGACAAGTGTTACAATAAAATGAAAGTAATTATAAAAATGTTCACAGCTCGTAATAAGTCGTAATGAAAATAATAAGCTAAGGTACCGAATTCTCTATTTATCTTCGGTAAATGCTTTCCAATTATTTTTATTTTATTTTAGGATATTATTCAAAGATTCCATCACAAAAGCCTTTTGTCTCTCAAATAACAGCAAATAACTAACCAGCTAACGTTTCGCCACATTAGGGATCATCAGGAGTGAAAAACGTGATGTCACATTAATGCAAACCAGAGATAGCATATTTCACTTCAACAGTCTAAAAAAATAAAATAACAAAACAGGGATAGTCTATCACGCCAAAACAGTACAACATATGTGCCCATAATTATGAAAGTGGTCTAAGTCAAAATTAAAAAAAAATGAATTTATCATTTATTTCACACGACATGATTTTAAACTAAATTTATTCAATGTAATTTTTACGATATCGTCAAAAATGAACCTTTAGATAGTAGTTGTAATTACAACGTTATTCGTAATTCATTTAGTGTTAATTATGAAAGTGGTCTAAGTCAACAATTTAAAGAAATTATATAAACATAACTTAAACTATTATATAAACCTAAAAGAGAAAGACCAAAAATATATGAAAATATTCAATTACTTCCATTATACAACATGGCTTACATTATAAAACTAGACCAGTAACGGAAGAAAAACATAAAGATCTTATGTGTTTACTACCATACATCCCTCCATTTTTTCAGAAACATTTTAAAAATCTTAAAAAGTCGAAATTATGATAAAAATGGATTACTTATTATAAATGATTAATAAATGTTTATGAATTATTTTGTTAAAGTTGTTGTTTCAAATAAAAATCACAATTTTTTATTACTTTAAGTCAATTATAGGACATTCAGTTAATTTTGAAAATGGTCTAAGTCAATTCAAGCTTTAAAAACAGCATTTTCTTATGAAATTCACACAAAATTTCATATCTATAATAAATTTCCATTAATCAAGACTAATAAAATTATAAATTTAAATATCGCATAATATAAAAATATTTTTTAATTTATTCAAATGCGATTCATTAAATATCTCGAAACAAGAAATATATGACTTAGACCACTTTCATAATTATGGGCTCATATAAATGTGTATTAAAATCATAAATGTTGAACTGTTTTGGAATGATGGACTATTTCTATTCTTCTTTTTTCATGGCACTACAACTCATGTAGAGTCAGGGCCTCCAGTAACTTCAACTGCCAGTTGTCACTCAGAAGTGCTGCTGCCTTCCAGTCGTGGACACCAAGGATAGCTCGGGTGTCTGCTTCCGCTCCATCAGCCTGAGTCTTGGTCTGACTACCCGTCTTATTGTATAGATCCACTTGTATAATAATTTTCTCAATTTATACTCTCTATTCATCTGGTGAATGTGTCCAGTCAATCTTAATCTGTCAGTCCTTATTAACCTCACAACATCAGCATCTCAATATAGCTCCTACAGCTCATTGTTTGTTAATAATGAGTACTGGGACAAATATTCTTCTTAAAACCTGATGCTCAAATCGAAGGAAGGCTGCTTCTTGGGTTCTTGACATCGTCCAACATTCCGATCCATATGTTGGTACTGGTCTAATTAAGGTTTTGTATATGCACAGCTTGGCTGTACGTGAGATCACTCGGCTTTTTAGATATCTGTGAAGACTAAAATAGGTACTATTTGTGGCCATGATATGCCTCTAGATTTCTGCATTCATGTCATTATTTATATTCACCTGAGAGCCAAGGCATATAAATTCAAAGACACACTCAAAAATAAAGCCTCCAATTAATATTCTTAGTTATATTCTCATTTACATTTAAGCCAACTCTAGCTGCAGCTCTTTGAAGGGCTACAAAGGCATCTTTAATGGCTGCTACTGTTCTCCCAATCAATGTAATGTCTTCGCAAACCCTAACAGCTGGACAGAGCGATTAAAAACCGTTCCACTGATCTCTATTTGTGATCTTCTAACTGTACATTTCAGGGCAATGTTAAATAGGAAACATGCCATGCAATCCCCTTGGCACAGGCCTTTATGCGTTTCAAAGTTGTCTGACATATCACCTTGGATTTTGACAGCCCATTTCACCATTTTCATTGCCACTTCTATTAGCCATACAAGTTTAGGTGGGATACCCAGGTCTAGCATATCCTGATATAGTTCATCCCTTAGAATGCTGTCTATATGCCCTCTGAAAATCAATAGAGAGGTAGTGTGTGCATATATTCTGATTCCTTGTCCCATCAAGGATTGTTAAAATCGAGAATATTGGGTCAATTGTAGCTCTTTCACGCATGAAGTCAGCCTGATATACATCTAATTCTCTCTCAGTGAATGAAAGTAGTTTCTGAAAGAGGATTCTTGAATGGATTTTGTAAGCACTTGATAGCACTTTGTGTGATTGGAAGAGGATAGTTGGTCCAACATACTTTTTCTTGGGGAAGAGAGAAGAAACTGTGCCAGAAAGGACGCCGGACAGAAGGAATACCGAAGAGCAGGCTGTGCGCACAGCTTCTGAGAAAATTGTTATCTGACCTACTTGCAGCAGTGCGTTGTTAAGCAGGAATGCATAACATCACACTGCTGCAAACAGCCATATTGTCTTATAGGCAAGGTAGGATGGAAAATAAATAACAAATAGTCGTATCCCTCCCAGGTTCTTTTATTTTTTCTAAGAGTCTTTTCTGTTCCCTTCTCCTGGTTTAGTATTCTTCTACTGAGGCTCTTGTGTGTCTTCATTGGATCATCTGCCAATATGCATTATTCTTAATACTTGTGATCCTCTGATAATCCTCATCAAACCATCCTTGCTTCCACGCAGCTTTTTGATTAAGTGGTTGGAGTCAATATTTGCTCCTCTGTAGACTCTGACATCCTGAAGGCTTGAAATGTTCATAGAGCTCATCAATACAGGGTCAATCTGGTTGCAAGTCACACCATCGTTAGAGTGCCAAGTTGCCAGGTGTGTCCTCTTATGGGGGAATATGGTGCTTTATTATCAAATCCCTTGATGCCGCAAAATTTATAGTCCGCTGTCCATTTTCATTTGTGGTATTATGAATACTGTGTAAGCCCGTTTTGGGTTTGTATTTGGGCATTAAAGTCCTCTAATCACAATCTTAAAATCAGCTCGAGGACAACTATCCAGACATTGTTCCAAGTCCTTTTAAAAATGGTCCTTTTCCTCTGCTTTTCAAATGCCTCAGCTGAGGCATGTATGCTTATGAGGTTGAAATTATGGAATTTACCTTTGATTCGGAGTTAGCATAATCTGGGGTTTATAGGAGTAAAACCAATAACAAGTTGAGCCAGCTTCCTACCGATAGTGAATTCAGTTTCATATATATGCAGGCGATCATCACAACTATAATAAATAGTGTGGTTTTTCTTATTGTATGTTCCTTAGCCCATCCACCTTACCTTCTGGATCACAGCTATGTCTATTTTATATTGGGCCAATTGTGCTGTTGTAAAGCTACCGGTCAGTATAATGAAAGGATATTCCATTTTCCAAGTTTGAAATCCATTAGACAGGTAGAGTGTTGTTGCCTTAGGTTGAGTCCGGTTTGTCTTGGTACAGGCTTCACAATAATATTAGGTTTAAGGGGAGCAGGATATAAGTATGCTGCCCCCTATTTCTATTTTGTACTGTAACAAACAAAAGGAATGAAAAAAAAAAGGAACAGATATAATATGGATAATGTAGTGATAATTATTATGTATTTAGAGCTAAAATGAAAGAAAAAAAATGTTATGAATATTATGTATAATATTATTGTATGTCTATCTATAGATTGATTGGTATGCTGTGTATATAGCAACCGAAGGCATTTGTACAGCATTGCTGCAAATAAAGCATTTCTCTCTACTGTTGAAGTGGGATGTGCTATATCTGGTCTGCATTGTGATTTTATATTTTTCAATTCTGATGATTCATGAAGTGGCGAAACGTTGACTGGTCAGTTTTTTTATTGTTATTTGAGAGACTCAAGGTCTTGTTCCAATAATAATTATCTTTGCCTCTTTTTTTTGACTATGAATATCATCACAAAAATGGTCTTTCATTCGCTTTGTACTCTATATTCCAAGATAAATAAAGATTTTAAGTGTTGTGGGTAGTAATTATTACAGCTTTATTAACAAATATAAATGGTACTTTTCCGATTTAGTTACCTCTTAGGATTTTGCAGGCAAATTCCTTATCTTTCCTTCGTTATGCATTATAAACTTTTGATAGCTTTCTATGTGAACGTTTTTATATTGGTAATTTATGGTCAGTAGTCTAGAAATAACCTGTTTTGTGGGAAGCAATTGTAGGGATTTGGTTAGTTCTGGAATAAAATTAACCCAGCACTATTTTAGTCGGAGGCTAAGTAGAAACCGCCAAAATATTTTTTATAGAACTGGAATAGTTAAGACCAAAGGTTAAGTTAAATCCAAGATATCCAGAGAGCAGTTTATTGTGTGACTAATAGATATGTTTGGGTAACTTTAGTCCAGAGATAAGCTTAACTCCTGACCCAGCAACAACTATGAATGTAACAGTTACCTCTTTGTTCTCTACATTTTAATCAAATTTGATGAACAAGCAACAAAGTGTTATAAAAATAACAAGTTATTAATTCATTTAATTAAAATAATTAGTAAGGTTGGACTGTCAAATATTGTAATTGAAAAACAACCTGCATGCTAAAAAAGATGTTATAAATCTGCAACCTGCTATCCGTGAGGTAAATAAACTAGAAAAATACCCACATATTATGTCTTACATACCAGGGGAATGTTGCAAAATATTCAGTATTAAAACAATATTTTGTGTATGCGCATGTCTGATGCTTGAACAAGCAGGATGAGCAAAACAAACAGGAAATGCGAGAGGAAAACCGAAGCAGGGGATGGTGTATGCTGGAGTATCCTGTTGCTATGGATACCTACGATTAGGGGACAGATCGTCTTTTTGATGGCGAGATGGTGACCTGGCCGAGCCGCTACTGCTCCTCGAGCCGCGCAGGGATCCTCTCGAACTTACGTGGGACCCTGTACACTTTACAGTCTCAGGCTAACCCTCTTTCAGATCACAGACATAAGCTTCCATTCAAAAATCTTTCTCCATTTGTTTTTATTATTTTTTTAGCCGAGTTATAGAGCTCTTAGAAAAGCCTATTCGATTATCATTTAACATAAAATAAAAATTTCGATTTAAAATTCAAGTAGTAATTGACATTGTGATAATATTTTAGAAGCATGCAGTGTTTCTTTCAAAAAATTCAAAATGGAAAGTTGAATTTGAAAATTCTAATATAATAATTGAAATTATATGAATCCTTGTACGTAATACCTAAACCTATACCACTACAATCCTTTACTACAATTAGGCTCAGTACTGTAACTTAGGGATACTTGGACTCTCGGTGGTTGCCTGAAAACAAACTGGAAAAAAGTAATTTTGCTCTATTTTTTTTGCTACATTTTGGTCTCTCTCCCACTCCCTATTAACTTTGTCTAGTTGTTATATTGTATTTTATGTGCATAGTAATTATTAGATATATGTGAATTGCACATTACTGTAAAACGACCCTTTGCAGCAAATATTTTGGTTTAATATTGGGTTGTCCGGAAATAAATGGAGGTTTATGGTTTTAAAATAAATGACACGGAACTATTTTTAATAATAAAATATCTGATGTGGACAACACATGACTTCGTTGAACGCCTATTAAACTATAAATCGGTGGCTCAAAAAGTGATCCTGAATTTGGTTACTAGTTTCCGAAGATCGCAGTATCTCAAAAATAACACTCGGCGTCGCGACATCCATCTATTGACACAAAAACAAATAGGGAGGAAAACCAGTATTTTACACTAAATTTTAACACTTAAAACAAGTAAAAAAAATGTTTGATTGGATTGGAAACCAAATTGCGTTTGTAACCTTTATTACCGAAACATATGATTTATCTATTTAATTT
This sequence comes from Rhaphigaster nebulosa, assembly GCA_948150685.1. Taxonomy (NCBI): domain Eukaryota; kingdom Metazoa; phylum Arthropoda; class Insecta; order Hemiptera; family Pentatomidae; genus Rhaphigaster; species Rhaphigaster nebulosa. Next base: position 33,571,050 of record OX411312.1, on the reverse strand, counting down.
AAATATAATTTTTGATGCAAGCTTATTATGACCTTCAGGTAAAGTACCGTTTTCGGCTCACCAATTTTAACCAAAATATAGTAAATACATTCACATCAATATAAAAGTCCTATTTACCAAATTTGAGATGTTTTACATTATATTTCAATATAATTTTTGATGAAAGTCTAATATGACCTTCAAGTAAAGTACCGCTTCCGGTAATTAAGCAGTGACCAAAAAGGGAGGTTCACAACTAGATTTTATAACATAAAGACTCCACGACGAAACTAGTCAAAATGGATTCAGAGATGGTCAAAATAATTATGAAAACTGGGATAGTTGAAATCTGAAAACCGAAAATTTTCGCGATTACAATACTTCCTTTACTTCGTACAAGGAAGTAAAAAACACTTCATTACTCTCCATACATTTATGCCAACGTGTTGGTAACTTTTCCATCCCCTCTGAATTGAATGTTGAATCGTTTTTATTAACAAATTCTGAAAATGCATTTTCCAACGAATTTTGATCAATAAAATTTTTACCTTTAAAAAGTCGGCCCAGATATCAAAAGAAGTGGTAGCCCACAGGCGAGAGGTCTGGAGAATAGGACGGATGAGGCAGTGTCTTGTTTCGGGAAAGAAGTGCAGCGCAAACTTCATAACTAAGATTATTTTGGCTATCGTTTAATGTATGAGGAACCCAAATTTCAAGCTTTTTTACCTTTCCAATTGCGTTGAGGTGGTCAGCGATGGTTATTTGCTAACTGAGAGTTTCTCTGCAAGTTCTCGAACAGTTGTTTTGGGATTTTCTTCGACTAAAGTTTTTTCAGAACATTGTCATCAAGAGAAGAAGTTCTTCCCTGATCATTTTTGTCTACAAGGCTGAAGTCTACCTCCCGAAATTTTTTAAACTATCACTCACACTGCCATCGCTCTAGACTTCATTAATTTTTCTGGCCGTTTGGGCTCCGTTCCGACCGAGTGTGAAGTCGTAAAACAAAATTATGCGAAGATCACGCTTTTATATCTTCGTAAAGACTCAATTATTTCCAACTAGTGAAATTCTACAGAAGATAAAAAACATTTTTGAGGATTAATAAGTGTTGACACCCATTCAAAAGAATGACCCCTCTACCATAAACAGTTTGTTATATAGAGGGTTAATACAAAGAAAACATTAAATCCTGCATTATTTTCTGGACAACCCAATATTTAATAATTTTGCTATTTTGGCAAAATAGTGCAGTAAATTTAAAATTTATTAATGCAATATTATTATTACGGATAGTATTCTTTGGTTGATTTATTAATTGATATATGTTTCTTGTAGTACTCTTATGGAATGTATGATTTTAGGTCACATTCAGTGTAAAGAAAGATCTTATGATGGGGAGACTTCATCCTTTTTCAGCTGTATTAAGTTATATATATATATATATATATATATATATATATATATATATATATATATATATATATATATATATATATATATATCTGTCTATATGGATACTTTTTGTATGTTAACTCAAAATATTTAATGCAAAGTATATTTTTTAAAATGGTTGGGCCTGTTCTTCCGTTGACCCCATTTAAATTTCAGAAGACAAGGACAATACTAATAGTGTTAAAAAATATTAAAAATTAATCTATAATTATAACGGAATAGCTGTTTCAAGTTAAATTAATTTAATGCAGTCTGCAACCTTTGCTGATTATTAAAATTTACCTCTCAGATTAAACCTTACTAACCGTAAAAAAAAAAAAAAAATCAACTACCTGCGCACAAACTCGCATCTCCCTACTTACCTGGGATGATTAAATATTACAAAAACATTTAATTTTATAATTATTACAGTTAAACATAAAAATATAAATTATATAAAATCACAATGTCAATCACAGGCTGTTGTAAATCATCAATATTTTTGCTGTTAAATTATTGTAAGAATAAACATAAGACTGATGGCTTTGATATAAATGAAAACATATACCGATTGAGTCATTCGCTTCAACAAATGGAAAGATTTTTTTTGGAAATTTAATGAAAAGAAAGAATCGTAGAGAATTATTTGAATATAAAAATAATTCAATATCTTATGCATAATGTTTTGAATTTTCCTTTCAATGAAGTTTTATGTTCATAACACTTATTGTATTGAATATAACATTTTAACTTCTTCAAATATTGAAGATGAAGAGAGCATGTTTCAGCTTCTAGAGTCCAAAAAAGTTATTTTTAATAATGCACGCTGTAACATGTAAATTAAGAAACATCTTGAAAAAAACTTTTTTTAGACTATTACCATTCCAACTAAAGTTCTTCCATCCCTCAAAAAGTGGCCCGAGAAATTGAATAATTAAAAAATGCTAGAATATTATAGAAAGATTCCTAAAACAAAGTCTAAAGTTTTTCAAATGCCAGTAAATGACTAAGCCCTCAATTATTGATGAAGGATACGATGTCTCTTGTCTGCACTATTGTGATCATACGTTTTTCTGTCCTGATGATGCCTGAATTGGCAAAACATTGACTTGTAAGCTATTTACAGCTATGGAATGCCCATGGCTGAACATGTCATAAGTGTCTTGTGCCGCAATGGAGGGACACCGAGCCAAGTTGTTCAGAAATACCGGGATCTTCGCCCTCTAATGGAGGAAGAGAACCCCTCTTTCAGGGAATTTGCCCACGGCTAATAGGAGGTGGTGGAGTTAACGCACTTCACCCTAGAAAAGGGCTTGATCACACGACATCGACGAGCCATCATCCAAGAAAGAAGATGATTGGTATAGGACTGGAGTGAAGCTGATGCAGCGGACCAGGGGGGCTAGACTGGCACCCGGAGGGATACAGGACAGAGATTGAAGCAGAGTGCCAGGAAGTCTGGTAGTAACTCAGGTGTAGCTCTAGCACGAAAACATGCAACCGGATGCTTGACTGTTTATTTTGAAATAAAGATTTTTTTATTGCCAACCTGCATGCGGACATCCCGTTGCTGCTAATAACCCTCTATGACAGTAGTCATTTACTGGTTCGGAGGAGAACGGGTCCGCCTCGGTGACGAGGTGACATACCTTGGGGTGAAATTCAAGAAGAGATTTGACGTCACCCCACACCTTGGATACCTCCGAGATAGGGTGACCTGCTCCCTGAATGGATTGTCGAGAATAGGGGTGCATTCTGGGGCCTGAGGTACCCGGCTACTAGAACCATCTATAAGGGATTCGTATCCTGGGGTATGCATCCCCTGCCTGGAGTCGTTATCTCACACAAACACAGAAGAAGAAGCTGGCGACCATCCAGAGACTGGCACTGCTGCGGGTCACCAAGGCATACAGAACAGTGTCGCACGAGGCGGTGCAGGTATTGGCTGGAGAGATGCCATTGGATCTCATCCTGCGAGAGGACACCATCAAATTTGATGTTAAAAGGCTAGGGCTTGATGCATTACCGGAGGGACTGCAGCAGAGGATAGGTTAGGAGCCTGGGAGGTGGAAGAAGGTGTTGAGGGAGGACTCACTGGATGAGTGGGACAGACGGTGGGTCACTGGTGAAAAGGGTGCAACCCATAAGAAGTTCTTTTCTACCGTCTACTCCAGGTTAGCGGCGAAGTGGGTACATCCCGATTACTGGCCCTCACAGATTCTGACAGGCTATGGGGTTTTCCGGGAGAAGCTGCGGAAGCATGGCAAGAATATCGATCCCAGGTGCCCCACCTGCGGTGTGCCTGATACAGTCGAGCACGCTGTAATATTCTGTGCCGCCATGGATGGACATCGAGCCTGGCTATCCAGAAAAACCGGACTGTATGCCTTTGACGAGGCCGATTTCTCAAGATTGGTAGAGGAGGAAAATTACCCGTTCTTCATGGAATACATAGGAAGGTGGAGAGAGGTCGTGGTTCCCACACATTTCACTCTTGGTAGAGGCCGTCCACCCGAAGAAGGGGAGGCTGCAGCCGCTGAGACAGCCTGAGGAGGAACAACAGGAAGAAGCTGAAGTCTAGTGGCGGCTCTGGGAAGTGCAGAGAGGAGGCTCAGAGTTGCAAGTCAAAGCCAGCCCTGACTTCACATATCAGGAAGGACAAAAAGGTGCAGCCCCATCAGTAAACGTTGTGCAGCCAGGCACCGGGCTGCACCATAGAATACCCAAATATTGTTCCCATTATTAAAGATACCCATAAATTATGTATAACAATAATAAATAAATAGTTTAAAAATTAATTCAGAGTTTTATTGGCGGTAGTGGCATACGTACATCCTATACGTAACACCCTACTGCTGCTGAAACCCCGTATGCCAGAAATGGCCAGGTAGGGAAAAAAGTCATTTACTGTAATTTCAAAGACTCAAGTCTTTGTTTTTAGAATTTTCCAAAAATATCCTAACAATATGTTTTGTCTCTTATTATTATTTAGTTTTTACTCTCTTTAACAAACATTAACTTATAATATTACATACATAAATATTATTAATTAAATAAATCTGTTATTTTATTTTTTTTAAACTATCCCTCAGAGAATGATAGCTATTTATATCATATATTTATATGCTATTATTACTAACTATAACTAAAAGAGATTATCCTTTTCTAAATATAATGGCAAGACAACAGTGGATAGTAAGAAAGATAAGGCTAGTAATAGTAAGGTTAATAGATTTAACAGCATGCAAAGTGTGATATTAGGAAAATATGATATGATGATATAATTAGTTATATAGATATTATATTAGGAAGAGAAGAGGAGGGCTGACCGTGGGACTGAGATGGTGAGGTCGGCCTAAGGGACGCAAGGCTCGGTTGGCGGCTCGGTGGCTTGGTGTTGCTTCCCCGCGAACCTCTCCGTTCCCCGCTCCCAGCCTTCGTGTCCCTCAGCAATGATACGTTCATCAGTCGTGGGTTCGGCGTGTTGAATATAGTTCTGTTGTCTCGCCATCTTGCCCTGAAATTATGCGTTTAACAATATGTTAATTTATGACCATAATTTTATTCAGGGACAAATTCCTAAGAATACCTTCATTTCTCAGAACTTTGTCTGGCTAAATATTTGCATATGGGTACTATAGAACAGAATAGGAAAAAACAACTTTATTTTGGGACAAAGTCCCTTGAGAATAACAAAGATGTACAAAAAGATCATTTCTAGCAATAAGCCCTATTAGATAATAAATAAAAAACAAAATATTAAGTATATAGGTCAAGAAAATATATAAAAAACAAAATGAAGAACGGTGAAACAATATATTCGCAATTAAAAATAAAACAAAAGGTATAGAAAAATAAATTCATCTCACAAGAAAAAAAAATATATATATGTATATTTATTGTTTGTATATATATATATATATATATATATATATATATATATATATATATATATATATATAATACAAAAACATAGATGGAGAATAAGCATCATAAAGAGTGCATTACAGTTTTGTAAAAATGAATTCATAATAAAATAGCATAAAAAAGAAACAAATTCTTGCAATATACATAGCAAAAAGACAATATATTTAAAAGTGATATGAAATAGATGTTCATATTCATAAAAAAGTGATTAATGGAACCAGGTCCTTATTATACAATATACATGATTAGCCTGGCATCTGACTGAATTGTGAAAAGAAATTGAAATAGGAAGGTTTTGTATGTTCATAAGGAGGAGGCATGTTGGATTTAAAGAGGGAAGGAATTCCAGAAAGTGGTGGAGCGGGCAATGAGGCGGTGAAAAGGGATATAAAGGTCAGAAGGTCGAGATCGTGTGGTAAGAGATTGGATAGAGGACTTGAATTGGAGGAGATGTTGACATAGGCAGGGCAATGGTTGATTATTTTGAAAATGAATGTGTCCAGGAAATATAATCTACGGAAGGAAGGGAAGAAAGACCCTAACTCAGTATAATGGTGAGAAACACGGGAATGTCTCGGGGTCACCTTAACAAATTTTACGAAGCTATTAATAATTCTCCTTAGTATTGTCCTCAAGATCCATAGAGAGGCCACCGTACACCACACAGCTATAGTCAAAGTGGAGGAAGATGAGGAGTCTATGTGTAGATCTGTAGGAGATGACGAAAGCGATGAAATAATTTGATGGTAAAAATTGAACTTCGGGAGATATGAGTAATATGGTGGGGTTCCAGGAAAGAGCAGCACATACTCTAGCAGAATCGATATGGTACAGGTTCAACCAAATCTCGGACCTGCAGGTGTGGTGCATGGAGGAAAAAAAAAAGGAAAGATGAAGAGGTGGAGAGAGAAAGATAGGTTTTCCAGATGGGATTTATTATTGAAATCGGAGAGGAAATTAGTGTTCGGGACATCGGAGATGATGACGTATTTAGGAAACTAGACATGAATAGGATTTAGGAGAGTAAAGTAGACTGTTGATGGGAAGATGCTGGGACAGGAATAATACACTAAATAACACATGAATAAAATAATAAATAAATAAATTAAAATAAAAGAAGAAATAGTAAAGAAAAAAATATCAATAGAAATAAATTAATTAAAAAGTTGCAGTAGTAAGATAAAATACAAGCCGAGAATGAAAGAATTTCTTGAAGTCTGATGAACATGCCAAACTTCTGCATGATATCGAACAATATATATTGTTTACATCAGCCAGATGATTAGATTTTTAAGTAGATAAAGAAATAGATAGTGTATAAAAGAAAAGGATTGAAGAGAGTAGATGAAGATTGAAGAATAGAAATAGAAGAAGAATTCCAAAAAGAGTACGATTTTATACAAGTTTATTAATTTAATTTTAATTAATTTTATAGCTCAAAGAGGTCCCCTACATGAAATTATAAATAAATATTTAAAAAAAACAAAAACGGGAGAAACAATTTACATCAACAGATTCACCAGAATCTGCGCTGCACTGCAACAATCAATTTTCAATTAAATGTCATCAATTTTCAACTAAATAAACATTTAGTTATTTAATACTTGACATTTTTTAACAAAAATACCATGGATTTCCTCTACCCTAGGCCTTTGCGGAAATAATGATTTACTTGGTATTTAAAGTGAATAATAATTGTCTAACTCCTGTAATGCATTAGCTATTAATTTGGTCGAGGACATTACTAGCTCTAGATAGAACATAGAGGTGCGATGTCAATTATTGGCAGTCAGCTGACCACTTTATGCCAATTACTGTCATCTCTCACTACACAGCTAATTTAACTAGATTATCATTAATTACTGAATAATTCCGACAATTTGATACTGTTTTCGAGCAAACATAATTAATAGACAATACACACCTACTAAATAGGATATAATAAGTATTAAGGATACAAGTTAAATACTACACAAAATTAGTCTGTCCATTGGAATTCCATTATTTAATTTAATTGTATAGAATTATGTTGAATAGCCTGTTCGATGTTGTTTGATTGATGGATAGTTTGTTATGCGGTATGATATAACCGACGCGCCTACCGCAGTCAAAAGAGACTTTTCATCTAAACTTGATTTTTTTTTTTTAACGCGGTTTCTGTTTTTTCGATTTAATTCCTGAAGCCCCATTTTATAATAAGATACAAGTCCGAGATTGAGTATCTTTTCACGGACCATCGAAAATTTATTTCTTACTTCCTCTATTTATCATATTTATTAAATCCACTTCTGTTATGAAATTCTCTCTCTCCCTGCAGGCTACCGTCCTTCCAATCCTTATATACGTTCCCGTAAAACTGCCGAGTTCGGCAAATCCTTTATTAACTTTGCTATATCCTTATACAATTTTATGCTCTCCCTCCCCCTAATCCGCAATGCTCCCTCCCTTTCCATATTTAAATCACATCTCTTCGCTCTTCTCATCTCTCCAAAAATCATAATCTCCCTTGTCCTTGATTCCATGTATCCATTAAGGCCAACGCAAGAAGACTGGGCTGGAGGTTGTATTTCTATATGGACAATTCTTAGAAAAAAGTAAAAAATCATGTACATCGTACATTACTTTCAAGTGGTGAGTATAAATTTATTTATTTAATCTATAATGTTCATTTCGCCTCTCGACTCAATGACTAAAATAAAAAACGACGAGTTTCACTAAATGATCAACTTTTATGTTGAATCTCAATTCTCATTACCATCGCGTGCTCCTGAACACGTTTTTGGAGTTTTCACCGACTCACTTTTTTGGAGCCATATTTTTGAACTTATTATCAACCATATATTTAATATTTATGTGCAGAGATATTTTTGTATTGACTTTTCTAAGGAGAGAATTATGACTGTTTTTAAGATGAATGAGATTTGACTTATTCGTTAATTTACATAATTCTGATTATATATGATTTGGGTCTTAATAGATATGAGCGATCCGGTCATGAATTGATTAAAAGAACAATCTCTTTTTACTGAGCGATCGCTCAAGGATTCAGGAGAAAAGAACGGAATTTCTCATCGGTGAATGACGATCTCCACCTCCCTCCCTCCAACCAGCCTAAGCTGGAAGTAACGCTCTTTTTACTGAATCAGTGAATCATGAAAAAAAAAGATAAATCCTTTGCAGCGAGCCCATCCTGATATTGAACACCACTAGTCATTATTACGTTTCCCTATGAATTCTCCTAATAAGACGTCTTTCCCAGAATAGATAAAATATATTTTCATTCATTTCAAAATAAACTATGTGTAAATCAAATGATATCGAAACAGACTATCTGACGACATTGATGGGCATCCGGAAAAGAGAACTAAGGAAGACATGTTAATAGGAAACATACGAAAATGTGTTACATGAAATGAATTCGATAAGGAAAAACGAAACCGTTATTAGGTAGGGATAAGGGGTACTGACTTGCTGAAGAGGCGGAGGACTACACAGATGATGATGAACATGAGAGCCATCCCCACCAGGACGCCGATCATGGTAGGGTCCACGTACCTCTCTGGCTCCCATGGTACGTTGTCCGCTGCAGCATTAATTAATAATTAAACATTACTTAATTGGGACATTAAGCAACTAACTAAAATACTTTTAATCTTAAAGCTAAACCAAAACAGGTATTCTTATGATTAACTTGAGCAAGCCGAACTTGAAGAGGATTCACACTAGACCAATATTTTATCTTAAAAATATATATTAAAAAAACATTTTTGGACCTTATGAATTATAGCATATAAAAAACTACACAGCTAGCCAAAAATTCATATTTTGGTATCATTACTTGGGGCTGCTTGGAGCCAAACCAAAAAGCAGCAGGAATATGGTAAAATGCTAGTTGCAACTACCCGTTGAAGAGATTTTGAATTATGTCTATATTTTCATGACAAGAGACCTTGGTGTAATTAAAAACATTTTTTATATAGAATTACGTTCTGTGATATGACAGAAAACTTTTAAGAAGCTTTTGATTGTCATTTTTAAACGCTCATAGTTCCGCTTCTGCAAATGCTAGGAAGCAAGAAATGATATAATTTAACAGAGAAAATGTGCCATTAGAGATTGAAAAAATAATTTTTGGGTATGGACTTAAGACAGAAGTACAGTAAGCGAGTAATATTGACCAATTTTGGGTGTTAAGTCACCGCTCACAACAATATAATTTGCAACATATTATGGCTGGAACCTCACTAATAAAATATTCATTAGAATAAAATATTGTTTAAAGTCAAGTTAGGAGTATGTACCGGCGTATACTTGCCTCCTTTATGGTCTGGCATGTCAATTATATCACATAGATCTCTTCCGTGATATTAAACACAAGCAGACCGACAGGATGTAAAGTTAAAGATGAATAAGCAAGGGTTGTGGGTTCACAACTTGGCAAGGAAGTTCTGCTTATTGACCAACAGCTATACAAGAAAGTGATATGGTCAGGATTCTTGCTCAAACGCCAGGGTTATACCCGACCTCAATTAAGGGTACCACTTTTGTAGAGGCTGGGTGTGCCTCAGAAAAATTTCTCGACCTTAGAGTCGATCCACGGCCGATATAACAGAATAAATGAATTATCTGCAGAACTCGAAGCCGGGCCCGAGAGTTTGGAGTCCAGTGTATTACCCACTGAGCTACTCTATTCATTAAAAAAATGGCCTCTGCTCGCAAAAAATTCACTTATAAAATGATATTAAGCTATCATTAGAAGATTCCAAAACAAAATCTTGAAGACTATTGAAGTAAGATGTACTATCTCTGATCAGCATCAATGTGATTTTGTAGATAAGACTTTATTTGGAGTCTTCTGATGATACTCTTATATATATTTTTTTTTCTCTCATTATTCATAAAAAATATATATTACTAAAATTGTCCAATTATTTATACAATAATACACTCACCGATACACTCGATTTGGTTCTTCTTGTTGAGGGATGGTTTCATCTCGAACCTGCATGAACACCTGTTGTCCCGACATTCCGTCTGCACCACTCGCATCTCGCACTGTTCGTGAAAGAAGCATGTTCCGTTGATGTCCACCTCTGCAACATCGTGATGTCATTAAATATTTTGGACTTATTAATAGCTTATTGTATCTATACTGAAGGTAATTTAAGGAGGACAAATAATTTCGGAGTGCGAAATTAATAAATTTATGCGCAAGCATACATAGAAAAAAAAACTCTTTGGAGTCAGTTCAAAAAAGCGCACGTCATCTTATCAAGTGTGTAAGTTTTGCCATCGAATCTTGTTGGGAACATCTACTGACAGATATTTTAAAACGAAAGGCCGAGCAAGTTGGGGCGAATGTATGGTAGAGCCAGGTTCTTAGCAATGTGGGTTCGATTTCCACCTAGGTCAGTTAATATTTTTTTCGTAGCGGTCCCACGAACTGAATCTTAGAACACCACACCACTTCTGATTAGTACGGAGTGGCAACCTCAAGGAAGCTTTCAGGAGTCGGCGAAAAGGACCAAAAGGCCCACTTAGCGGACTAGTCCCCCCACCCATACCTGTACCAGTACCAGTACCAGTACTTCAGATGGAGCAAAATTTTACTAAAAACATAATTTTATACCTGGGATAAAGTAAAAGATCCTGCAAAACTTAATAATTAATCCTTTTTTTTTCTCTGAATTTTTAAACTTTCTTTTTAGACTTAAATATGAGATTAATTGAATTTTTTATAGTTTTTGTAATAGTGTTTGTATTTTGTAACTGTACTTAATCATTATTTAATTTTTAATAGTTTTGTTATTTTGTAGTTTAGACTTTTGAATTTATGTATTATTTATAATACTTCTTTAATTATAGTAAAGGGCTAAAATGATCGAATAGGTTGAAAAGCTCTAAACAATTATTTACAAATAAATAGAGAAAACTATTCGATAAGCGACTGCAGGCAAGTTAAAAAATCAATATGAAATAACCAGCACTCTGAAACATATTAAGGTTTTTTCATTTTTTTTATTTTTAGGATTTTTTTTCTGGAATGATACTTTGGGATTTTATATACTCCTGGTAAAAATTCCATTATATTAATGAGTTTTCTTTTGTTTTTAGGTAAACTGTGTAATTAATAATTAAAAACCAAAACCAAAAAAATAAAACTGAAAAGGTATACAATTAAATTTAAAAATATAAATTATAATAAAATTTACGGTTTCATTATTGTTGCCTTCCCTGGCCTTGAAACCAAATCTGCCTTGAAATTATGTAATTGGGAGATAAGCTAGAAGAGAATTGTCGATTATTTAACAAATTTAAATGTGATTAGAGAAAATAATTACCGGTTATAAACAATCCTTGACTGCTTCTAAATAATAAACAGACGGATAAACACGAAGAGATGAAATTAGTTTTATTAAATAGAATTTTTACTTGAAAATTAAGGTGGTGCTCTAATTTTGATAAAAAGTACATACATAAAATATGAGCCGAGGATTTTTTTAATGCTATCTCATTCCGTAATTATAATTTTAAGTTAATTCGTCCCGCTTTTAACGATGCAGCGAAATGTTGCAAACTGTCCCTCACAGCTGGACTGCGCGGCGGGTCAGGTCGCACCTCAACTCTATTCGGCTTGGATAATGAGGTTATATAATAATAATAATTATAAATATATAATTAATATCGCGAATAATATAAAAATAATTAATAATTAAGAACATAAAATATAATTAATAATATCGCGAAAATACCGCGATTGTGAAAAATTTCGAATCCGAGTTTTCAGAGGAAAGACACGTTATAAGGTCCCTTGAGTTCAAATAACCAAGTCTCGCAAAATGGTCTCTGTATATGACTGTGTGTAGTTGAACAGCCTAACTCAAAGCCGAAACAGAAATAACGCATTTAGGGTAGGGATGTTACAGCATTTTTCGTCAAAATCGGCTAACCGGAAGTGCCACTTTTATGTTATCGATTTTACATGTTTTTACAATTTTCTCAAAAACGCCAGTAATTTTGATTAAACTATCAGTGAATAATTAAATGGTCTTTCATATCAGCTAGGTCTTATCCTCATTGAAAAAGCCTGACAAGGCTTAAATGCCGAATTTCAAAGCGGCTTCCTCTAAAGTACCTTTAATTTTGTTTATTTGAAATAATTAATCGCCTTTCATTGTAAGTAGTAATAAACAATGGATATATATATATATATATATATATATATATATATATATATATATATATATAAACAATGAAACAATTTGATAACTAAATAAAGGAGAAATATTTTCCCAGGTCGAAAATCAATTTCGGGAAATAAGAGTAGTACTATAAATGTATAATATACCGTTGGAAAGCTAAAGATTAAAACAAATAATAATATTTAACATACCAAGAGAAGGTAATGGGGAGTGACGAAAAACTCATAAACGTAAGTGGTTAATTGATAATTTCTGCTTCTATTTTATTCGATGGAAACTAAATGTTTCCATTGAATCTAAATGGAATTTACATGAAAACTTTTAAAATTTATTTTCAGCTTGACAAAACAAAAATATATAGTGAATATAATTTTCGTGTTACAATTATTAAAAACAAAATTTATCATACTTTAATGAGAGAAGACGTGAAGAAATGCGTGCTGCTGAAAATATTTGAAGTAGTGTTTTTGTGAATTCTTTAAAAAAAAATGCATAATTATTATAAAGTGGTAAGAAAAAATTATTTGATACTCGCACCGCTCCAGATTTTTTTTTGAGTTAATTAAAACGAAAATAGTATAAGATCGCTGGAATTCTTAAAAAAATATATTTTCACGTGAAGAATTCTCTACTAGTGAAGAGGAGAGAAGCTATTTGTTGAGGCTTTAGAGGTGTGATAGGATTCCTGTCAGAGCTATCCGTTAGCTAGAAAGATAGGGATCACAGGAGGACGTGCTTCCAATGGCGATGGTATACCAGTAAATACCATCTTGTATATATAGTCATTATCCTCCCTATTTTCATGCAATATATCATCTTGTTATGACAAGCTAAGGCTCTTCTCCGAAAGGAGGCGTCGAGGGCTATAATACAAAAGTCGGTGTTAAAAATAGATTAGATAGTTGCGTTTATTAAAAAGCAATATCTGTTGAAATGAAATAGAACATGTTATCGCCTAAAAATGCACAGATGAAAGCATTACTAGTCCGGCTATCTTTATGTAGGAAGACCTGTCCACAGGATATTCCTCAACTACTTTTAAACTCCAGTGATGATTCATTTTGATCTGATTTCTTAAAATATACTATATATTTAAATATAAGTTGGATATTATGTTTAAAAAAGAAAACTGTATGTCAGAACCAGCAGATATAACGAAATCGAAAATATGTCTTGAAACGCATATGCACTCTTAGTGGCATCCCTAGTGGGGATTAATCTGATCTTTAATTCAATGCTGAACGAACAAGGGCTGTCTTGATTATGCTTGAATTGACAAAACGTTGACTTGTTAGTTATCTACTGATATTTACGAGAATTAATGCTTAAAAAATATCCTATCTTTATTTTATATGGAAAAGAAGAGATCAGTTCTGGCTTAATTAATTTTTTTTCTTTAATTCTTTTCAGCTTAACACTGTCAAAGAATACATAGGCAGTGCATATCTTTCTGGATATTCAGTTTGTCCCACTTAAAAGACAACTAGATCTCAACGCATCTAAATCAATCAGAGGATATATACTTCAGCATGTAAGGTAATGTGGTGTAAGTACGGAATCGTCTCGTTAAGTTCAAATCCTGAACTTTATGAACTGCCCTTTTGGGATATGAAGTCTATACACAGATGTATCACAAATCGGTCACGAGAGTTCGCTGAAGTGAAGTATAACGAGATGGTAAGATATCAATTCCAGCCTGTTGATTATATTGGATCTTTCAACTTCTGCTGTACAGCTGTATCGGTGTTTATCCGTTTTTTAACTTTTACAATAAGTGGAAAATTCAGAAGCTGTTCTTCAATATATTATGTGATTTACATATCACCTTGATAGTTTTATAATTTTTAAGCGCTAGTCCGCAGTTGCCTCTGCAAAACATGATTGCAGGTGTAAGTGCAGAGATCTTCCACATTCCATTTTCATGACTGTCACTGAAGATTTAAAATGTGAATCTCACACAATTTTTAACTTTTTTCGATTATTACATCATTATAATAATCCTCAGAAAACTATTTTTCACTTGCCCCACAACCGCTACTGATTGAATAATGAGGCTTCTAGATACCTCGTACGCACTTACCCCTTCAGGCAGGGACATTTGTATACTAAGTACTACTAAATTGAATTATCAATCTCATCAAAGTGGACGTGATATTTTTACGTGATACGTGATATTGAATGTAATATTTAAACATAATCGTCGAAGGGCGATTTTAAAAAAAAAAAAAAAGAGGAAAAATCTAGTTTCAAACATAAATATTGTACAGTCACTTAATGTCAAACTTGGAAAAATCTAGTGCGCACTTACCCCATATTAACTTAGCTTTAGAGTCATTTTATAAATCCTATTGGAGTGAATTATTTGAAGTGTTTAATTTTATTTCCGTAAAAGATAATACAATGTAATACTGTGATAAGGTCTATCTTCGAAAATCGGTGGACCAGTTATAAGAAACTAACTTGATTAAGTTCCCTCTCTGAAAAGGGATTGATCCTTCCCCTTTCAACCTGTAAATAGAATGGGGGACTGTTGGGGGAGGGGGGGGAGAGGAGGAGTTGAGAGTGTTTCTAAACCAACGAAATTCTATTTTACTGGATCGGGCCAACAAACTCATTTTAGTAAACTACTCGACTAAGTCTTCCTTCGACAACCGAGTTACTAAATACTACAATTTAGACTATAATACAATAGTTTTCATTACATTATATTATATAATATAAAGGCCCGGAATGGCCAGATCAAATGGTTGAGGATTCTTGGACTTTCTTTAATTATTATTTTTTAGTTATAGGATATTGAAGCATTAGATTATGGCTTCAGTACAGGTTAAGTATACAAAATCTGAAAATATTTCTCACCCTCATTTTCAAGTAAGAAACGACTTGTAATTTATTACTATTTTTTCTGGTGTATAAAAAGTTTAGACGTTATAGAAATATATTTTAAACGTAAGTAAACTACAAATGAAAAGCTCAATTTTTGCAGTTTTAAAATGCCAAAATGGTAGAAAATGTGGTTTTCAGGCATGAAATTTCTAAACATTTTCCGGAGGGAGGGCCTCCCAGTTATCAAATGATAATATAATAACAGCACGAAAACTTTTTTATGCATAAGATAATAAAATCAATTATCATAATTTGATTCGGTAAAGTTCTGCTACAGGTTGGAATCCAGCCTAAGAAAGAATATTGATGTATGGGAAGCACATACTCTAATTCGTCCTGCCATCGTAAATTGCAAATGGGAAACTAATATTTCGCGGGATTATTAAAGCTGTGCGATTCGTAATGCTGAGAGTGCAGGTCACACTTTGATCATAAATCTATTATATACTGCCGCGGGTGCGCGAATTCTGTTTTAATGACGTCTGGAATTGACTAGAGCACTCCACTAATAGCTAATTGGCAATTAACGACTCACAATTATTATTGGCAGAGCTGAATTATTCCTTCTAATTGATAAAAAATTGGGGTTTTCAGGAAGAAGATGGCGGACAAGATTAACAAAAAAATAGTAAAAAAGTGTTTAATGAATGCCGACGTTTCGGCCTACTTCAGTGCAACAACGAACAATATACAGTATAGATGAAAATCATACAAGTTCAGGGAGGGAGGGGCAGAAATAAGTGATACATAATTGAACGGCTGTAAAAACCACACCAATGTCTCTATGAAAGAACTGATTTTATTTTCGAAAAATACATTGAGAATAGTTTTATTTCAGTGAGTTTTAAAAATTACATCTTCCAAATGTCTTCCGTTATTGACATTCCCGGAAATTTTCCATCACTCCTCAAGTCATTTCTGGTAGAATGGCGATCATTTCTTATATGATCCTCTCCTTTAAATTATCCAGAGAACGAGGTCGGTCTTCAAACACCTTGTCCTTGAGATATCTCTAAAGAAGAAAATGGCATAGAGTTAAACTTGTGACCACTCCAAGTTCTCAAAGAGATCAATCTGCCAGGGAACATTTCCCAAACGAACCTCGAGATATGTGAGCCGTGAAACCACACATCTTCAGCGTTTATTTTATCCAACTTATAACAGTCACCGGGCCATAGGGTAGTTTCAAACACATGCACGTAACAGTCGGATTTCACAGTGACCCTTCCCCCCCTCTTCTCCTCCCCCGAAAAATGTCAGTTATTCCACCAGAAATGACTTGAAGGGTGATGGAATATTTCCGGAAATATCCTGGGCAATGTGTGGTAGTCAATAATGGCCAACATTTGAAAGATGTAATTATTAAAACCCACAGGAATAAAACTATTTATATTTACATATTTAAAATAAAACCAATTTTTTTTGGAGACATTAATTTTGTTTTTTATAGTCCCTCAAAACGAGTCAGTTATCTCTGTTCCAAACTGTATATAAAATAAAAATACTCAGACTATCCCCTCTCCGCTGAATTTGGGTAATTTTTGCTTTAATTTTGCATGCTCAACGTTACAATAAAATGTTGAAAATTTCGTCTACATCAATTACAAAAAGTAGGTTGTGTGTATGTGTTTGTCATTTATAAAAAAAAAATCTTTTATATTCCAATCACGACCTCTTGCTCTATAGGAATGAGGTTAGATGGCTGGATTTGGCCGGCGGAACAAACACATCTCCGTCAGCAAGATTGTCTTTGCTTGTTGTTGATCCGATCAATCTGTCTTTGTTTAATACACAAACAAGATATGTAGAACAACAGCCTAATGGATTATAAACGTTTTGAAGGGCGAAAAATAGCTTTGAAGGACAAATTGATATATTATAAATAATATACCTAATAATGTTTAAAACTATATGTCGAAATCTTCAACTGAAGCTACTGTGAAAAAAACTAAAATACTCAGTTAGTTTCAACTCCAACTCGAGTTTTTCGAAATTCTCAGTTGTTGCCAAAGCTGGTGATATAAATTTTATTTTTCTCAATAAAATGAATTATAAAAATACGTCCAAGCAAACCAGGAGGTTCGATGCCGATACCACCAGAAATGATTCACTTTATGCTAAATTTGTCAACTGAAACCCGTAAAAATCCAAATATACAAGATGGGACCTCTAATACAACTTCCCATCTATATCTCGGTCAAGGGTTTGGAAGCTTAAATCTCGACTAAGAATCGGTCACTCCCTTAGTTATTCGTTTCCAATCCAGTCCAATTGCCAAAATCAGACAACTTGAAAAATTGTTATTAGATTTAACATTGTCATGTATTCCAGAATTTCTAAGGCAGTAAGGGAACCTGTTATATTACACATTATTCCAGCCAGAATAAAGTCTTATGTTTCCAGAAATATTGCCCAAAAAAGGGATAATACACAGTTGGTCCAGCATTATATTTCAAAATGTCCGACATTTTGAATAGATTGTGCATTTACTATCCTTAAAGCTTCTGTAATCAGCAATAAATAACAGTAAGTACTGCCAAGGGACTACTTCAACCCTTTACTACGAATAAATCTTCATCCCTAAAAGACACTTAGCTCATTCCCGAAAATTTATAGGTGCTACATTTCACGATGCCGATTAAATATTAAAACTATGGGGATAATAATTCAGGAATAAATACGATGAAACCAAATTTGGATCACAACTCAATAAGATTTCCTTGCATATAGATTAAATCATATTTGTAGTTATGCCCAGTTGATTATCTTAAAATATAATTATACGTTTATAATAAATTACTCTAGTGACTTTTTTTTTAAACTTGAATATTGATTTCCACACTAGGGATGCAAAAATGTCTTATATACAAATTGTCTTGTCTAATGTTACACTTATTAACCAATCTTACTTGGTACAAACGAAATGTGAACAAATATAAATTGAAAATATGAAGTTCGAAACAGAAACCTATTATACGACTTAACATATTTTCATCATTAGAAAAATGGAAGGAAGATAATAATAAATAAATAAAAAAAAAAAAAAAAAAAAAAAAAAAAAAAAAAAAAAAAAACTTGTATCTTGAATAAAAAATATTTTTAATTTAGTATGGATTTTGAACAAAAAGATTCATTGGCCATGTTACTGTTCTACAGATACTCAAAGTTTCATAATTTTTTAAAATTCCATTAAATGACATTGCCATTGTTAGATATTTATATGAAATCGAGATAATTTATATATTAGGTATATTGTAAATAATATCTCTTCCTATATTAATTTTCCTAAATTGATATTTACATAATTTTTTCGACGTTTCGGGGCATTTTTCTCCATTATCAGGGCATATAGATTACAGCAATGATTAATAATTAATTTATTATTAATTACTTCACAACATTAGAAATTAAATATTAATTTCATATAATTTTTACCTCACATAATAGCCTTTATATTATTCCTTTATTCAATTAATCAATGTAATTAATAATATTTTGTAAGAACCTAACAAAAAAACAAAACATATTTTACAAGGAATATATTAATTATTAGATCCTTTCACCATTTCACCAACTCTTTGGACTATTGTCTTTATTATGTATTCATTTAAATACTCCCCTCTATTATTGGTCTTATTTTTCTATTATTAGGATTTGCTTTGTTTTTATTTTTAAATACCATTTTAATTTAAATTTTAATTTGTAGGTATATTGCTGATTATATTGTGTTATACTATATTTAATTTATTAATGATGTCTGGGTAATTTGCATTAATATTACCTATCTGTTTTGAAATTACATGTCTTTTTAATATTTTACGTAACTAATTTACAATATATACTGCACCAATGCTGTGATATTGATATTTTTTTGCATTTTTACAGTTTTTTTTTATTACTATTTTATTGTACTATTGAGTTTTTTAGAGTTTTTCCTATATAAACCTCCCCACAATTCATACAATCTATTCTGTATATTACATTTTTTTTATCAAACTTTTTTATTTCATCTTTCATATTACTTATGCATGTGTGCATTTTATTATTATGCATTCCAAGTTTTATATTATCGCTTTCATATTTAGCGAATGTTTTGTTTGACTTTGGACAGGAAAAATTCATTGGCCAAGTTACAGTTCAACAGATACTCGAAGTTTCTAAATTTTTTAATATTACATTAAATGAAATTTCCTAAGGGTAGCTTTTTAAATATTTATATGAAATCGGTATAATTATAATAGATGAAATGTTGGAAGGCTCGTTCGGAATATAAATATATAACGGTGTTACAAATTAATTCCGTGAAAAATTAAATAAATACAAAAAGTAAAATAACATAAAAACCTATAACAAACTGGAGTAATAATAAATAATAAGCATGCTAGTCCCATATTATTGTCAGTTGAAGAATTTAATTTAACAAATAGATATATAAAGCTAACAGATACGCTATGTTAAAAGGTGCTAATCGTCCTACCACTATTTAATTAAAGAAAACTTTTTTAGAGTATTAATAGAATCATTAAAAGAAAAATATATATAATTTAACAATCTAGACAATTAAAAAAAGTAAAAGCAAAAACATCATTAAAATTATTTTTAATTGTTAAAAAAAATCAAGGAAGAGTTCTAATTAGTGATACAACATTTATAAAGATCACTCCATATAATGAGGGCCTCTCCTGTTAATGATCTGCCTTTTCGGTTAATTACCTTAGTAATGAGGATAGCAATTTAGGTTTTTATACGAAATGTACGCTTTCGTCCCTTAATTTGTTGCGTACCTATGTTAATTTAATTATATATCGGTTTTGTTTGTTTGAATATACAAAAATTTAGGATGTTCATTTATATCAAGTTACATTAAAAAAAAAATTGTCATCAATGAAAAAATGTTTATGCAAAATACTGTTATAAAAGATATATAATTAAACACACCATATGACATGGATGCATTCATTCTGGTATGAGTTGTAGTATTAAAATAAACAGTAAAGTAAACATAATTTTTTTTTTTATCCCTTGGATAAACCTTTTAAAATCTATTTGATTGATGGACATTTTTATTTTAAACAATAATATTGGATAGCTCATTAACTTTCTAAAAATTATGTCTAGGGCAAACAATTTTAAATTTGAACCTCTAATTGAGTGCTTTAATTAAGCTCTTTAAACTCAAATAAAATGATTACGTCTATAACTCGAATAGCTATCTCTATAACTAAATGCTAACCTCTATAACTCAAACTATGCATAACTCGAAATGATTTCTCAGTACCTTGAAGTTCGAGTTACCGAGAGCTGACTGCATTAGGCATCGAACCTCCGTGTTCGCTGATACATTTGTTATTATCCCAGAACAAAAATTCACAAAAAAATTTCCCACAGATATAACAAGAAACAAATTATGTTCGTTCATATTGAATGAGAAGTGAATAGTGGTACTTTCGTGACTCGAGAACTTGCGAGACAAACGATAGATAGGATCTGTTGAGTCAAAGCGGGAAATCGATACGAAACAAACAATTTAGTAACAGGCATCTTTTTGAATAATTTAGGACACGTGAAAAAAACGACATATTACATCCACGTGTCATCATCTGCATTTCACATCATACGGATATCTTGAATAATTCCTCATACTCTGAACTGAATTCATGTCTCAATCCATATGTTTGAACCGGCCGTAGGTATACAATTCACTCTTTATATGGTCTGTCCACTTTTCCCTTTTGATCTTTAAAGGTTCGCGTATTTCGTAACTTACAAACAAATGCGTTAATTAAATCCTTCTCTTTATCGATGACTTTAATATATACTTTAAATGCAGTTTGTACTTATCAGTTAAACGGTAAGTCTGATTATTAATGATGAAGAAAATAAATTGTAGGCCTAATTATTGATCTCCAGACAGAAACTAAAGTGTTCATAATTTACTATATATTTACAAGGATTCGGCTAAAATAAAGACGTACTGAAGTACTCTTATATGCAATATATTGAGGTCAATTAGCATATATATGGTATATTATATAAGCAGTCAAATATAGAAGAAAAAATAAATAAATAAAATAATTAATTAAAAACAACTGTCTATATTAAATATTTCTCATTCCTTGTTTCAAGGCCGGAACGAGGAGGAAAGGGAAGCGACAAGATTAATTTTGCCACCATTTCTTTCACTCCCTCCTTCCCCCAATAAAAGTCAACTTTTTTACATCGGTATTTTATGTTTCGAAATAAATATCATCATCTGATAACTTTAACTGTTTTTATTGACTGAATTAAGGACGAAACAATCAAAAAGGAGAATCGAATATTTTTAACTTAACCAAAAAAATAAAATTTGTCGCCTGACACAAGTGTCCCCTTTACTCCCCCTTCTAGTTTCGGACCATTCTTAGTTACGAAAACGAAAAACGTAGGTATTCATATGTAATAAACAAATATTTTTCTTATGGCTTTTGGCCTCTAGACAAAAAAAAGTAAGATGTTTTCGCTACATACTTATAATTTACAGCGTTTCGACTTAAAATCAAGCCATTCTCAACTATTCATCTAAATATTTCTTGGAACAGCAGATAACCAATACATTCCTAATCACGAAAATAACTCGTTTTATTCAATGTAATTAAAAAAAAAAAAATATATTATACTGACTCCAATCATTACACATGTTTCCGAATCAACAGATATGTATGTATGTATGTATATATATATATATATATATATATATATATATATATATATATATATAATATATAGAGAGAGAGGAATATATATATATATATATATATATATATATATATATATATATATATATATATATATATATATATATAGAGAGAGAGAGAGAGAGAGAGAGATAGATAGATAGATAGACAGGAGAGAATATCAAGGAGGATTTAGAAAAGGGTGGTCATGTCCAGAGCAGATCCTGAGTCTGAAGCTGATCCTCAGATATTATATGGCAAGGTCAAGAAAGATTTATGTCTCCTTTGTTGACTTCCTAAAAGCATATGACTCAGTAGATAGAGAGACTGTCTTTAGAGTGCTGAGAAAAAATGGTATAGACCAGAAAACGATAAATCTGATCAAACTGACTTTGACCGGAACTTACTCTAAAGTTAAATTTAGGAGCTAAGTCAGCAGGTCATTTGAAATAAAAATAGGACTAAGACAAGGCGACGGGTTGTCTCCCATTCTGTTCAATGTAGTATTGGGCAAAATCATGAAGACATTCTGGGAGACTAATAGATCAGGAGCCAGATTGGAAAGATGGGGTGGAAGTGAAGTGCCTAGCCTTTGCTAACGACCTGGCATTACTACCCGAGAGTGAACAAGAGGCGATTGAGCAGATCAATGAACTGAAAGAGATAGCAGATAGAACCGGGTTGAATATATCGTTTAAGAAGACAGAGATGATGACCAACAATAAGGAATATGGGAAAAGATTAAAACCAAGTAGGGAGTGATCAAAACAGTGAAACAAAGACCTGTATGATGGCATTGAAGACCTAGAGACCTCAATGAGGAAAAGGAGATTGAAATTTTACGGCCACATGAAGAGGATGTACAAGGATAGATTGAACAAGCAGATCTTTGACATGGTGATAAAACTTAAAAATATCAAAGGATACCCCGAGCAGATAAAAGAAGAAATAGAGAAACTGGGGATCAGAGAAGAGGACTACCAGGACAGAGAGAAATTTAGAAGGATGATAGATGGAAAGAAGGTCCTTGAGGTGGAGAGGAGGAGAAGAGGGGAAGGAAGGTGGACAGAGGAGCGTAGAATGGAAATAGGGGAAAAGATGAAGAAGGTGTGGGCTGAAAGAAAGATGAAAGCCATGAAGTGATATACGCGTAGTCCTTAGCTGGCCTTTGTCGCGTTAAATAAAAATAAAATATTATATACATATATATATATATATATACATATATATATATATATATATATACATATATATATATATATATATATATATATATATATATATATATATATATATATATAAGTAGAGACCTTAGGATAAAAAAAATTATTCCACATTAATATTAAAACCAATGATCTCACAATTTAAGAAAAATAAATTTTTCCAATTATACCAAAAAGGTCTTATCGATATTTTTTATAGGGCAACATTTTTTATAGGGTATATAAAATAACAGAAATTATTGTTATATAACAGAAAGTGATACAACAAATTAAATTACAGTTAAATTATATAACATAAAATACGACTTTTGTGGTAGAGCTCTGGTGAGTACGCTTTTTTCGATTTCTTCGCTGTCAATCAAATCTTGTAATCGAATTTCAGCACGCTTTCGATTATCCTATCGATCTGAAATTTGGTACAAATATATAAATCCGACAATGCTTTTCCTGGTGCTATTGAGATAGTTTGATGATGGCCCAGCTCTGTAGAACGACATGGGTGATTTTGACGAAAATGAGGCATTAACAGCACTTAGTGGGTGCGAAGCATGACAATGGTTTTTTTTTTATTATACATGTCGAATATATATATATATATATATATATATATATATATATATATATATATATATATATATATATATCGTTTTTAGATGGATTTAACGCGTTTTATTTAAAACGATTTTTTAATTTATTTTATGTAACAAATCTACGTTTGAATGAAATATATCTTAAAGGATATATACGGCTAAAATTGGCTCTATCCTTAAGCCTGGTTTTTAAAGCTAAGGCTTCCCAGATTATAAGTTCTCTTTCCTCAATAAATAAAAGTCGGGGGCATTTCTCGTCTGTCAGCCGATTTTTCCTCTTATATTATTCTCCACTCCCCTTTCGCATTCCTTTCGACTTATTATGGCACACGGCCCAGTTACGAATCATAAAATTTATATTTATTTATCATCATAAAATTCATCCTGGATACAATACCAGAATATAGTAAATATGTGTATTTTACATTTATAGGGTGAGCAGTAAACTAAACTAGAGTGGACCCTTTTCGGTTAGAGATTGTCAAGGAGTACCAAGTTTGTACCACGAGTGACTGAGGACTTTTCAAAATAAGTAGAAGTCTGCAAAAGATTTCAAGCTTAACGATTTTTTAAAATGCAACATTTTCATGTCAATTAATAGATTGCGTGAGAGAACGCACGCCATGATAAATTTGAACTCTCAATTATTCACATTTATTACCCTATAAATTCATTTCGTGCAAAATGAAACGCCTCTAAAAAAAAAAAAAGAAAACAGAGTTCAATGTAATATGGATGATTTTTTCCTCTCACTTTTCTTTTCAATTTACCTGACAAAAATTGAGGACCTAAGTGATAAATTCCAAAAGAAATAATAAATCACCAAGAACAAAACATAGGGCGTGTCCCTAGGCATCAACCCTTATACCGGCCCTTTACCCCAGTTATTTTCATTTCGGAGCTCTGACCACGACCATCTTAGACCGAGAGTCTGTGCAAACAAATTTTCATTATCTAAAGAAAACTTTGATAGCAGTCTGTCAGTTGGATCAAGCCACTTGAATAAATGGCGGCCAAAAAGACTTTAGGACTTAAATTTTAGGACTACTATTGGTTTTTCACCTATAATTCCTAAACGGTGGTATATTAAATTTAAAAAAAAACATCAAATACCGCGTCCAATGAGTTCCAGAACATCATAATTTGGTTAACTGTTATGGTCGAAAACCACGGTTATAAACAACGATTTTGTCAAGAACATAGACAGTGTACTGTGTATGAGTCTGCAGCTTGGAAAAAAAAGTTGTAGAACATCAAATTATGTGTCCATTGAGCAAAAAAAAAAAGAAAGAATTAATTCGGTTCAGTACACCTCTCGATATTGGCAACCTCCCGATCTACGTACAATTGACTCTTTAGCCCAGTTTGGCTTACAAAAAATGAAGTAATCTTAATTTTCAGGTATTTTGTACGTGATGCTCCTCTTGTAAAAAATCGTCAAGTATGCGACCTTTTCTCCCTTGTGCGTTTTTCGCACATCTTCAAAAACCGCAGAGAAGAAACTTTTTTTTTTTAGTTTTTTCTAAAATAACTCGCTACCAGTGCATTTAAGGTAAAAAATTATCATTAACAATTTTAAAGAACGTTAAATTTCCTGTAAGTTTGTTCGAGTATATAATATTTTTTTAATATTCGGAACAACTACTGAGATACGGGGCAGAGAAAATCTGCCAAAATGTCCAAGAAATTCAAAATGTTGGATATGCCAGTGGCTACGCAGTTGATATGATTTATTCCAAGCACATATAAAACAACAGACACCGCAGATGTTAAAAACTTTGTCTGCCGACATTAGGAGGTGGCGGGTTTTAAAATGGTTCCTCCTTTATGGTAAAGTAGTGGAAATTTTATGCCTTTTTTTTGGTTTTTCATCCAAAATTCCTAAATGGTACATTCTATCGAAAAAGTTATGATACATTGGGCGCAAAATTTGATGCTCTTTAATTTAATATACAATAACTTTGTCGATAGAAAAAAGTCCTAAAATTTCTATTTTTTTTTTGCCGTCAGTTTGTCAGGTAGCATGAACCGACTGGCAGACTCTTACTATTTTAATGTCAATACTATAAGGATTCAAAAAATTGTTATCAAAGTTATCTTCAAATTTTTTTTTTTTAATTTTTTTTACACGAGATATTGTGAAGACATTGGATTCAATGCCATCCATTTATAATTATTTATTTATTTATATATCTCAACCGCAAAAGAAAAAGGATTGGAGTTCATTTTTTGAATTGGAAGCGTGAAAAAGTATGTTGAATTCCATCATTTGTACGAGGATTAGAAGAAATTTTAATCTTAATTAATTTTATTTTAAAATTGTATTTAGTATTGGAAATAGCTTGCTAAGAGCCTACTCTTCAAGAAACGACATAATTATTTACCAGTGTCTCTTTGCATTGTTATCAGAGATCTGAAAAACAACTTACAAAAACAAACTACAAAATTAGAAATATTTTAATCAGAAATCAACGGCGCATCCCTTCCACTTGTCTCATTTCTTCCAGTTAGTTTTGTTGAATAAAAATATAATCAATTGATATCTGTATATTAATATATGTACAGCATATATTCTCCAATGATGTCTCATACTAATTTTTCTGAGAGAAATCACACATTTTGGCTAGATCAGTGAATTTTTGCTATATTTTTTAATAAATATATAGATAATTTTACAATTTATTATTTTAATATTTGTAAAGTTTTTAAATATATGGACAATTAAAGAAATTCAATTATCCAATATTATTCATTTTGAATTAAAGAAATTCAAATAAAATAACACTAGCACAAAAGAGAATATTATTTGCTATTTATTAGGAAAATTATAGAAATTTTAATATTTGTATAGTAAATAATTATAAGACCAATTAAAGGAAATTTAATTATGATCGGTTGTGGTAAATAAAAATGAGATAATATAAAAAGATTATTATAAATCTCGACGTATACAGGACTCGAGGTGCGAGGTTCCAGCCTAGAAGAATTGACGAAGCAATTCCTTGATTTGATGCTTGGCTAGAAGCGAAGGTCGGTGCGAAGGACAATGGCTTCGTTATCGCCAATCCTATAAGAAACTGTGTATTTATTTTTTTTTCTTGGTGTACGAAGACTCTAGGGGCGGTGCTTGGAGGTTGAGGCCTAAGGGTTTTATTATATAGATTTAACTAAAATTATCTCTGCTTCTATTTATTTCATCCTAATAATAATATTTCGCAATACTCATCTAAGTCCCAGCCAACACGTCCAATATTATTGAGTCAATATCAAATTGCATCAATAATATTGAACGTGAAAGAGGGGCTTACAATTTTTCGTCATTAAATAATTCAATTAATTTAACATTTGATTTCCTTTTTAAATATTCCAATAATAGTCTTACAATAAATTTGTTTGTTACATTATGCAGATCAACTCTATATTCTTTGTTTCCACTTTACAAAAAATATATTTTCAAGAAACCATCCTCCTTTTCTTCTCTTGATCGTTATCCTTGAAGTAAAACCATGAGATTGGACTAATCTTTAGTAATTAATATTAAAATTAAATTATAATTTGCTATCTTCCCGCTAACAAAAATTAATGCTACAACCTAAGCCGCCTCTGCTAACTAGGTATTGTGGAAGCAAAGGAAGTTTGAACCACCGCCAGCTTTATCGTCCATCATCCGTCATGTTTTGACCCGCCCTTCCTGTTTACTCCCGCCAAATCCTATCGGTCGGTCGGAACTCCCGCCATCGCTATTATCAACAGAATAACCCTCTTCCCCATTCTATTTTATCTCTGTCATTTATTTTGTCGATATACTCTCGATGGCATTTTCGAAGCCCAATCTTCTGCTCTAGTCGAATCCTAAAATGCATAAACTGAACGCACGTCAACATGATGAAACGAAGATTTAAAAAACAAAATGTAAATTAACTCTCAAAAGGTTTTCCCCTCCTCTCCGAATAATTTATACTCAATATTTAGTGTTGGGTTTCAACTGTACAATTGATTCCTTGAATTCGAGAATCAGGAACTGAGAAAACCCTTACCGACTTCCGTAATATTTCTCCCGATAACTTTGACATTAATCACAATGCAATTATAAAAACAAAATGCCATCATAATATGTAACTCATATAATGCTAATGGGATTAATATTATCACAGAAAATTTCTTGGTAGCACTCATGATTCAACAAGGTGAGCGTGTCATGCCAAAGTTCGATATGCTAATCATGGTAATTATTATGCAAAATGGTGACACGTTCGTTGACTCATTTTATTCTTAGTAATTTTTATAATAGGAGTTTCATAAAGTATTTAACTAAGGTTTACGTCTTGGTTTTCTATCATGAACTTTGGTATCCCATATACCCTTAAGAACCAAATAACCTTCCTACATTGCTGATCTCACCTTGCGTTCCTCTATATATTTCTTTAATACAAGATCTTAATCCACCAAATTTTATATCCTTTCTCATATAACTCATTCTGAGTGAAGGTTATTCCAAAATAACCTTCAGTACCTTTCTAAGCTATTAATCTCCCTTTCCCTTCAGTATGTGTTGAATTGTCTCGGAGCGAAGCACTTACAGGCATCGCTACTCAAATGTTCTGTGGGGAGAGTTGCCACATAAAAATATTGGTTACACACAAACATATTTTTTAATGGAAAAAGAGTTTAAAGGTAACTTGGTAGCCTCTAATTAACCTACTGACTTCCGTGCTGTCCTTTCCATATATCTTCATTCCGAATGCCGAAAATATATAGTAAATCAGCTCCAACCCCACCCAACAAAAAAAAAAAAAAATTGTGAATACATCCTGTACAAAGAATGGTTAAAAATAAAAAAATAAATGTAAATTACTATGAATTACTGTTTAAAATTGGTTATTTCTTGGTGGAAGATATATGTTTTACAAATCAATCATGTTTATTTCAATGATTTTTATTTTGAATTTAGATTATTTTCTGTTAACATTTTGATATTTTCAAACGTCAAAATTTTACCCTCTTTTTAATTTTTTTTTTTTTTTTAAGTCAAAGTTTTTAAACCAAGGGACACATTAGGTTAAAACAATTTTCTAACAGACCAATCAGATAATACAGAATTGATATTTGAGATTTCATGTGAACCGTGTAATCGGATTATAAAAAATACGGATACCACTCAAGGGTAAAAGTTAAAAAAAAAAAATTAATTTTAATCAAAGTATTTTCAAGACATCTGACTGGTAAGTAAGTTTTCGTTAGTTTTTTGTAAGTAGTATTTATTTTTCAAAATTTTTTGGGAGGGAGCAGACAGATGTCTGAGAATGCCCTGCCTTCCCTCCCCGGAGGGCCCTATCTACGTCCCTGGATGTACTATCTCTTTCTGTTCAGTCTGTTAAGACTATCGATGTGAGATATGTTATCTCCTGTCTGCATTTAGATGATCTTATCTTTTTCTGCGCTGATGATCCCTGAATTGACGAAACATTCACTTATTAGTTATTTGCTTCTGTTTGAGAGACTTTTTGCTTTGCTTCTGGAATCTTCCAGTGATATTATAAATGCCCATTTATTTTTTCTAACCGTTACCACTCAAAATGGTGCAATTATGATAAGCTATTTATTGTTCCAAAAGAATTGTTTGGTCATTGGGATGCGACATCCGGAATTATGCACATAATAATTTCTTAATAAAAATATTATATTTGCTCTCAATCTTTAACAGACCGAATTCATACCCAAATCAAATCAAATTTTGATTTATTTTTCTCGGTTTTTTGGCTTTCTAATTTTTCATATAAAACATAACGGTTGCCTGTTTTAGTAAAAAAAAAAAGAAGGATTTTCGGCATGTTTTTAAGGAATGTTATTAATCCGTTAAGCTTTTTATTTTTAAAAATATTTTTCAAATTTATAAAATAGAGGAAAATATAAAAGAAACAGTATAAACATATAATATATATTATATAACATATAATTATTTATATATATATATATATATATATATATATATATATATATATATATAATAATATGTTTATATTTTATAAAAATATAAAAAGGAAGATTCCACGTTATTTGAAAAATCAAGTAACTCAAATTTGAAAATTTGTCTTAGTTTTTGCAACCAAAAATAAGAATAAGTTTCGACTTTAAGTAAAAAAAAAAATATTGAGTTTATTTTTAGTTAAACATTTTTAAGTTTATTCTAAACATTTGTTCAAAATTGGAAACATTAGCCGGTAAAAGGTTAATCTGCGTCAATGCATTAATATATTAGGAAAGAGAAAAATGTTACCCTAACTATATCTTTACCTCTTATATATATATTTAATTACTTATTTTTTCTTAAATTATTTTTTATACAATTATTATGTATGTCACTGTGTATGTCACTGTGTATAAACAACTTCATCCGTAGACTCATATATTCTAATGTCATAAAAAAAAAAAATTGTCGGTATTTCCCTTGAGGAAACAACCTGCAGGATGCAGAGATGTCATTTTATCTTCTTCCCCACTCCCAACCCCCTGGAATGATTCCAGGAGATACGTCCTATAATTCATCGAGGCCGTTGAAGGGATGACGTACAGCTCCATCAACTACACTCGCGAGATAAGGGTTCTAATGCGACAGAACTGCGCAAGGAATGTCCAACAGGCGGGAGGTGGGAGGAAAAAGTGGCCAGTCTGCTGGAGATTGGAATCGATGTCAGCGGCGCCTCTAGTGGTCGATATCGCTTCGTGTTAACGCATACCGCTTAACTTGTTATCAATTCGATACGTCGATATATAAATCGAGTGTACAGAACTGGAAACTGGAAATCGATAAATTAGTTAAAATATCACTATATAAGATGGCAACTTTAATGGGATTCTTGTCAAGGCAGTCCGAATAATAATCGATTATCGATGGAATCCATAAACCGAGATATCTCATATTTATATATTCTGGAAGACTTCTGTAATTTAATTTAATAATAAAAAGTGAAATTTTATTAAGAACTTCCTTTTGATGGTATTAAACAATATCTGTTCACATATCTCAAATTTTCGACGTTTCGATATTACTTCAGAGGTATCCTACAATATATCAACTCATTAATAAATCTTTGGTATAGTTATAATACATACTATTAAATTATCACATATGAGTGGGAGGGCCCGTCCTAAGATTTTGAAAAAATAAAACAATATTTATTGATTTATTTCACTTCATTTCAGTAAAAAACATGGGAAACAGATAGAGCAGGAAATAATAGCTGCACAATCATAATTAAGTACAATGACCGTAAAGATAACCCGTATTCTCTAAGGTTATAACCCCTTAAAATACAAAATAACCTGATAAATGAAGTTGTAAACTTTTTCCCCTCTTCCTTCCTTCCTCACTCCCCCACAAAAAAAAAATGAGAAATAAGAAGCAAGAATTAATAAACTTTTTCCCTTTTTTTTTTTTTTTGTAACACCCTTCCTCTCTTTTTTTGTTATGGATCTTTTAAAACACTCATTTAATAAAAACTTTATTTTATTTTATAAATTATAATAAACATTAACCAAAAGTCAACCTAAGAAAATGAGTTAGGTTAAGCATCTTGAAAAGTAAAACCTAAAATTTTGAGTGGGGGTTAAAAGTTTATTTTTCTTTGTAAATGACTAAGGTCCATTATTGAAACTAATAAATTAGTATTAAATACACCGTTAATTCACATTTGTGATATACAAAGTTAACCATGGCAAACATTTTTAACTTAATAGTTTAGCTGTAAGTGTCCCTAGTGGTCGAAACATAATATGAATAAATGATTGTTAGGAGTTTATTTAATTATTATATTTTTTTGTGGACTCTAAAATAGCGAAAAACAACTAACCTGTCGATATTTCGCCAATCCAGGCACCACCAGGGCAGAAAAAAATAGGAAAAATAAAAAATAAATAAATAAAAGTTACATATATGAAGACAAAATGCAGAACATCTCAAATGCACGGTCTAAAAAATAACAAAGATTTAAATAATTTTTTTTTCTGCAAACATTTATAAATATTTTAAACAGAAAACTAATAGCTTATTGAATTTTGTTGCTATAGATAGAGAGCCCTTTGATGGTATTAAACAATATCTGTTCACATATCTCAAATTTTCGACGTTTCGATATTACTTCAGAGGTATACTACAATATATCAACTATAAATTTGTAAGGCGCTCTTAGATATCCAGCAGAAGCTGCCTGGTTGGGTAATTGAATTAGCCCAGACGAGGTACACGCGAGGGAGGCTATCTCATCTGATAACGCCCTGGAGAAGACAGGGTGGCTCTGGAGTTGTCCTCTAGCCTTCCTGGACCAGATGTTACCACCCTTTTAAGGCAAACTTCATTGTTTCGGATTAATGGTACTAGTACTAGTGGGAGGAACAAGTCATTTAGTAAACTAATTAGATACATACATAGAATTTGTCATAATATTGATTTTAGCCAAGTGGTAACTTATTAACGATAGTTTCTTATGTATATATTTCTTTATTCATAAGTATATCGGAGGCAATAAACAGTTATCCTCTCTGCAGCTATAAACTGCAATAAACAAATACACCTAAGAGGAGTAAATCAGAGATTGAAAGCTAACTTTTTGAGAAAAAAAAAAAAAATGTATTTATATATTTAACTGGTATAGGGCATGAAAGACAATAAATAACTCGCCCACAATAAAATGGCAGCCCAAAGGCGAACTCACGCGGCAAAGTTGAAAATAACTTTTTTTTTCTTTATCCTCCGATTTTATTTACAAATTTATATATGTTTTACAATATTACCTTGTAAAATATTTATATATTTGAAAATACTTTGTAAACATAATCGGAGGGTAAGGAAAACAACGGTAATTTCAACTTAGTGCCGCGTAAGTTCGCTCTCGGGCCACCATCTTATTGTGGGCGAGCTGAAGTAATGAAATCAAACCTACATATATATCGCCGCTTCAGAGCAGAATTATCCAATACCCAACTTTGGCTTTTTCGGTTTTTTATTACTTAAAATAGTTTAGACTAGGATGGATTTGATGGAGATGTATTATATCTCTATCTGAAATAACAAAGGTAGAAAGTAAAATTGGTTTATACATTCATATGATGAACGATAAAATAAAAAATAAAAAACTCCCACTCTGAAATAACAAAGGTAGAAAGTAAAATTGGTTTATACATTCATATGATGAAACGATAAAATAAAAAATAAAAAACTCCCACTCCTGTAAAATTTAATTTTCGGAGCTTAGATACTTTTAGATTAGCTCTGAAGCGGTGAATTATCTATGGCTACAGGAAATAATTTGTTAAATCGAAAAATGGTCCTCCTGAGCTATGCGCATTATGATCATCTCTGTCTCTCTAAAGCTTTCTGCACACTGTGAAGAAGTTGGGAGCTCACAGCTCTAAATCTTTGTGAGCAATGAAGGAGAGCTGTAACACCTTCTTCACTGTGCAGAAAGCTTTAGAGAAGATCACGATACATATAACTAAGGAGGACCATTTTTCGACTTACCAACTTATACCTTGAGCTCATAGATATGCTTTTGAATAACTTTTCTGTAACTAGTAACAAACCTGCAGTCATATATTAGCTGTTAAGTTGTTTGTTTAGGCTTCTGGTCATTCGGCTAATAAAAAACTATCCGAGACTCAAGTTACACAGAACAGACTACACTAAATTGTTGTGAACATCATACTCACCGACTCCGCATTTGTCGAAGTGGTTGGTGGCGGGTAGTTCTGGGCGGCAGGAGCATGCCCCGTTGTCACAACGGCTGCCCTTGAAACCGCACTCCTCCGACGAAGAACATCTGTCCCCGAACTTACCCGGCCCTGTTGGCTCCGGCTCTGCAACAAAAAATATCAACTTATCAAGATAAGCTCATCAAGTCATATATCTTCGAACTACATAGATCAGGGGACCAATCATCTCAAACCTATCTCTCCAAAGTTTGCAGGGATGAAGCCTAAAGATTCTAAGGGATGCATAATACTCAAGCGTTCTTTTAATTAAGAATGTTCTTCTTAAGAAAGTGAACTAGAGGAAAAACCGGAACTCTGATAATTATAAATGAAGTAGAGGAAATTAAGCATATGGGAAATAAAAACCGAAAAATAAACTTGTTACAAAATCATTGTGAATGAGGAACGTTTCCTAAAGTCTAAATAATATATTCAAGGAAGTTGAATTGTTGAAACAACTTAACTACGATCTTTAATAACTGTAATCAAGCGATGGTAAGGAAATGTATTTACCATATCGAAGTGTCGCTTTCATTGTCGAAATGCCATGAATCTATTGTATCTAAAAGGATTTGACAGTGGGCAAATATGGATGACACCAATCTAATTACAGAGAAAGTCCGGTAGGACCAAACTAATATTAGTCCCTCCACGATGTTAATTCAAAATGCAGAGTCCACAAGTTGAATGATTTCCGCAACAGGATGATTTCGAAATTACATTATTTTTTCATTTATAAATATAAAATACAAGAATTGCCATTCGGCGTACAATAATAAAACAAACAAATTTCTAAACATTAAGTTCGCTAAATATCCTGCATTGAAATTCATACTTTCTTGGAGTTGTATCTGGTTTGCAACATCTATCGAAGCATATTGTTTTATTGTTTAAAAAGCCGCAAGCCATTAAATCGGAAGAGCTAAGACTAATAACCCCGTTGCGAGAAATGACGCGGCCCGTGAACAAGCACAACTTTCCGCACAACCCGTCTTAATGTCGCTATGATAAATTAAGAAATTTTAGGTATTTTATGAAATCAAGTATATCTAAAAAGTACAGTAAAACTGGCTTTGAAAATATTTTTGATACAGAAGGACATGAGTACAAGTTCGTGAACAGAAGATCGGAGTTGGCCTTAGATATAGTTGGGTAGAAATATTTCACCATTTCTCATCCTTGTTTTGTTCTCTGTGCTCCTTACTTCTATTTGCACTGCCAAGTTTTTGAAAAAAAAAGAAAAAGTTTTATTTATACCCGGCCACGCCTACACGAACTCTAGCCTCTGGTAGCGTATCTGCAAAGAAACCGTTACTTTTTCTATTATTGATAACATAGATTAAGAGCGAAAAAGGTGAATGAAGGCATAGGCAAATTAAACAGCGATCAAATAAACCACAGGTGGATAAACAATGCAGGTGACAAAATATATAAAATATTTGCGAAACCAAGAGAAATTAAAAGAAAAAAAATCCTTTAGGATATGATTGGAAGATTCCAAAAATATGCCTTACGGTATAAACGTAACACAGAAAGCAGATTATAAGACATACAGCAGAAATTTGACTTTTTTAAACTCTGAAATGTTAAAATTTAAAAAAAAAAATATAACTGGTTTGCTTTATAAATTTATTTCATTAGTGATATGTATTTTTAGTTTTTCTGATCAACGCACTATAACCAGAAATCAATTCTAGCGGGAAATTTTTCTTTGAGAATATATTCTATATTGAAATACCAACAATATTTATTTTATGAAAAAACAAAAATAGTCATGAAATTGTGTTTTTTTTTTACCTAGATTTTTTCAGATAGACTTTGCCATCCTACTGGCAGACATCTAGATTTGGTTATAACTTAAGTAGCGACTTGTGTGGTCCTTCTAAGTGTGTGGTCCTCACAGGGTTCGCGGACGACCAGGCTATCTAGGCACGCGACAAGGGTGCTGCAGAGAGAATTATCAACAGCACTCAGAGGATACTCGCGGAGATTGGTCTGGCTATAAACCCACAAAAAGTATGGGAATAGTATTGAATAAACGAGATGCAATCGACGGCGCTGTCCCTTGAGAAGGGAGATGCCATCCAAACAGCGCAAGCAGATGATACCATCAACATGAGTTAACATAAACAATGATATCATGCGTACTTTGGAAACTGCAATAAATCCACTTTTTTTTTTGTTCGCCAAATCGGATTTGTAATCTTTAATAAAAAAGCATTAATAATATATAAGGAAGCTACAAACAAAATTATAACATAACTATAGAAAGAACTACGTTTAACAAACCTAATTCATATCTCTTAAAATATCAACTCAAAAAGTTAAGAGCAAATGGAAGTTGTTATTTGTTAGCTGTTTATTATAAATACTGACAACACGCCTTTTTTCCAACAATGGATGTTGGTATATGAACAAATAATTTAAAACAGGACCACACTATTTCCACCAGCCAAAAAATACATAATAAAGAAAGTGACATTAATTTATTGATTATACTGTCAAAAAAGGTCTCCTGTCTTTTGAAGGTAAGGAAAACAATGGCGGAAGTAGAAGGCACAGGGTGCTGAAGGTATTTCTTTTCTCCTCTAATTGAACAGTTCGAAAGGTATCCAGGTATAAATCTAAAAAAGCGAATCATATATCTAGGACCTAGGGTGACCTGAGTGCTGTTAGTCGATTTGTCTCCGCGGTCCATTAGTGAGGGTGCCACTAACAGGCACAAAAACTGGAGGCGGTTAAAGAGGCGACCCCCTGGGCAGGGCCAATATAAATATTGGGGTAGTTCGGGGTAGTTCTTCCCAGATAATGATGTAGGCCACACGCTTAGTTGCCGATAAAACACAAGGAATCACAACTCGAAATTATCTTTGATAAATATATTTTTGCTATTTTCATTTGGGACTTTAAAGTACAACAAACAGCAATAATAATAAATAAACTACATACGTTTAAATTTTGAATTTGTTGCAGGTATTCTGAAATAATGCTGGAACCCGATGTTTCCTGAATCGAAGTTCATTGCCGAGACTGCATCTAAAAGATTTGAGGTAATCTTATTTTTTTATTCAAGAAAATAATCCAATGTAAGAAAAAACATTTAGTATTTTTTTTCAGAATTATAATTTCGAACCACAGAGGCTAAAGACAAAATTAAGTGCTGTAAAAGTAAAAAATCATTTACTTATTTTTATTTGGCCTTTAGCGTCCTTACCAACTCCAACTAAAGCATACAGGCCGGGCTATCCTACAGGTTACCAATCTATTCTAACCAAAGGAGAAAGGTCGTGATTCATCACGTGGGTCCGCCAAGAAATATATTTCAATCGTCCCAGGACGAATTTGAGCCGGCGCCGCAGCAGACTCGAGGTTGCTAAGGTGACGCCTTAACACTCTCGGCCACCAAGGCCTCAAAATCATTATTGAGTAACAGTATTTTCCTTCTTGGTGAGGATTTTCATTTGCATAAATACGAGAGAAGCAAAACATTTCAAGCTTCCCACCTGGACTGAATGCTATATGATGCATCTTGCATGATATGAGTTTCATAGGATGACTCTATACTCTGATATTAATAGGTAACAATAGTATGTAAATAATTTTTGATGCGTTTAATTATTTCGAAAATCTTAATTTATTAGAACCCTTGTCAGCAAAAGATATTTATAGCAGGTGGTATGTACTGCCATATTTTCTGTAACCCTCAATATTTTAAAATCAGACAATTATTCAATATGTTAAGAGTGGCTTATTAATACTGAGTTTATTCAAAATGCAAAAGGAATAATCGATAGCTAACTACATTTGGCCGAGATGAAGAGATATGAGAAGCTTAAGACCAAACATATGCCCCGAGCTGACCACCGCAGGAGGATCCTGGGTGGCCGGGGAGAAGTTGACAGAGGGTTCCTTTGTCGGCCTGTTTAAGGTAAACTACAAGGACCCCTGCCTCTAATCCTACATCTAGCATGCCGATAGATCACTCCGGCTAAGTGCTCCTCCCTGTTGCGGCTGCTCTTCGTCAGTTCTTGCAGTTCCTTCCATGGAAGTTAGTCTTCTAAACAAATGGTGCGTTTTTCAATTAAAGACCAATATTCAATATTTGCGATATTTTGAATTTATTATATAATTTTCTGTGATATAAAACATTCACCTATTTCTTGTCATCCGGTGTTTATTCTTTAATTCTGAGTCCGTTCAGAATTTTCGGTTGCACACCTAGGCCTCAATCCAGCAAGTACGTGGACAACAGCATTAGTCGCTAGCATACATGACAGTACCCCTGTAGTGCAACCAAAAACTCTGAAGAGAATCTCATATTCCAATGAAATAAGGATGCCCAATCATGGAATGAATAAGCAAAATATATAAATAAATGTCGGTTAAATAATTAATATTGATTTCAATATTTAGCACATATCCAGGCTTATCAGCCACTGGTCCTCCAGGTTGGGAGAAACCCGGTACCGGGGGTATAGCCCGGCCACCAGGGATCAAAAATATTCAGTGGGCCAGTTGTCCCGACGGGGCCTCTTCTCCTGGGCCAATCACCCATTGAAGAGAATAAATTGGGTTCAAAGAAGTCTAAGTTGCGGGACAGGAAAAGATCATTCCAATACTCATGGTGTTATAGGCCTACATGGAGGGAAACACACTAGAAATGGAATTGTTCTAAGACTCATTGACTTCTGTAAAGATCATGACCTCCTCATTGGAAACTCATTTTTTCCTCATAAAACTGTGCACAAAATAACCTTTTCAGCGGAAGAAAGAAATTTCAATAGTACAATAGACTACTTCGTATACAGCAGGAGAATAAGAAGATACTTCAACGACGGAAAGATAATAAGAGTCGCTGAAATTGGATCAGACCATCTTTTCTGATTGGAGACACCCAGATCCTTCGACCTAGAAAGAAACGGTCCAAACATACAGAAAAATAGATATCGCAAAGCTACAGGTTCCAGAAAAGAAATGTGAATATACAGAACTTCTGGATGAGAAACTTAGAGTTTTTGATATGGAAGATAATATTGACAAAGAATGGCCCAAACTGAAGCATGCTATTCTCGGGACAGCCGAAAAAGTATGTGTAATGAAGGTAGTCTCCACCAAAGGTAAAAGGACTAAGGGGTGGAGTGACCAAGTGAAAGCTGCGATAACTAGGAAGAAGGCAGCCTGGAAAGAATATCATTGAGCCAAGAGTGTAGCCAATTGGGAGCTCTACGTTAGAAGAAGAAAAGAAGCTAAAATAGTTGTCAGAGTGGTAAAGAGGAAAAGCTGGGAGGAGTTTGGCAAAGGCCTGCAAAATGACTATAAAGAAAACACAAAAATCTTCTGGAAAAGAATGAAAGTTACGATAAGTAAACCTATTACAAATGTAAGGGATGAAAGAGGACAATTAATCATTGGGGATGAGGAAATATGGGAGAGATGGGGATGCCATTATGCTGCAATATTATCTGATGGCGGTGAAGAGAAAATGGAAGAAGAGCAAGGAACGGGAGAGGAAGAACATGATGATGTGATCTGGGAGGAGGAATGTCATATGTGGATGACTATAGAGCAGATGAGAGTTGGCAAAGCAACAGGTTGAGATGATATTGTGCCAGAACTTATAAGGTTTGGAGGTCCGGATCTTCAAAAAGCTCTACAAGGTTTTTCCAAAATATATTTTCTGCTAAAGTTATACCCAAGGAATGGGAGTACAATATTATCATACCAATCCTAAAGAAAGGTTCTATTAGAATAAATAGAACAGAATCCAGGACTTTTAACATGATTAAAGATATTAAACAAGGTGACAGCCTTAGTCCTCTCCTTTTCACCATATCATGGATAAAACTTTAAAAATATGCAAGATGTCATTGAGTGGGAAGCCGAGTTGGAAAGAAAGGGTCCTGAATGCAAAGAAAAGTAAGGTGATTCACATTGGTCGTGAGGAAGAAGAAGTGATAGTTCGCTGTAAGGAAGAGATATTGGAAAAAGTTGAGGACTATACTTATTGTTGGATTGTGCTCAGCAGAAATGAAAAAATTGACCAAGAGCTTTCCAACAGGATCAAAAAGCAAATAATATATATATTATCAGTTTTCAGCTCAGTAGTGGGGAAAAGGGAGGTAGAAATACTGTGTAAAAAATGTGTAAAACTACACATATTCAAGGCCACCTACCTACCTACCCTTCTTTATGGCAGTGAAAGCTGGGTCCCGCTGGACAGGTACTGGAGTAGAGCTACAGCCGCTGAAATGAAGTACCTCCGGAGAGTGACAGGCCGAACCAGGAGAGATCAGGCCAGAAATAAGAGGATATGTGGATACCTAGGATTATCCGCCTTAAGGGGCACTGTCGAAAAGAGGCAGCCAAAGTGGTTCGGTCATCTATGCCGAATGATTGAAGACCAAGAGAAGATCCACGAATTTTTTGAAGCTAGACCCTCTGGACGTCGCCCTCGAGGAAGGCCCAGACTATTATGGAACGATCGCATATCCAGGATAGAACAGAAAAAGGGAAAGAGTCTGAACTCCATGACGGCGCTGGTCCGGGATCGTGATGCCTGGCTCGCTTGAACTGAGGCACCTCCACGCTGAGAGGCACAAAGCAGGAAGATGAAGAAGAAGAAGCGGACCTTAAAAAATCCTCCCATCTACGTTTCGGACAATCTCTAGGCAAATCAGCACATATTTTAACAATCACTATGAGCTGATTTGTCTTGGAGTGATGTAGTATTTCTATTTGGCTTCTATTTTTTAGACTATTAATGTGAGATGTGCAGTCTCAAGTCTCCATTTAGGTGATCTTATCTTTTTCGGCGCCGATGAAGCCTGAATTGAGGAAACGTTGACTGGTTAGTTACTTACAATTATTTGAGAAAATTAAGAGTTTGTTTTTCGAACCTTCCAACAGCATCCTGGCAATAATTTTTTTTATTGCTTTCTTTTAATCAAAATAAATCATTATTAGAATTTTAATTAAAAGTAAAATTCAGCTTTGAGGGTATTCTTCTTGTGGAAGAAAGATCTCTAGTTTAAGTTTGGTAAAGCGATTTGAGAGAGGACCACAGTAGGACCTCCAGGTCCTCCATCCTGGCTGGAAGTTCTCCAGGAAACACTTACTCCTGGGGTAAATGGTTTTAGGGAG
The DNA here is from genome assembly GCA_948150685.1 of Rhaphigaster nebulosa. Lineage (NCBI taxonomy): Eukaryota > Metazoa > Arthropoda > Insecta > Hemiptera > Pentatomidae > Rhaphigaster > Rhaphigaster nebulosa. The sequence goes on along the minus strand of OX411312.1, from coordinate 33,530,212 downwards.
GCAACTCTTAGCGGTAAACTGTGTAGGAGCTTTTTTCTTCTCTCTGCAGCTGGTTTAACTTAGCCGAAGAAACAATAACCATTACCGCTAAACCGCTTTCATATAATTGTATTCTTATGGAACCATTATCTGTATCTAATATTGATTTTTTTTAATTTATATAGATTTATGCTTTAAGTTGTTAAATATATATACATATATTTTTTTTTATATTACTTTTGTATTTCATTTTTTTTCTTGCATAGTAAACTGTAAATTATATTTTAATTATTTTTTTTTTATATTCCTCTATGCATTCCCTGTCTTCTCATTTCTGTTATGTTTTTGCTTAGCCATCATGAAGGCTTACTAAAACTTAGGTCGAAACGTAACACATATTAAACATTATAATTCGAATGTAAACCATACTTCCATTATATCTTGGGAAATTGCGGAAGAGGGTTTCACTGTACATCTGATATGCACTTCAAACAAGACATCAATTTCTCGTTCTATAAACGGAAGGCTATCATTCTGGGAAAATAGCCAATCAATACGAGACAGGCAATGGTTCTGAGATTCATAAAAAATTCACATTCCGCGGAACTACTTTATTATTATTTAAAAGAGAGAAACCTTCATCGTTCGATATCTGTCAGTAAAATTTGCATTTACTCAACTTTCGTCCTAAAGCCTAAAGTATTAATAACACAAACGTACAATATAAACTTTCTATAATTTTCATTATTCAATAAATAATTAATTAACTCTTGTATCTTTTTCCCTTTCTTTATTTAGGCCAGATGGACTGTTGACAAGAAATTTGTTATTTTTTAACTGTTTTTACCTTATAGCAATTATTACCTGCAATTTAGACCTGGTGGATGGCTGAATGTTCTGATATTAAGCAATAAATAAATATATCATAAATAACGAATTAAAAATAAATAATTATTAAATACATAAATATATGTAATATAAAAAAAAATTATCACAAATAATAGATACATAAATCAACAAATATATCATAAATTGAATAATTCACAAATAAAAATGAAAAAGCATAAATCTATATAAATTAAAAAAAATCAATATTAGATACAGATAAAGATAAATGTTAGATACCTCACCATAAAGCACTTTATAATAATTATCTTTGCAGGAAGAGCAATTTCTATGATATTCACCAAAATAAATTTACAAAATGGTCATTTATCGTTTTTTGAAAAAAAACAAAATGTTGTTTTTTAAAACTTCATCTCGTTAAACGCAAAGAATTCTATTAGAGCTCAAATTGTAGGAAATTTACTTTACTTTAAAAATTGTATTCGCAATGTTGATAACGCGGTTGGTAATTATCAAGATAGAGAGAAAACTTATCACTATCAATTTTTCTTCGTTTTATTTATTTATTTTATTTTTTTGGTGCGGATGTTTCGTTCCCAGTTTTAGGACCGAAAATAACACACGTGTAATATATAATATCGTATATATAATATTATATTTATGTGTTTTAGAGCAGCTGTTCGTTCCAATAGTCTAATGCAGGGGCGAAAATAGGATTTTTTTTTTGAGGGATTTTAATTTTTTTCAGAAGGGAGAATTTAATAAGAAGGCAAGTAGTCACTTAAATGCCTATAATCAACAAATCGGGAGTAGATTTGTGGACAAGCCTGAAAATTGGATGAAAAATTATTGTTCAAACTTAAAAAATATTAACGAAAATATTACTTGAAATACAAACTTAATTTTTTCCGCGCATTTTGGAGGGGGGAGGAGAGATTCTTTCTCTCCCGTTCCTTGCTTTAATCCCCCTCTCTGCGTACGCCACTGGTCTAATGCCCTGTACAACCGCTGTTATCCGTTTCCAGTGTTGTCAAGGACTGCAATCCCTTTTTTTATGCCCCACTTTTTAAGGCCGCCAACTGCATATTTTTATTTCGACGACATTCTAATTTATTTCGAAAACTTGTGTAACAAAACGACCAAGAACGTTCAAGTCAATGCCACCTCAAAAGTCGTTTTTTGTTGTTGTTGTTTTGTTTTTTTACAAGAAATTAACAGCTGGGAAGGGGTGAATCTGACGACATTTCTGCTTTCTCCTAGATTACTTTTTTATGACATAGAGTTTTTTAATTGGGACCTTTTTCGAAATATAAAAATGAAATTTCAATTTAATAAGTAAATAAAATAAAATTTATAATATTAATAGATATAGATTAAGAAATTTTATACTAAATTTACACATTTATTAACATATTAGTATTATTTTTTTTTTCATACAAAACTATTGGCCATTTTCGAACTCTATTAGTGGTAACCTAAGTTGAAATATCAGTTATTCTTAACATACTTGCTAATAATACGGTACTTGTTAAAATTTTAAATCATGTGAATTTCCTAGTTCCTATTTTCTTTTTTTGGCACATTCACATAAACAAAAATAAAATATCAAATAACATAAAATCAAACCATTTTGGATTTAGGTTTAAAATTTTGCCGGCATTTTTATAATCTAACTTAAAAAATATGTAGCATCCTCCTTTGTGTAATTCCTTTTTATATCTATTTCAAGTATCGGCGGCAAACGCGTGAAACCAAGTAAGTCAAAAACCGTTTGATTTAGAGTGATTTTATTTTTGCGTAAATTTAAATAGCTGTTAGTTAGCAATTAATTTTTTAACATACTTAAACTAATTAAATAGCAATTAGTTTTAACATAATCTCTCCGACTGATCCAGTATGCTATGCAATTTAGCAGCTCAATACTAATAATATATCAATAGCTCTAGTACAGTGTTTTCCAAACTTTCGACATCTGTATAACCCCTCAATTATTTTTGTAATACTAAGTACCGCTGGTAAAAATAAATAAATAACATACAAATATGGAACGAAAAATAAAATACATTCATAATAAAATATAAATAAAAAAAATATTATAAATAAGATTTCTTAGGATCCATGAGAGCATGAAATGGTTTTTGTTGAGGCGACAGATCATCATAATTTGGTTCCCTTTTTATTGATTTTTAGATTGTTAATTATAATCTTAAATCTGACTTAATATCTACAAATGCCGAAAAAGAAACTTTACATACATACGAAAACCACACATACACAATACAAGCAAGTAGCGAAGTTTTAAAAATTATTTTTTTATTTTCAAAGCCAGAAGCCGCGCGTACGCTACAAAACACCCCTGGGGGTACGTGTACCCCACTTTGGTAAACACAGCTCTAGTACATACTATTAAAAAACAACACCTCAATGTGATGAAAATTTTATAACTTATTAAACATTTTTGAACAGTTGGGATTTGACCATTCAGCTCTACAATGAGTATTTACTCAAAATTACTGAAGTGGACCAATGAGGTGTCGGAGCATCGTGCTTCCTCTCGCCAAGAATCAGCGAATCAGAAACTCTGACAGTGTTTATAATTTCAGTTCGGGTAGCGATTGTGTTTTATAGAAGCTGAAATAACAGAGTCAGTTAGTTCTCTTGTAGCTTCAGCCAGAATAAATATGAAGCGTGCACAAAGATATCCTCCATTCGCAATGCTGATTTTACAGTACGCCTCACTGAACCTCACAGCGCGGGATTGCTTACTTCTGAATGGTAAAAATAAAAGAGACAAAATAAAAGACCCACCATCATACTAATTTCTACCATTAAAGTTCTACCACAAATAATTAAAAAAAAGGCAAAAAATATTTTTAGGATTTTATGAAATAATTTCAAAAACAAATCTCTCAAATACCAGTAAATAACAGACCAGTGTACATTTCTCCAATTTAGGCATCAGGACATCTCACATCAACAGTCTTCATCCATTTAATGTCAACAGTTTTGGGCTAAAGTGATATATCTGTTGTGAGTAGTAGCGTATGCAGAGGAAAAGGATGAGGAGGATATATCCCTCCCACCCATTTAAAAAAAAAAATAATAATGATTTTCACATCCACCAACATAAGTTTTATATTTGTAATAATAATTTCTGATCCAATTTCCATTCTTATCTTGAAAACATACGCCCAATTTTGTGTTTCTAGACACTTGTTTTCTTCTTGTTAAATCCACCCCCTCCAAAAAAAAAATTGAAATAACCACCGAATAAAAATTCTGCGTACGCGACTGGTTGTGAAGGTAGATTATAAAACTATAAACAGAACATCAACCATATTGTAGTCCGTTCTCATACAAATTCAACTCAATCATAATGACTACATCAAAATTTCCTATGGATCTCTGTAGAGGGAGTGTGAAATTATTTCAGAGGTCAGTTTTTCTTTATCTTTCCATTGATAAATGGATACATTTTTACAAAAGAGCCTCCATCTCGTCCATTAATCACTCAGCCTTTTCTAAGAGACTCGAGTTCTAAAATAATCAGGACAAATGACCCCTTTTCTAAAGCATTCCCAGTTTATGGGCGAGAAAATTTTTGTTAGGCTCAACTTCTGGAAGCACCGAGGTATTGTTTAAACTCTACAAGTTAAAGAGATTAATCCGAGGAATAATGCTTTCATTAGCAGAAGACAATAGAAAGAAAGGAAACTAAATTAATTTTATTATTTTTTGTTAACTTAATGAATTTATTACTACAGGGAGTGGAGCAGGGATGGTGGAAAAATATCGATATATTCTTCTGTTAAATATATCCATATTTTTGTCCGAAATACCGATATTAATATTTGAGGAGGTCAACCTGTGGCAAGTGCGTACTAAATTTTACAAAGTTCGATAAGCTAGATTTTCCTCTTTTTTTAAAAATGTTCCTTCGACGATTATATTTAAATATTGCATCCGAGTCTACTTATGAACCACGTTCATTTAGACGTAATTGGTAATTTGATTGAATAGTACTTAGTTAGCACCAAATTACCTTTCTGATGATGTACTTCGGCGCTACATCAATTTAATTTATAGGTATAAAACATTATTTTAACATAAATACACCTGGAAGTATATTGGAATGAAATTGTTTAAATCTGGAGTTTGGTTTGATTAAGAGCCTAAAGCTAAGCGTTAGAACATGTGTAAAGTTAGGCTCTGTTAATACACAGTTGTAATACGATTGCAAAGCTAAATCGACGCTGGAGTTGTAGCGTGGCAGGGAGCCTACTGTTGTCGAACATCTAATCTGATTTATAGGCTAGGACAATACTCATCATCAGACCCCGAGGTCTATTGTTCAACCGGGGTCTGACAAATGGATCTTTAGAATATAAACTAACACCGAAATAACAACAATCCTTTTTACTTGTTAGCCTTTAATAATACATTTTTTTTTTAAATTTCTAATTAGCTTAAGGTGTTAAGCAAAATTTAACTTCATAACTTAATTTAAATGCTTTAGGGTTCAGCATGTCCAGAATAGGACCTATTAACATAACTTCATCCTATCGTTCTCTTCCTATATTTTACCCAACTAAACCATCAAATCCTTCCGATGAAACTTTATGAGTATGTAAATCAGAGTATATAGTATCTGAGCCGGTCAAAGAAGACACATATACCGTGAAGCGACCGAACTTATGCAAGTGGAGGATCAAAAGCTGACGCGTCATCCGACGGTGTTCAGGCGTTCCAAGTCAATCTCAAACGAACATAATACCTCAATTTTTCCAAAAATTTATAATCAGGAACATTTTCTCAGAAAGTAATTATAGGATAATTATACTTTTTCCTACTGTTTTTAAAAATTTAATTAGTATGGTATATATTTATATACCGATCCATAATTATCCATGTTACTTGCGATTGAGATCCATCCAATACATGTAGTAACTAATACTATTTGTCTTGCTAAGCAAATCTAAATAAACAAATAAATCTAAATAAAGATTTTATAAAAGTTTGCATTTTTTACTCAGTCATATATCTATCTATATTTGTTAAAAAATAATAATTTTTTTGATTTTATTTTGTTTTGGACCTCTTGCCTAATGGGTCATTGGTGTCAACTGATAATTTACACTCTGTTGTAGTATCCAGGGCTTTTAAAGAATTTATACACAGTGGTGGCATCTTTTTCATTATCTATCGAAAACATTAAGAGAAGTTCTGATAGATAATTATATACTTATAAAAAACTAGATACGTTAAATATTTTAAATTTTAATAGGACTTATCAAAGAACATTTTTAATACAGATTATTTAGATACAGGTGCATTAAAAAACTCAGAATATGAACCAAAAGTCAATATAACTCCCCAAAAAATTTGAAAGTTATGGATTAAATGGATTTTGAGAAAATATTCCTTAGTTAACATGTAGTAGAATATTTATACAAAAGTAGAATAATAGTAGTAGAATAGGTATTCCATCTCCCCTCAACAGGCAGAAATAAATCTGTCAGAAAAGATGAGAGAGTTTAAAGAGATGTACCTATGCCCAGACCCTATCGAACGCTTTAGCGACATCTAGAAAAAATCTTGTTCCATTTTTTGATCCAGTATCCATTTATGGGCCAATGTGGACCTTCTGTTATATGTTGACCTCTGTGTAAATTTTGGACAGTGAAAATATAATTATTTAAGGTTGCCAATAGAACTCATTGAGACTTCTGAATCTTTAAATAATTTGATTAAATAAGAAAGAAAAATATCAAATGAAATATAATAAACAGTCAGTGCATTCTGAAGGCAGCATGCAAGTAACACGAACTATCGTTTTTCTCACGGACTTGATTGTCAACTTGACTGTGTGTTAGGCGTTAAGTGTCATAGAGTACAATGAGGGATATCAGTAAAGGTGAAGGGATTGGGATAGGAATGAAAGGGAAGCTCTTGAGAAGGGCTGGAAAGGCTACTGCTGACCTCTGGCCGTCGCTTTTTCTGCCTTTATACCTCAGCTTTAAAAGACTTTCTTCCCTTTACTAGTTACACTGTGGCCACACTATCATTTGTTTTTTACTTTCAAAAAATAATTATAAAAATTTCGGTTTGTAGTAGTTCAAATTGCGAAATAATTAAATATTTTCTAGGATTTTATTAATACAATTGTGGTATAAACTATTCAATACTTAATTAAATATTCAAGCTCTGGCATGGATCGTTACGTTCATATTGGGGCAACGAAAACCGGATAAGTTTTTATTATCGAATTAAATCACAAATACTGCGAATTATTACACAACAGTTTATCATTAATTATTATTGTTTATTTGTTATAAAAGTGTTTCCTTAATTTTTTTTTTTTTATATTCCTGTATAATGATTCAAGGACACTATCTATTTTCCTATATCTTCATAAATAGATGAAGTATGGGTGTATGAAACCTCTAATCGGACACCATGTTGCAAGAGTACCATAGGGTGACTTTGGTACAAAATCTGAATGTAATTTTTTTTTCGTCGATAACAAAGGTTCGTTATTAAAATTATTAAATTAAAATTATAAACCACCAAATTAAAACAAAGTAGAATAATATTTTAACTGAAAGTAATTTGGTAACAACAATACACTAATAAACTTCAATAAAATTTTTGAGCATTAGCACTCATTAATTTATATATGTATCGTCCCTAAAGTATCAAACTGTCGAAACCGCGATTTTCATATTCATCACCTTGAAACGCACTGGCTGAGGCACGCATTATGGAAATGTCTCCTATTTCCTAATCCTCAAGGTGGGACACTTTCATGCGGCGCTAAAATAAATTGTCGAAATATGCAGATTTTTTTTTTTCAATATTAAATCGAACCATTAAGAAAAAAGTACAATTTCAATTATGATAGAAGCACAAAAAGAATTTCAATACAAAATAATTTCGTAACGCTAATATAAAGAAATAAATGAAAATAAAAATTAACACAGGTAGTTTCGACCTCTGATACTTGTATCTTTTAATACTGAGATCCATATGTAGCTACGTATTCACTGTAAATATGATGTAAATATATATATATATATATATATATATATATATATATATATATATATATATATATATATATATATATATATTTATTATAATTTAGATTTATTTAAATTTTAAATAAAGAACAATTGAATGAATATGCCAGTTTTTAAATATAAATTATGAATAAACCAGTTTCTAAATATGTAAATATCCCAAATTCATTCATCAATTCCTTACAGGTCATATTACAACTAAGAAAGTAAACATGTTATTTAAACAAAATGTATATTAATTTAATTTTTTTGCATAGATTAATTATTTTTTTTAATGGGAGTGGTATTGGTATTTCACAATTTTTTGAAACGACGGATTATAAGAGATTCATCTAATCACTCTATTTTTTCTTTTTCCATTTAGAAAAATAAAAGTTGACATCATTAGGACTTGGAAACATTATTCAGAAGTAATGGACTCCTCGAGAGTCGACGAGGGACAAACGGGAATATAATGGACCCGAGGTGCCTCCATTAGCCGAGTGGTGGTCTAACCGAATTAAGGACAACTGGAGTAGGAGGAGGGAGGAAGGAAGGAAACAAAGGGTACCAACAATAGACTACAACAATGGATCCTTTTTTTCTTGTCTTCGTCATATCGGTCCCCGTTGAAATATTAGCCTCCTCGCGTTCTACTCCCCCTTGCATACTAATTGCCAAGGGGAGTTCGTCGAGTGTCTTCGAGATCCTCTCCAATCCGGAGAAGAACAAAGTACTGTTCGAAGGCTTTTCTTGTTTTCTTTATGGAGCATACGAATTATAACATGATGCTTCATAAAAGTGGATACTAATTTCCGTAATAAATGCAATCTTAAATTAGAATGCGCTGGAACGAAAGCGTAGATCATCGAAATAGTAGTCCCAGTCGACGGTATAGTGCAGAAAATATCAGGATATCAGCAAGAAAATGAGACATTTATCCCGGTTGGTTGAAAATCAAGGTTTAGTAATAGTCTTTCCCAGCAAGGGTTTAATTCCTGAAGAAATATTTGGAAACAGCGAGCATGGGCATATCTTTCAATATTGGTAAAACTGTCAAGTAGACTTACCTTTGACGAAGCTCCGGATAGGCGAATTTATCGGTATAAAAACTTCCGAGAAGGATAAAAGAAATAATGAATTGGAAGGCTGTGGAATTTTCCCGGTGATCGTTTCTTGATATGGTTTGTTCCTGAAGGACGCGCCAGATTCTATCCACAAAAATACTGGATGGGTTTCAGCGAGCAATAATATCAGGGGTTATACCAACAGTGTCAGAAAATTCAACATTATTAATAAAATCTTTCGAAACCTCTTCATTAAAGACCACTTCTGGTTAGATTTTTATCTGAAAGGACAGAACAAAAAAAAATTACTTTATTCAGAGTTTACTGCAGCATCCATAATAACGAAAAGAAAGATATATATCATATTTTAAACAATCTTATGAAAGCAGGTTTATAAATGTGGACAGTTGTACACAAAATTAATGTAAGCAAGGTAGTTGACATTTAGGGACAGAGTTTATCACCGGCCAGGATTACCGTTCGACCTTTCGCCACATCACAACACAATTTTCCTCTCTCCCTTTTAATATAAACAAATAATTGATTTGTTTTAACAAATTAATTAAATTAATTTTCCTGTATTTCAGAAAGTACATTGATGAAGAAAATTATACGAAATCTCATTTTGTTTTTAGAAATAAATGCTGCTCGTCCTTGGAGGGTTACTATAATTTATTTTAACAGAAAAATATAAGTAATTTTAAACATATATTATAATATTCTACTATGAATATATATAGACCAATGGTGTCTATCCTTACTTCACAATCAATTCATGATTCCATCTATGATCCTTCGAGGCGTATGAAAAGAAGATGGCATCTGAAACTTCCTATATATCATTGGATGGGGCTACCGATGGGATGGGAAAATAGACTATTTTTGGCATAAGAATCTTTGAAGGATCTCTAACCTCTCTGTAGTTAGTTATTGATAGAACAGGGTGTTACAATATAAGTATAAATGAGTTGTTCTAGCCTCGGAATACCTAAATCCTGTAGAAGATTAGTTAAATCAAAGACCAGATTAATCCTTGAATCAGCAGCTGGCCAATTATTGTTTAATTCTCGTCAAACAGTATTGTGGTATATTGTTTACTTTGACAATTTTTTTTTTCGTTTTTATATTATAAGTTTATTTAGGGATTAAAAAGACAATTATAAAGATACAATCGGCCTTATTGGAAATTTTCGGGAGGACGTGTCGTGCTGATTTATATAAACTGTGTAAATAACTCAAAATCGCCATTTCGGTTGTTATGGTTCCGTTCTATCGAATGATCGAGGTATAAAAGGGATATTACATATTTATATAAGAGATCTGAGTATGAAGGGACCTGGTTGAAGATTTATAGAGATGGCGATGGCTTGCAATGTAAATGGAGGAAAACCATATAGGGACGGGAATGCCGAAGAAGCTTTAAAAATGGAAGGCAGTAAAAGGAAGAAAAGGGAGGGTATGTTGGGTGTAGGTGGGAGGTGGGAGGTGGAAGGTGGAAGGTATGTATGGCATAGCTGTCTGCTGGTCGATAACATACCGTCACCTGAACTGGCTTGTAGCTTACGGTGGATTCACAATGGATTCATCTTATCGCTAGTTTAATTGCAGCAGCTATTATTCTAGTCCTGTAATAAAGTGTAAATTTATGCATATAAAGTTTATTTATTTTGGTTCATTACCATTTAACTGCAGTGCAATACGAAAGATTAGATAAAAAATGTTTGTAATAAAGGTTAAATATCCACGACATTCGTTTGGCTGCAAAATCCAATAGAAAAAAAGAGTTGTATCTTCGCTGATATTAATCTGATAAGGATTTTTTTGTGTAAAGTTTAGGTTTGTAGACCATTTAATTATCTTTTAAATGAGCATCTGCAATGTATAGTTTACGAGTTATTCGGAAAAAAATAAAATAAAGTAAACAGGTTTCCATGGCAACATGCAAAGAATACTACTGTACTAAACAGAAACATGGCTGTAAAGTCCAGTGCGATATATCCTTACTAATACTGTCCGATTTTTTTTTTTTTTTGTTTTGTAGGAAATTTAATTTAATCGCTTACTTACTTAATTAAAGGCATGCTTCTTCTCTATCCTCATTCGTATCCCTCCTTTTCCAACACCTTCTTTCTTTCCAAAATGATACTCTCAATCACGAAATTTCAATTTAAGATTAAAATTTAGATCAGAAGTAAATAATAATTTTTAATGAACAAGGTTCAACTTTGCTAATAAACTTATTATTTTTGTATTTTTCACTTTCTTTTTTTTTTTTCCTTATTTGGTTGTTTTTTTTTTAAAAAAAGAATTTTTTATATAGTTTACGCCCACATTGGAGCACTTAGTCTTTATACATTTAAGTCTTCCGAGTATTAACGAGAAATTTGGCTTTCAGATTCCTATTCTGCTCCCAAAACTTCTTCATTCTTTCTGACCTGGCTATCCTTTCTTCGTCACTGACGGTGTATTGTTTTCGTTCAAATGTTTTTAATTTAGGTCTTGTTACTTTGTTTCAACTGAAAATATTATAAACATTAATTAATTTTTATTTGGTAGTCTCATGGCCAGATATCGTATTGTTTCTATTTTATTTGTTCAATTGAGTTTTTCTTAAGGGCTAAAGTTCTTCTTCTATTCTATTCTAAAACGTATACTTTTTGAATTATGTAAAAATAAAGCTTTAGTTTCTTCATAAACTTTTTTTCCTGATTTTTCTGGAGAATGATTATATAGAAAAATAAAAAAAACAGCTGTAAGGAGAAGATTTTAGGAAAGTTTCATCATGATAGAGCCATTTTAGTGCTACAGTCTGTAATAAAACAGTTTTTTTGGCTATTGTGCACAGGATGCCACCCGACCGGGAACACGGGTATCGGGTGACAAAACTCACAGACCGGGGAGGGAGGGAGAGAGCCGTTTTTTGGACTCAGGGGGTGCACAAAGGTAAGAAAAGTAAAAGGAGGCACAAAATTTTATTTTTTGTTTTTATTTATCAGTTATAATATTATCAAATAACTCTTTAACAGTTGTGTTACTTGGCTTTGTTTGTTTCTTTTATTTATAATTATCGTTGCTCTATTTGTTATTCAAGACCATTCCCGTTCTTATGGCCTAATCCCCGAAAAAAATAAATTTATCTACCTATCGTTTCAGGGGAGCCGTTTGTAAGAGATTTTTACTTATAGTGCGCACGTTCTCCTAAAATTCTTGTAGATGCTACCAGTATTTTTATGTTAATTAAAAACCAGATTTTGTATTTGCAATTTTAAAAAAAAATCATTTTTTTTTTTAACGCATGTTAAAATCTAATATTAAAATAGTTTTGTACTGTCGTGTTATAAATTTGTTTTGAGATGTTCTGTTGCGATGATTCCGACAGATATACCCTTAGAATTCACATAACTGAACATTCCACGAACACGAGTGGCATTACAACGAATGCCGGGTACTCAATGTATTATCTCTATTACCTAATAAATATGTTACTATATACTCTACATTCCATAAACACTTTCAGGGGCATTACAACGAATGCCGGATACCCAACATACAACTTGATTATATTATGTTGGTTGGTTGGTTGTTTTGATGTTTTTAGGCGCAAAACATCGATGTCATTAGCGCCCGATACGTATAATCGTACTGCTGCAGGAAATAAGGAAGTATAAAAAGTAAAGAAATAAAAACAACTTATATATATATATATATATATATATATATATATATATATATATATATATATATATATATATATATATGCACACACACATACACATATACATGCACACACATATATACAAACTTAAATATACAATACAAAAACTTTAAAATTATTATTGATATTAACACGTGCTTATTTATTAATTATTTTATTATATTTGCTTCAATAAATTTACTTTAACGAGAAATTTACAATCTACGTATATATATATATATATATATATATATATATATATATATATATATATATATATATATATATAGATTATATAAATTAATTTAGTTTTAATATGATTAATATGATTTTTTGTATATATAAATTATATTAATATACTAAATATATTAACGCATTACATTGAAGATTACGTGCAGCAATTTGACGAAGACGCAGCTAGTAATAATAAATACCTCTACCACACTATAACATAACTTAATTTTGAAAAAAAAACAAAAATATAATGAAATAAAATTTATCAGAAGCATATAATATATAACAATCATATTATGACTGTTCATTAATGTAATATGATTATATATAAAGGTTCGTTAAAAATAAGGAATTACTTTATCAAAGGATTTTTTTTTATCCTCCCATTGACTTTAAGTCTCGCCTTAAAGCTGACCGCAGTACTTAGCAATATTGAAGGGAACTGGAAGGAACCACTTCATTTACTCCAAGAGAACCAATTCCAATGGAATCCCCCCTTATCTCCATTTATCGATTGCCACCTTTAAATTGCACAGGATCAGGAAAGAGTACATTTTTTAAAAAACCCTCTTTTAAACTTCCTATCTACTTACTTCTGGTGCTAGCAGCAACTAAATTTTTAATCTCTTAGGAAAATATATCCCAAGGTATCAAGTCAAACGCCTGTTTTATTCGACTTGCACATGTGTTAAACCACTAAAATAAATTAAAAAAAATTCCAGTGGTTGATACAGTAGAAGTTTAAAAATAAAAATAAAATTAATATTTGCAATTTTTTAAGATATAATTCAATTTGTTATGAGATATTGGTTTGGAAATTTGAAATATATCAACCATTTTCCTGATGTGTTAACCTTGCGAATAACAAATAAAACAATCGGACAGAGGGTGTCCCAACAACCGAGGGGTTTTAAAAGATTAGAATTACTTACAGTGCAATTAATGAGAACTGAAAAGTAGAATATATGAGACGATCCACGGGAGAAGGGCAGATCCGCCATGTCACCAGAATTTGAATTAATTTAAAGGCTGGTATAATATTATATATAATATGATATACGGTATTCTTGGTATATATGTTTTATATTATATCAATCTTCAAAGAAAGAATTTTTGTCTATCTTTGAAGGCTGATTCATCCTTCTTTTATGGAGCGCCTCATGTAATTATAAATGAATAATCTCGTGAATAAAGATCAAGTTATATGTTGCAAAATATTTTGTTGTGAACAGTGACGTCATGGAGTAAACAACAAAAATTCGTCGACTTCACTCGCTTACTGTACTTCCGCCTTAAGTCCAAGTACAAAAATTCTTTTTGCAATATCTAATGGGACATTTTTTATGTCAAATGATACCAATTCTTGCTTCCTAGCATTTGTAGAAGGAAAACTATAACTCTTTAAGAATGATAGCAAAGGTGCCTTAAATTTTTTCTGTCACACGCAAGATGGACGAACATAATTCTACGTTAAAAGCAAATGTTCACAATCATTTATAAATATTTAGGATCATAAAGCATTTTAAAGATATGGAAGATATTTTAGTAAACACGGGAATATAATCTTAAATATTCATGATGAAATAGAGAGATGAGCGGTTTTTCCTCTCTCCTGTAAAATTAGATTAACTGAACTTTTTGACTTCCATGGTTCTATTGAGGGTATTGTTTTGGCGATGAGTGGTTTCATCCATTTCAAGTTTCCAATCCCGCAGAATCAACACCAAACAGTTTGACGTGTTTGTCGGAAAGCTTGGAGGGGAAATTCCAGTTTCGAAATTAGTTTTAATGGACAATTAATCCTAAACCACCGTTTCCGCCAACAAGATTCGAGACTGAGTTCTCAGAATAAAATCCGAAAAATCTATAGGTATAGAATGTGAATTTGATTATAAAAACAAAGACAACTAAATAATTTAGTATCCACCACATTTACTTGATATCCAAAGTATTTAATACTAGTAATAATGGTAAGCAGACAAATTTTAGTGATGTATAAGTGGAACAATTTCTTTCATATATCTCAATATTCATTTATTGGTATATTTTACAGAGTTCCACCAAAGCTTCGTGCAACTCCACCATTCTCAAGGTGTTTTTCTATATACTCTTATTAACTGAATATATCCATATTACATTAGTCTGTTAATAGAAACAAATAAAAAACAAAACAAAAATAGCAAAGTTTTATATGCTTTAAGAACATTGCTTGATATCGTTATCGGTGGATTGAGTATGTAATGTCAATGAGAATCATAATTTTTTTTTTATTAACGTAATTAGCGTAATTCATGATGAATATTGTGCATGTACTTCACCCTGTTGACTAAAACAACCTTCCACATCATTAAAATGCTTTATAATCCTAAATATTTATGATAATTGATTTCGAACATTTATTTTTAACGTAGAATTATGTTCTTCCATCTGGAGTTTTAGGACAGAAAAATCCTAAGTCCGCTTTCAGTATAATTTTTAAATGCTCATAGCTCAGCTTCTATATATAATAGAAAGTAAAAATTGGTATCATTTAACAGGAAAAATGTTCCATTTGAGTTTGAAAAAATAATTTAGACTTTCGGAATTTTTGGATTTGGACTTAACGAAGAGTACAGTAAGGCCAGTTAAGTTGACCAAATCATATTTCGAGTTTGAATTGATGACGTCACTCACTAAGATTATGATTATGAAGAGATTTAGATGTGTTTCATTTTATATTTAGTTTATTCAACTCCAACGTTTATAATGAAGAAATTCAATTTGAAACTTATTTATTATTTAATTTATTTTTCCCCAAGAGAGTTACAAATACAAAGAGAATTTTGAAAAATATTATTAGGTAGATTTATGTAGGTGTATATATATTTATAGAGATTTACAATTTTATATAACATATAACAAGTAAATATGCTGAGTTGAAAAATTAATTTCACTTGACAGTGATTGATGGAGATTTGCGGCAAAACTGCGACGACAATTCTATATTAAAAATTCCCGGGACAGTTTTTTTTTTTCATAAGCTTTGGAGGAATATCAGGAATATGTTGGGAAACAAGATCAGAAAGATGGAGGGCTTTCTTTTTTTTTCAGATGACCTTAAAACTGGTATGGAAGATCTCTAAATCATTTTTTTTTCAGAAAACTAAAAAGGATTCATTTTTACCACTCAAATCCATATATTTTATAATGTTAAAAAAAATATCTGCTGTCATTTATAAGAACTTACAAAGCATTAAAATAAATTAACAGAATAATAGTATTAATTTATTAAAATACCTGACGAGTTCAATCACACGACTTTCCTTATAGTCCGGGAGACCGTGACAAAAGAGTGACTAATTTCATTCAATGGCTTGGGCATATAAAATAAATTCGTCGGAATACAAGCGAAAAGGAACTCGCAATTTTAGGACTATTTTTGGTTTTTCATCTATAATTCCTAAACAGTGCATTCCATCGAAAAAGATATGGTATATTAAATGTATGAGTACCACAGCATGTTAATTTGGTTTACTGGTTTCTTCAAAACTACGACCAAAAACGGCGAATTTATCAAAAGCAGAGTACTATATATGATTCTGCAGCTTGAAAATGAATACTCTAAGAGAAAAACCACAAAAAAGTTGTACAACATTAAATTCTGCGTCCATATATAGATATATAGTAGGTACTTTGTCTGTTTTTGACAAAATTGTCGTTTTGTCGATAGTTTTCGACCACACCAGTTACCTAAATTATTACGTTGTGGTACTCATTAGACGCAAAATTTGATCCTCTTTAATTTAATAAACTTTAACTTTTTCGATAGAATTCACTGTTTAGAAATTATAGGTGAAAATCCTAAATAAGTCCTTAAATTGCGAGTTTTTTTTGGCCGCCGTTTTGTATTCCAGAGGCTATAAGTTGGCAAATGTGTATTTTTTATGTTAGGCTTGTGAACATTTTCATTTTATATGCCCAAACTATTGTATGAAATGAGTCACTTTTTTTGTCACTGGCTCACGGACGACTACCGCTTTGCGCGAATGTCCAATATTATAGCTGTTTGATATAACTTCGATTAAATTTTTTTTTGTTTAATATATTTAAATACCTCCGAAGACATTTGAGTTATCTTCCAAATGAGCATCTGAAATGCCAAGGAAATATATAGTTTTCGATTTATCAAAAAAGGTGAACCGGTTTCCCTAGGAGCATGTTTAGAATACTTTATAAAACATGTGTATAAAGTTCCATACGCCATTTCTTGGCTATTACTGGTCGGATTACTCGTTTGAAAAAAAATCTTAAGAAGAAGATTTTAGGAAAGTTTCATCAAAATCGTTATAGTCGTTTTGGCGCTATAGTCTATGAAGTGTTATTCCGCTATTACGTAAAGGATGATCGATTTAGTACACAGGATTCGAAGGACAAAACAATAAAAAAACTCGATCGATCTGTTCAAGAGATAATCAGAGATGGGCCTATGTCTATAGGCTAATATATCTATACTAAATGCGTCTTTTGGCCTCAGGTGGCTCTGAAACGCATAGATCCGTTGAAAACTGCCTATCGAAAATTTGACCCGATTATAATTCCTTCCTTACCTATGCAGAAAGGAAAGCAATAAAAAGGTCAATACCCTCTTACTTTAAACATAATGGTCGGATTTAAATTTATTTATTTTATTTTTTATTTTTTTATAGGAAATTTAAGCGCTATTCAAATCATTAAAAAAGGTATCTATAATTATCTAATATCTAATTAACGATATTTATAACTCAATAATATGGAGTTATAATGCCATCCTTAAAACCTATACAAATGAACTTAAAAGGATAATATTTGGTAGAACGATGTATGAAGAAACTTCTAGCTACGAAAATGAATCATGTAGTCACTGGTGTCGAGCAACAGATATACCCGTGTCGGAACAGATCTAATCAGTGACTGTTGACTCTAATTTCATGGCCGATCCACCTAATGTCTCTCGATCATTACACTGTTGTTAAGTAAGGTTCATAACCTATAGGTGTGTCCGTCCTTCCTGCCCTAGCTAGAGTACATAAGGGCGTAAAACCCAATCGTAAATAAACAACAAACAAATACACAAATTAGAACCAAGAAAGCATATTGCTATTTCAAATGGCCTAAGCATACATAAAGTTCCCCAACGAATGGGTTGAATATTATTTCTTACTGAAAGCTTCATAGACTGTGAATTGGTTACGAAGTCGAAAGAAGAGAGGGGAGTGGGCGAAGCAAGTCAACACAGAAAGGAACAAAAAAGGCGACGAAAAACTGGGGCCGTGTTTAAAGGCGGTTATTATTCATGACAAGGCTAAAGAGAGCCATTTCAGGAGAAGTTTATAATTTAAAGGAAAATGTCACTTCAACCGAGAGAATCGTTATTTACTGCCTCTTTGGCTTCTTTTTAATTTCGCATTTTCGTCTCCGTCAATAGAATTCAATTAGTTAATTAATTCCTAGTTAATTAACTTGAAAATATTCCTCGGAACCGAGGTGGTGTTATTACAATTTAAATGAAATATTAATTTACAAAAGTTTGGGGAACGGTGAGAAATATTGGTTACAGCATTATTTTATGGCTGTAGTTGACATTTTTTTCGGGGAGGGGATAGTTTCTTGTTCGTTGAAGATAATTAAATTCATAGGAAGTCATATAACGAGGAATAAATTAAAATATATGAACAATAAAATAAAGAATGGACATTAAAAATGATCTGTGCTGGCAGAAAGACATCAGATGTACAAACAAATTTAAAAGATATTTTACTAAACCAGCTAATGAAAATCCACTCTGATCTCGTATTGAATTAATACACGAAAAAAAAATCTAAATTATTTTTGGTAAAAGAAAAAGGCTTTAATATGGACAGTTGTCAAACCGTTCAAAGAGCTCTATTACTAAGTAAGCCATCAGTGATCCGGTGAAACTCTTTTGAGTGAATTAATAAGAGGTAGTGAATGAGACATTCCGAAACTGAAGATGGATAATATTTTTCCAAAATACATTTTCCTCTATTTTAGCACTTGAAAAGTATATGAGTAAAGGCAACATCATTATCCAAAATTCTGCTTTTCTGATGTAGTTTACAATACATTTTATAATAGCTAAACTTACTACACAATAGCCCAATCGTAATCATTAAAATGAGAAGCTGAAATATTTTTAGATTTAGATAACATAACCTGTGCTTAATCTGAATTCTACTGTAATAGGCACCTCAAAAAAAGATAAAGAAAACGGGAAAACTTAAATGAATATACCAAACACATACAAAGAAAAGGGCTGTGCTTTACTACGATTACGTTTTTATAATAAAATTAATAAAAATGGTCCAAATATTGATTTAAATTTTAAATAATTATTAACAATTAAAAATCAAGAAGTAACCTAAACTAACATATTTTTGCTTCTAAAGCCAACCGTTCACGGTCCGACATGTAGGCATACTTTTATAGGACTGCGCTAGATATGGTACTAACATTGGATCGTGAATGGGGGTGTAGGATTACATAGAGCGTGTAGGATGTTTGTAGTCCTCTCTCCCCCGATGGTCCTACAAGCAGTCCTCCTCCAAACATCCTACCGCGTTGTATTGTGAGTAGGGATATCGTCCCGCGAACTCCACTTGTTTAGTACTACATCATATTAAATCCTAAATTGCTATCACTATTTGCTTATCATTAATCAGTATTGTCAGGTTAGAATTTTCCCCCTCGATTAAGTGTTTTTTTTTTAATGGTTAGTTAGTTGTTGTTTTTTATCTACTACCAAATGCGTTCATTATTTCTATCTAATTAGAAACTAAAAATCAGAATGATTAGAAAAAAAATGTTTGAAAACACACCTTCAGTTTTTTTTACTACTTTAATTAAATCTATTTACCAAACTTGCAGTGTATTAAGCTAATAAAGTACATAGTTGTTCCTATGGGCAAGGATCCTTAGTGTATAGACCTACGTTCTATTGTTGGGGCTGAATTAAAATATATAATAAATAATTTGGTTAAATCCAAATGACAACAACGTAATTTAACTAAATGGAACCAGTAATTTTGGATCCCATTTAAGTTAATTAAATGTTCATCAGAGATTTATGAAGATTTATGTCATTTTAGGTTTGCTTCTAATCATTAATTTGACCTGATCTTTCAACAATTATAATTAATTTAAGTTATATTGGATTAAAGTGTTATAAAAATGAATAAACCTTAAGCACATTTTTTATCATTTATCCTTGGATCATCATTTCTTAAACCAGAGGCATAATTTCATAATCCTTCCCATCTATTTCATTTAACATTTTCAAATCACTGTAATTTATTCAGTTAATACATTTTTTCCCCTTATATGATATATCCCTTCCTCCCTCCGAAATGTCCAAAAAAAATATAATTTTCATGCCCACCAACATATGATTTGTATTTTGAATAATATTTTATTACTAATTAATTTATTACTAATTTCAATAAGTTTTGGTTATTTTAACCATAGTTTTCTTTTCCAATTTTTATGCTTATCCTTAAAACGTATTCCAAATTCCAAGGTATTATTCTTCTTATTAAATCCCTCTCTGAAAAGAAATTCTATGTACGCCTTCAAGTGGACGAACTGTAGTCCTACGAAATTGGACCACGAATGGGTGGGTAGCTAAAGCTGCGAGGACTAAATAAGATGACTCTAATGCATCTAATTATAATAAAGCTTTGTAGTTAAAAAATACCTGTGTAAAAAAAAATTAACGACTTTTTTGGGGGTTCCCTCCAGACATTTTTTTTCCCGATCTCCGACCTGCCGACCTGTCTCTACCACAGACGTTTACCCATCGCTACAGCGCTAACTTTTCAGGGGTTTGCAATGTACGTAAATTACAGTTTGCGTTTTTATATTTATAATTTGACGTTAAATTTAACAGGGGATTGTTTAATCGCGTTATTTCCAGAAGAGTAACTTTAGAAGCAGACATTTTTGTTGTGGAATGGAAACACAATAGAGAGCCGGGAGGGTAGGATCAGATAAAAGATTATATGGGCTCGAAAGTTATGACATCCAATGCGAGGTTGCTATTAATGGGCTTAGCCGATATGGACTGATTACAAAGCAAACTGAACTTACAAAGCATCGGAATATAGCAACGTGTGGCTCGTTATGTCTTTGTATTGCTTATCTAAAATTACTATTACTTTTTGTTATTATTAAAAAAAAAACGACAATTAAGATTTTATCTGAGGCTATAAAAAAGAAAAAAAAAGAGGAAAATTTACAAGATCTGTAATTTTTTTTCTTCTCGATAGTCTTAATAAAACCTACGGAAAATGGTTATGAGAATGATACACTAATATCGTAT
The DNA here is from genome assembly GCA_948150685.1 of Rhaphigaster nebulosa. Taxonomy (NCBI): domain Eukaryota; kingdom Metazoa; phylum Arthropoda; class Insecta; order Hemiptera; family Pentatomidae; genus Rhaphigaster; species Rhaphigaster nebulosa. The sequence continues at coordinate 33,508,981 of OX411312.1, read as the reverse complement.
ACCGTTAACAGGGGTGAGAATAAAAAAATTCGTGTTTTTCTGTTTCCGTACACATATCATTCAGCTTAAAATCGGTCCGTTTAAAAAAAACGATGTTTTACGGTATCTTTGTAATTTAATTAGCATACAAGAGCAAAAGCTCAAAATGAGACATAAATAATTGTTAAGACATAAATGGTAATATTAATTAATTTTAATAAATAATATTAATATTAAAATAACAAAAAAACATCAGCTGTAGATATTTCGCCAATTCAGGCATCATCAGGACAGTAGGAGAGAAAGAAAGAAAATATAAAGAAAAAAAACTAATAAAGAACAAAATGCAGCACATCTCACATCCAGAGTTAAAAACTCAATAACCGGAGACAGCACCCCACACCGAGACACCCAGGCACATACTGAGGGAAAAAGTGTGGTTACATGACAACAGATGGGAAAAGTTAAATTACAAAACAGCCGCCTTTCTAAGGATCTTCTTCTTCTGTGCATATACACTACCCCTTTCCTGTTGTATTTGGTTATTCATTTCTTATTTAATTAATTTTTATGATCTTTTATACATTTTTGGGTTTTTAGTATGAATACTTCCTTTTTTTTATGATCAGCTGTTTGTAATTTATTTTTTCCCTGCTGTTGTCATGTAACCTCCCTTTTCCCTCAGTATGTACCTGGGGGTCTCAGTGTGGTGTGCTGTCTCCGGTTAGTGAGTGTTTTTACTCTGGATGTGAGATGTGCTGCATTTTGTTCTGTATTAGTTTTTTTTTCTTTATATTTTATTCCTTTCTCTCCTACTGTCCTGATGATGCCCGAATTGGAAAAAATATGGACAGATGATTTTTTTTTTTTATATTCTTTTTTGGATTTTACCATTTATGCCCATTGTAATTATATTGCATATATTTTTAAATTTTATTTATCTTTTATACTATAGAGAACAGAATATGCCCGTGGTCATAGCCACCTCTTGTTTGGTATACTTCGGAGTAAATATAGCCAGAAAGATTAAGTTTTAAACTTGTTAATTTCACATGAAAATGTTAATTTTATTTTTCTTTAGATGTTCTCCTTTCTTAATATTGACGTGTAGCTAAGAAAAATAAATACTGAAACTTTTAAAGAATCTTAACAGTTTATTACTTTCCCTTACCTATATATCAAAGGGAAATGTATGGCGATCCTGAAAAATTCCGAATTCGAGTTTTCAAATGAAATACACATTTTAAGGTCCCCAGAGTCCAAATAGCAAGAAGGTGATGGGTGAATCTGAGTGTGTGTTTATGCGTGTATGTGAACAACCTAGTTCAAAAACGAAAAGTCGATCGAATATGAAATTACAAAATTTAAGGTAGAGGTATATTTTTTGATATGTTACAGGAACTTTTTCGTCAAGATCCACTAACCGGAATTGCCACTTTATAATATAAAGTGGCAATTCCGGTTAGTGGATTTTACACTTTTTTACAATTTTCTCGAAAACGGCTCTAACCAAAAATATATATTGTAGGGAATTGTCGTACTAAAATTGTTTTAAAAAATAATTCATTGTACTTTTGTGAGAAAAGACTTGATGTATAATATACATAAACTCAGCGGAATGGAGTTTATTTTAAGTAGTGTTGATGTGAACTCATAATAATTATATTGCAAAGATTATTACTATAGGATGGTGAGGGAGAGATGTGTGATGCGTGCACCGCACACATTTTTTTATTTTTATTCTAATATTAAACTAGAATATAAATTGCACACAAATTCAAATAAAAAATGACAAATAATATTTTTGACCAGAGAGATGTAATGAGCAGAAGATATCTAAGAATCTGAACACATCTAATATCGCCTATTTTACAAGAAATGGATAATAAAAAATAAATAAATATCAGAATTAGCCAATTATTCTTCAGGAACATGAACCGAAGATTGAAACAATGTCTCGTAAATGAACTATAGGGTTAATAAGAAAGAAAAGGAACCAAAAATTGTAAAAGGCAAACTAGAAAATTCAATTCAATTAAATTAGTCTCATTAAATCTAATGAGCTATCCTTCTTCCTCGCTTTTTTCGAGAGAGTTAGCCATCTCACGATACCTTTCTTTTCAACGGCAGATATTTCCAGATTCTCAGGTCGAGAATGGCCATAAATCCGTTTGGCCATAGTCACCCCACGTTTAACGTTTGCCAATTTTAGAAGATTTGCAAATATTTTCGTTTAGTTCACATAATAATTGAAAAAAAATGTTTTCCTTTATTCGCAGGAGTTGTTCCAGCACGGCAACAAACGATAAGGCAATCTGTTGAAGGAGATAGCTACAGCATAACAAGTTTTGCCAATATAACAAAAATTACTCGACATAAAAAAATAAACTTAATTTTTTTTCTACATGGAAAAGTATATAATTATTTAAAATAAAAAAAAACTTATATAAAATTATCTAAGCTTACATAAATCAGCAGTAATTGAAAAAATAATTGAATGAGAAGGTCTTCATATTTTACTTAATTTTGGCCTTTTTCGCCCCTTGAACCATTCTCACCCCGGTTGACGGTAATACAAAATGTAATAAGGAGAAATATATAACAATTTAATAATATAAAAATAATAATAAAAAAAAATTCGGAATAGAAGGGGAACATAAATTTTTACTAAGGAGAGACGATAATAGCAAAAATGACAGAACTTTTTTTATAGCTAATAAATTATGACTACAGCAGAATACTTCTAACTTCTTATTGTATTCTGACATACTACTAACTTACTAAGCTCCATAGATAAAGAATAGGACACGGGAATAATAAGACATATAAGATAAGTTCAACTTTACAGGCATTAAATTAAATTAAAATTTATATTTTAAAGCTGAATTTTTATCTTATTTTTAAAAATGTAACTCAGATTATGTTTAAATATTACATTCAAGCCTACTTATCTACCACGTTCATTTTTATGAGATTGATAATTTAATTGAATAGTACTTTGTACGCACTTGCCCCCACCTTAAGGGATAATTGCATACAAGATATCTGGAAGACTCATTATTCAAGCAGGAGCGGTTTTGGGGTAAGTGAAAAATAGTTCGTTTTTCGGAGGATTATTATACTGGCGTAAGCATCGAAAAAAGTTTAAGCTCGTCTGAGATTTATATTTTTCAATCTTCATTCATTTCAAGAGTTATGAAAGTGGGATGTGGAATATAACTGAATAAATTTTTGATTTAATTCTACTAGTACGTTGCTGCCTCGACAAAACATGATAGCAAGGGTAAATGTACACCGCGCAGACCTGTCACACAACAGAGGTCTGCAATTGCCCCTACTATCATGTTTTGCTCGGTGACTGCGGACAAGCGCTTAAAAAATAGAAAACTGCCAAGGAGAAATGCAAATTACAAAGCATTTCAAAGAACAGCTTCTGAAGGTCCCACTTACCGCAATTTTTTTTTTAAATAAGGCCCTATACAGCTGTACTGTAAAATTTGAAAGACAACTTGATCAACAGGTTGGAACAAATATTTTTACAACTCATTATACTTCACCTTAGCGAACTTTCATGGCTGATTTCATATACATCTGTGTTTAGTCTTCATGCTCCGTAAAGGGCAGCTCTTGCCAGTTGAGGGTTTGGATTGAAGTGGAATATCATAGACTTATTCCACATCACCCTGCTTAAAATACAAATTAGGTGATTGAGGAGGTGAAAATCCTAATTCGTGACGTGAAAAATATCATATTTGTATAAATGAAAAGTAACTGTTATACAAAATAAGTACCAGCAGTTTCAACTTTTAATTGATATTAACAGTTTCGGAGGGGTAGATGGAGAGAAATTAATTTCCATTCTTGACATTTAAAATAATGATTAAAATTAAATGAAATAGAGTAATGTGAGTTTTTTCTCAGACAAAGAGAGCCATAGATTAGTCCTAAACGAGGGTTAGACGCTGAGGAATGTCTCCCCTCTCCCCTCTCCTACCCAACGGCTGATTTAAGGAGACGAAAAGTTAAGGCCATCTATTAAAAGTTAGCAACTAGGGCCAAATAAAAAGTTAGACCCCAGCGGCACTTTTATACACTTCTGTCCCTTCGTCATCTTTTATCTTTTCATAACCCTACTAAACATTTTTTCCCCTTTTCCAACCTCTCGCCTCCCACAGCCCTCCATCACTTCCACTACAGAATTCAAAAGGATAAAAGAGAATCCCTTTTAATTAGATTCTCTTCGTTCGGCCTCCTTTTCGAAGAATTCGAGATAAAAATCAAATTGTAAAATAATATAACTTTAGAAATCAGGGAACGGGTTACAATATTTTTAAATGAGGACGAGCCAGTAATACGATATAGAAACCAATTTACTTGTTCAAAACTGCCTAATATTTTTTTTATTATACAGCGCACGTAGGAGTATTTCAGACAACCCGCAGGGACCGCTAAGAGCGCCTGGGACCTAATTGTGGTAGGGAAAAAAGAATTGTTAGTATTCCGAACTGTGAAGTGGTGTGCTTCCAGTAAAGGACAATATGGTATAGCGGCTCCTACGGATTAAAACTGGACAAAATTAGTTTATGTTTTTTTACTTTCAAATACGTTTTCATATACATATATAAGCTTTTCATACTTTTTTCATCTTATTTTACTTTCATTTAAACCTTAAAACCCGAAAAAAAGTATGAATCAGGAAGTTTGTGAAAAACTCTATTAGACCGAGTTTGATAACCTATTTTCATCCAATGAAATTCTTTCAGGATGTCATATAATTTTCTCCTGGTGAAATTCAGGACGGTTTCAGTAGAATTTAAGAGATTTGTAGTATACATTGAAATAATTATTTTTTTTCCCATTATTTTTTTTATTTAGTATGGGAAAGAACTACCACAGACGAAACAACTAATAATTATGAGACTTGAAATTCTGACAATGTCTGCGTTCCGATTTTACATGAAGAGTGGGGGAAATTTATTCGATACAGTTTCATGAGCCAGCAATCCAGCTTGAAGAATGATGGGTTTAATAGTTTTTCAAAAATTTCCTGATTTGGACTCTCGTCCTGTTTTAAAGCTCAGATACGTTTACGTGCAGCGGTACAAAGATGTGCCTCGTTGAAAGTTGGAATTACAGGGAGATAACCGATCATCCCAATTTTCTCGGGCATATCTTTATAACTGCATGTTATTACTTTTTCTATTTTTAATTTTACATTTTCTAAATAAATAATTAGTAGTACAATGATATACTTATACATTTTCGAAAGCCTTCCTAACATAAATTTCTGATATAACTTAAAATGCTATTCCAAATCTATTGAATATCTCTCATCTAGATTTACGCACTTAAACTGTGGAAAAGAAGACAAAATTTAAATATATTCTATTTCTGATTAAGCAACGCAACATCTCCTCTCCCTCCCAAAAAAGGAAAACAAACAAAAATTGTTAGAGTACAAATTTACTTTTGAACGAAAAAATCATAAATATTGGAAATAAGATGCAAAATTATAAGCTGAATACGTGAGTTTTGAGAATAAATTTAAAACGCTTAAATGACAAAATTCCTCCATTTTGCCTCAAAATGTTCAAATTATTTCGGAGTAGGGCCTCCGGATTCTCCATTAATTTTGGTATAGGCCCACTTGCAGGACTCGTTCTTCCCCACCATTACCTGTACCCTCCTCTTAACTCCCCCGCAATATCGTATCGCACAGGGTTCCGCCATATCATATCGCCGAGAGCCCCGTCTTCATCACGATTTAAACTGTTTTGCGTACTTCTGCAGATTCATTAGTTGTCTTTAATTATTATTTATTGTAAGTTTATAAACAAATTCGAATTAAATTATTTTAGTGTATATATATATTTTTTTAGCTTAGTTTTAGTTTTCTTATACTCTTTTTATTATTATTATTTTTGTTTTCAAAATAATTTATTCATTTAATGCTACAATGAAGTAGAAAATCTAATAATTATCATTTTGTCCATTGAAATTTCAAGACAGTTAAAAATAGTCCATGTATCAATTCTTTAAAATAATGCCTTATATCTTTATGTTTAAATTTATTAACCAAAGAATTGTACATGTTACCTGTGTAAACATAACTACATGTAGTATATTTATTACATGCACGACTTATTTGCTATTCGAAGAGTTACGAGGCTCCACTGAAACAAAATTGTCCTAAATCAGATTCAAAATGATTTTTTAAATGCTTTAACAGTTTTTGGACTAAACGAAACAGAAATACAGAAGGGAGGTCTGAGAGATTGGTTTGTGGGGATACGGTTTAGGTGTAGGGCGGGAGAAGTTACACCAGGGATCTTCGTCCTCTGGGAACCCCAACTTTCCCTGTTACACGCCTCCTCTATTTCCCCATCTAAATATTTATCCCTTTCTCCTACCTCGTTTCCAATTCGTGTCATTGCCGAGAAATTGACCTTATTTAAGTCTGGTTTTAGTTCAAATTCTTAAAAATGTCCGAAAAGGAGCTATTTAAGAGATCCTCAAATTAATTTTTTCAACTTAAAAGTTTGGGGTAGATACAGTTGGGCACTGTCATGGCTCGACAAACCATCAATCAACTCTGGAGTTGTTGAGGCTCCAGTCGTTATAAAAGTATATACAAATTAAAACTTACAACACCTAAAATACAAAATAATCTTTAAATTAATATCCTATAATATGCTGTTCAGTCTCATTTGTTCCCAACATCCAATCTGCGGATTATCCCTTCTCTGGATAAGCCCATGTGATTTCTATAATATTATTACTTATTTAAATATGATTACTGAATAATGTACCATTGTGTGATGAGTAAAACTTAAAAAATGCAAAGAGATTCAATAGAAAACTACTATAATAATATAATATAAACTATAATACCATTATATTCAAAATTGATTTATCATATAAATTACACCGACTTGTTTAGAAAAATATACCGGTTGTCTATGTCAATGTGTATCGACGTCGTTTTTTGAAGACTTAAGCGCCAAAGATTCGATATTTAGGTTTAAATTTATTATGGGACATAAAAACTATCTCTGCCAATTCCTGATCACGAAATATCGAGAAAAAAAAATTGGAAATGGTCTAAAAATCGACTATTGATGAGTCGAAAGTGTCAAATTCACGTAAGTACCAAATTCTGACGACTCTCAGTCGTCACTCTGGCCTCGACCAATACTAGAAGTCTTGAAGATATATTCTAATTATAAAAGTTTTGCCATCTTAATAAACACCTACTGTATAACATAAAGAATTAATTAAAAAAAAAAAAGATATTGTTATTTGGGGAAAAAAGGTTTCATGTGTTTCCTGTAAAGTTTACTAAATGGCGCTTAGGCCTTTTTTCAAAAGCGACATCCATATATTAAAAAAACTGTCTATACTGTATCGCTGGCGTAGAAAAAGGGTGCCACGATGAGAATCTTTTTGTTTTTCCTTTGTTTTTGCTTGGAAAGTTGCCATTCAACCTATACTTCTTTGAGAACAAATGTCAGATTATTTAGTCTCCATATTTAGCGCAATAACAATTTATACTTTAGTTTATTTATGAAAAGCTGCCACCATTTCATATATGTTTTAAATTTAAATGATCAAAAAATGAAGATTAACTTTGTTTTTAAAAATAAAATCTAAGTAGAATTGACTAAGAAAATGTTGGACTTGATGTTTTAAAGTGAGCTAGGAACAGCTATAAACATAAATAGGGAAACTTCAAATGCAATATTCTTCCAAGCCAATGATATATAATTCCGTCAGGGTATATCTATCTATCTATATATATATATATATATATATATATATATATATATATATATACTGTTCCGTATATATGGTGTATTGATATATCGCCATGTTCCAGCACGAAAACCAAACAGGTATAACGTTAAAATGTGCATACAAATAATCTGTTGTTGGAAAATATTTTGAAAATTATTTCAGATTCAGACAGGGAATTCATTCACGTTTTTGACTGTGCAAATTTACAAATTAGACTGATGAATAATTTAGCTTTTCCGTTCCGTAAAAAGCAATTTAACTCCAACGGCTCTGGAAACATTTCCATATTTAAATGAGAAAAGTTGACGAGGCATAATCATATGACGAAGGCATGCGTGAAGTTTTCATACTTTATGTTATAAATTTAATGTCAGTAGTTGCCAAAAAGCTTTGAAAACAACATTTAATATTTATTTGGCGCGGAATCCATATTTCCCTATATATATGTATATCAAAGAGCGTAAAGGATATCAGAGGTACTAGCTAACGAAAGAGGGCATCCAATGGAATAAACTGAAGTAGATCAGAGAACATTAAAACATTACAACAGTAATCAAAACTGTACACATTCGATATAGAATGTGAGAAGACCGTGAAAATGCGTATTAGCAAAATAAACCAGTTTCTTAGCCACGATACTTTGTATATAAGGAATGGATTTAGGAATGCTGAGATGATTTACAGACAAAAAAGAGATTGGCAATACCTCAAAAAATTATGAATTTAAACTCATTCTATGTGAAGAGAAAAAAAATGTTTTCTAAGAAGCCAAGGGTACTAAAACAGGATATATGATAAATGGAACAAGATTAGGGATGAGGATGACGTACTTCTTACAGCGGCTGATGAAGTAATGAAAAGATGGTAGAGGTACTTCAGTAAATAATTAAATCCTACGCATAATGAAGATGAAGTTTGATTAGGATGATGAAACTAAAATAGAGGATATCGCAGAAACCATCGCTAAACTGAGAAATCATAGCACCCCAGGAACAGATATTACGTCTATTAAAAGCGGCTGGTATCTAAATGAATATTGAAATATCCAAGCTGATAGCCCACATATTTCAAGAAGAATGAATTCCAGAAAAATGGAAGGAAGCATTCGTTGTCGCAGTATTTAAGAAGAAAGGATCCATCGAGTACATTAATTACAGAGGGATTAGTATCCGGAATGTTGTATGTAAGATCTTCGCTGTTGCTTTATACAACAGGCTGATATCCTGAATGTAAGCACAGCTGACTACTGCCAAGCAGGTTTCTTTAACAATATGAAAGAAATGTTCATCCTCAAATAACTGGGAGAAATGATGAATGAAACCTCACTCTATGGGAACTTTTGAGAGAGCGTACGAATCGGTGTTCAGAGGAGAGCCCTATCGGCAATCAAAGAAATGGGTATTCCAAAAAAGCTTATTGAAGTTACGGCCAATTAAGGAGGATGGAACTTAGGTTCTCCACAGAAATGCGGAGCTATATGGAGAATGCCAAGATTCGATTCTTACCAACTTCCTAAGGCTGCGGAGGCTAAAATGAATTGGTCACATCATAACGATCGAAGATTATTTGGAGTCCTTTAAAAGTGCACAAGAAGAGCCCACGGGAACAGATCCAGGAGAAGACGTACATCGTGTTGGAACGATGTCTTAATCAGTAAAAGTTCAGTAGAAGAAAAAGATGTTGTTAAATACAGTGGAAGATGTCGACAGAATATATTTTTTTTTTTGGGACTCAGAAGACCCTAGGAGGAATATCCGTTTGTATTTGAGAAATTGAAAAACAAAAAAAAAATAGAGTAATGCAATAATAATATAATGCAAGTCCTTTGTTATTCTTGTAATAAATAGAGTGAACAGAAACATCTTTCAGGAGGAGATAATATTGAAAAGATGCCAACTGGAGTAGGATTTAATTATCAGTTGGAACGGACAGGTAAATTAGAATCTAAATGGACTCCTAATTGAGTTCTATTGTCGGAGTAAATCAATTGATTTAACCAAGAGCTGACAGCATGATGGTTTAAATAGTCATTCCATAGCTCTGATCAACCGGTTGGTTCCTATCGGCATAGACAGATTTCTAGATTATTCCAGAGAATCATATCTACACAACAAAATTAGTATCTCGTTATCATTTGATGGATACAAGGTCAATCAAAAAACATGATAATAACGACAAAATAATTTTTTTAAAATTTTATGTTTTTGTGATTGTAGAAGGTGGTTGAGGGGTGTGGCCAGTGAAGAAAAAGCGCACAAATAAGAAGATTTATAATAACCTGTGCCGACGATTCGGCATAAGTTTTAGGCCTTCATCAGGGCTAAGGAAAACAAGATAAGAATCAGTATGAAACAGGATAAAATAAGTAAAATAAGAAGATTACAAACAGTAATCAAATATGGTAACAAACAGTAATATAAGAAGATAACTAGTAAGAAGTTGATATATATTTTTTTTTAAGTATGTAAAGATAGAGACAGAATGGCTTAACTTACAAGATTCAATCAAAGCAAGCTGTGAGCTGAAAACTATGTTCATCTTAAAGATGCCATGTGTAAGGGTGATGTTATCGTTTCGGATACTAGAAGGATAGTTGTGTTGTCATTCTGTTTTACTGGAGGGCCCATTATATGCATGAGAGAACTGAAGATGCCACGACACATGTTCATCACTTTGATCTTCCTGGTTTCTTTATCACGTTTAGAGTGACCCTAAATGGTCTGAAATTGGAGATACTTTAATAAAAGGACAAAAGATTCAAGATAGACACGATATAGTAGCACGAATGTTTTCTTTGAAAGTTAAAAAAATGATGCATGTTTTGACTAAAGGTTCCAATTTATGTCCAAGTAGATGTTACCTGCTTACTGTGGAGTGGCATAAGCGGCGCCGGCCTCTTGCATACACAGTTGTTATCTGGACTATATGTATTCTTACCATAAAAGTATTTAAATTAAAATGAAATATTCGTGAGCGAAGCGGATAACAGCTAGTAACAAAATAAAGAAGTAAGATATAAAGTTATGTAAGCCAAAAGGTAGAATCTTAATAATATGAAAAACATACTCGGCAGATGTAGAGGTCTACAAAAAAGTGTGGTGAATCACAGACCAGGACGCCCTCACGGCGGGTGGTCTCCCTTCAGAGAATTAGAATAACCGTTGAGGACATCGGCGTGGGTAGGGGGTTTGTCGATAATGTACTTGTTTTACAGAAAGATGCACTTCAGTAAAACATCCGATTTAAAGGCTATTTTTATAGTTGATTTTCTTACTCAGATAGTACTTAAATGTGTTCGAAATTAAAATGAAAAAAATAGTTTTAATAAGCAGCATGGTCTGGAATGTTAAGAGGGTAATAACTGAAGAAGAACAAGCAGCAAAGAAACACGAATAAACTAAAAGCAGAATACTGATATTATTGGAGGAGGTAATCCTTTCAGTCCAACAACAATTTCCAATACTACATAACAAACAATACCCTACATCAGGGGGTCAAACACGGGACCAGAGGAAATTTTTTGCGGCCCACAATGTTCTAAAATAAAGTGGAATAAGAGACAATTTTAAGGCAATGTTACCGAATATTACCCAAAATTAACTAAATTACATATTATGTTTTAATCTGTCTAAAGTCCTGAATCCTCATTTTAAGAACTTTTCTAAAAGTGATATGGGCCGTGGCTTTATTTGAATTTGATACCACCGCCCTAACATAATGGCCTCAATACCCCATCTCTTTCAGAACTTACTCCATCAAAATTTTTTTTTATTTCATTAGAACCTTACTGATCTTCCTAATCCATTCGCGGAATCCTTATCTAACTGCAATCATCCCAATATGATTTCCTTCTCTAAGCTGAAGCGGTAAATATGTAAATCGGATTTCTGACAACGGACAACTTCTCCACTCATTATCCCTAGCGTCTGCGGCTCAGTGTAGCCAATGCTCCGGCATTTTTTAAGTCCTCCGGCAATTCTCCGGCTATTAGAAAATATTTTAAAAAATCATTCTAGTTCATTTTATTAAGGCTAAAACTTAAAATGATACCTTCAAAATTTACAATACCTTACTTCAAAATAGATGTTTTTTCAATCGAATGTTTATAAAAAAAAATCATGGGAGCAGTGCTAACGAAACTGTGTTGTGGGATGGGAATATATAAGACACACTGTGAACTATCGTTCATATTTGAGAATTGAATATGTCGGTTGACTGTCCATACGACTTCTGTTTTGTTGACGTGTTAGGAACATGATTATCAGGTATCTTACTTTATTAATCATCACTTGATAAATTATTTTATTTTATGTATTTATATAATTATCTAAAATAATTCTGTATTTCTTAATGTAGCTAAATCATTCAGTACAAAATACTTTCTGGATTTCTCATGTGCAACGAGAGTGATGCATACTAATCTAAACTTTGGTGGATGATTTTGTTTTGTTTATATATTATTTAGAAAAAAATATTTCTAGATAAGGTAATTTTTAAATAAGAACTTAAAATGTAACCGCTATTTTTTAAAAGTATTTTCAATAAAATGATGTCTTTACTGTTGACTTATATTTTAATTTACTAAAAATTAATCTATCTAGAATCCATCCTCAAACTTATGCTTATATAAACTTATAAAAGAGAGAGGCACTACATTTAAAAATAGACATAATTTCATTCAAGGTCGATCTTCGGCAATTTCCGGCATTTTTCGGCTTCGTCCGCCGGCAATTAGGCGTACTCGGTTTGGGAACGCTACTGCCGCTATGTAATAGCGCTCCCATTCAACCACCGCCCATACTACCTCAATCATAATGGTTAAATATTTGAGAGAAGCGCTGGGATCTCCTGGGATCCCGATTTTCTCACCACAAGAGGGAAGACAAGCTTCGTTCGGAGTTCCAGTGCAATATTGTACAGAAGTGTGTATTTGTGTATAATGTTTTATTTTATTTAATTTTTTATCAAATTAAGTCTAATTTTCTTTATTTTGCTTATTTATTTGCCATGATTTAAGTTATTTATTTTCTTGATTGGGAATATGGTAAGTTTATTTGGACCATTCTTAATTATTGCCCTTACATGTGGGAGATTGTTATTGCAGTAAAAACAATTACAAATAAAAAAAATGGAAATAGTAAGGCCCTGCTACCTATGGAAGTCTGACAATAAGAAAGAACAGGACGAAGGATAAGACAGAGACTGGATGAAGAATCTGACATCCGCTGAAGGAGAAGGCTTTGGATCGTGATCGATGGGGAAACTTTGTCCTCAGCTAAAGTCTTTTGGGGATCAAAGGACTTAAGTGCAATAAGTCAATATCGGATCGTTGTGTCAAGTTGAAACCATTTGGAATGTCTTTCAACGGATAACGGTAAGTTGGAACAGAAAAAAAGTGCAATCGGATAAGAACCACTTCTTAAATATAGTTGTTTTTTTAAATCTCTTTTTTCTTTATTTTCGGAGAACATTTGATATAAATCAAAATCACTAAATCTCATATCTTTTATTCTCGTTCTGAACAATTTTCTACAGGCCTAGTGGTTACAACCTGTATCGCATTCATTCATTCATTGAGAGCCACAACGAATAGAGATCTGCATCCTCAGTGAGGATTTAAGTGAAGAGAACTTCGTTTACGGAAGCAAGGACGGAAGTGGGTCCAGCCAACGACTACTAGAAGAAGTTGATGATTCAGACCTGAACCAGAAAGACAGAAAGAAAGCGGAATCCATCTTTATGAACAGACTTGAAGACTTGAGCACAAGAAAACAAGGAAGAGGAAAATAAATATTTTCCTTTTATATTTCCTTTTATATATGCCAAATGTATATAAATAGGGATCAGTCGGAAGGTAAGAAAGGTGATAATAATATTTATGATTTTGAAATCGTTTAAGTAAAATTAAAGGAAAAGGGACAGGGTTAGTTACTTTTAATAATACTTTTAATTATTAGAGTTAGTTCCAATTCCTAAAATAAGGCTTATCAAACGAGGAGGTTTTGTTCTCTACCGTTCCCCTGCAAAACCATAATTCACGAGATCAGACTTATCTTTTTATTCTTATTTCTCACCTTCCGTGCCTTTCGGCAATACGGGCAATATCAGATGGTATATATATAGCTTTATTTATATTATATTACTGCAATAAAAGTATTTATTAATAGTTTAAATCATTGCAATTAAACATTTATAAATAACTATTAAACAAAATGCAGTAAAAAGCATTTGCCCCAACCTGGCCAAACCCTTTGGGGGTATAAGTCCTTAAGGGTATAAGGACACTTTCTTTCTCTTTTAGGGTACTGGGACCTTTTCGCATTTACTAATTTACTCTGGCCGACAGGATGCAGCTGTAGGGACGCTAATTGCGCAACCCATAAACAATCTGTTGTCAAGTTACATCATTGATGACGTCCAAGTGGCTGTTCCATACTTCTTTGTCTCCTTTCCTATTCCCACCACTTTACTTACAGAAAAAAGATCTGATACTTTAGTCTAAGAAGTCACTTAGTTCAGAGGCAGTTATTTACTTTATTTACGACGCTGTGGCTGACTTTGTTAACTGGGATTTACGGGCTGTACCCCTAGTTAATTCTTCCTTTTTTTTTCTCAATTAGTTCACTCATCGGCGCCGTCCGTAATGGTCCGGTGGTCTCCTAGGGACCTACCAATGTCTTCCACCCGTTGATGAAATCAGCGAAATGCCTGTAGTTTTCTCCGACTACCAGCTGAGGAAATTCATTTTCCGTTAGGACGTAGAGTCCCGCTTTCCTAGACAATTTGTCCCTCAGTGACTCATGACCAGATGAAATCAGACCTAACACTATCCTCCCTCCTACGTTGCGGTCCAGTATCCTCCAGTCGCGATTTGTTCCTTACCTAGCCGAACTACTTTCGAAGTCCATTTCAATTGCTTTTGTGCTATTGCATCAATTATGTCGCAGGTCACGCAATGCCTCCCTTTTTTTGCTTTCAATATTCTCCAGTCAACCCATCTCACTTCTAGCCAAGTAATTCATGCAATACCTTATTTTATAATACTCCAAAGCCTTTTTCTTACAGTTACGTACACAACCACGTTTCGCTTCCGTAATGTTCCGACGTTTGGGGAGTTATACCTTCTTGAAGGTTTCTATGTTGGTTTAGATTCTTGTTTCACTTAAAAACCTAGTTTTGATATTTGATAATTGTCAATTCATATTGAGATGCCAATATTTTTTTTTTTGTTACAAGTATTAATTGATACTGATTACATTAATTGAAAGCGAACTCTGAAACTTTAAAGAAGGCAATCCCTAAATAGGAAAAAATATAAAAAAATCATATTTAACATTTAATTTATTTATGTTTTCATGTTGAATTTGGAATTTTGCATTGCATCCAGCAGATAATGGTCGGGGGTAAAATATAGTAAAAAATAGTATACTGTTGGGGGTAATCTGACGTTCGTTGTAGACCTTTTTCAGAGCCACAAACAATATGAATAAGTACGAAAAAAAAACCTAATAAAAGATAAATATAGCGGAAGCATATTATAAGTAGATTATAATTATAAATCAAGTGCAATTTAAAGAGAATCGGGGAGAGGGGGGGATGATGATTTATATCTGAAAAGTCAAATAAACTTTTCAATTGTTTTATTATACTCCTACTATTTTATTTGCTTCTTTTTATTTCTTTATCATTTATTGCACATGCTAAACAGCGATCATTTTTTACAGTGCGTATACTTTTCACCGCACCCACAACCATCAACTTCAAATACTCTGTGTATTATTTATAGTGCATTTATATTATTTACATGTATTTTTTATTAGACGAAACCTATATATATATATATATATATATATATATATATATATATATATATACACAGACATTTTTTTTTATTCTGGGACAAAGTCCCTTTACAATACCTGACATGTACAAAAAAATAATGATTATTTCTGGGTATAAGACAAATAATATAATAAATATAAAACATAAGTATACACATCAACAGAAAAAATACATAAATATAAAAAGGAAACAAAAGAAATTCATCTAATAAGCGAAACAAAAGACCATTGAAAAAAAAAAAAATATTTACATCAGTAACATAAAAATATTTAAAAAGATATATACACATCATCATGTAGCAAAAATAAAAATAAATAAGTAGAAATCTATATAAAAAATCTGGTGCGGTTTGCTCATCACACAACTTTCCCTTACCGCCCTATAATAATTATCTTTTTAATATAATTTTAAGGAGTTCACATAAACAATACTTCACATAAATTTGAAATAAACTCAGCAGCATCCAATTCTTCACGTCTTTTCCCCCTTAAGTACAATAAAACAGTTTTTTAAACAATTTCATTATAACAATAACACGACCTATATATTTTAATTTTGTCAAGTTGAAAATATATTTTAAAAGTTTCGGTTTAGTTTCCATGGATACATTTTCTTTCCATTAAATTAATATAAAAGTAGAAATTATTAAATTAATTTCCACTTTTGTATTCTTAAATTACATTATTACAGACGGTATTGTTGACAACAGATTGGCGGATTGTAAGAGGAGGTTCGTTCGCATCCGTCTCCTTTCGCATGCGCTCGGTTATCCGTAAACGGTCTTGTACTCCTCATAAAATACGCTGTATCTTTGCTAATACTGGTCCGATTTTAATGATTCTTTTTTTGTTTTTTAGATAATTTAATAATCTTCCAAACATTACCATACATTATTTAATATAAATAGCATACTTTTTAAGTTAAGCACAAATAAAATATTCTTTTCATCATAACTTTTTCCCCTGCATTTCCTCGGTGATGTACAACATAAATGAAAAGTTAAAGGCCTTTATGAAGAATAATTTAGGAGAGTTTCATCAAAATCGTTAGAGCCGTTTTAGAGAAAATTGTAAAAATGTGTAAAATCGATTGTATAAAGTGGCATTTCCGGTTAGTAGATTTTGATGAAAAAGTTGCTGTAACATCACAGCCGTATACCTACCTTAAATACGTAATTTCAGTATCGTACAACTTCTCGTTTTTGGGCTAGGCTGTTCACATACACACAAACACCCACAGACCCAGAGACCATTTTGTGAGACTTGGTTATTTGGACTCAGGAAATCTTAAAACGTGTATTTCTGTTGAAAACTCGAATTCGAAAATTTTCACGATCACAATACTTTCCCTTACTATATAATTCTTATATAGATAAGGGAAAGTAAAACGCTTAGAATAGGAGGGTTTTAATGTGGATAAGGATATGACATGCCAGATTTTAATAGAGAGGAAATTACAGAAAGTTGTTGAGCGTGCAATTAATGCCAACTGGATTGAGGAAGATTTATGGAAAGAGGTATAAAGGTCAGAAAATCGAGATCTTGTGGTAAGAGGAATGGAATTGGAGGAGATTGTAGGCACAGGAAGGAAGATGGTTGTTAATTACTTGGTAAAGAAATCATTGTCTACGGAAGAAGAGGAAGAGCAACCCTGACTCAACATAATGGTGTGGGGAGGGGAGGGGACAAGGGAACGTCACGGGATCCCATTAACAAATCTTACGAAGCTAATCATAATTCATTTATTTTACTTTATTAGCAAATCCTTCCTGTAATATAAATCTTTATTTTTAAATCTAAATAATTGGATTGTCTGTCGAAATAAACAGTCCGGTAAACAAATGGGCTGTTATGTCCGTGTTATGACGGTGAGTCAGTATGCATTCGTTGACAGCTTGCATGAGCAAGTCATTATGTTATGTTAGAAACAATCCAAGGTGATTGCGCAATAAGTCTGAATATTTTTGATCGGAATACTTGGAGCTTTTGTGTGTTTTTTTTTTTTTTAAAGTACTTGAAATTCAAGGGGTTTAAGATCAAATTGGTTTACGTAAGTGTGTGTAGGTAGAATGATACCATCTTAATTTAAATTTTGATTGTTTTAACACGATCTTTCGGTTTGACCTGTCGAGCAGCTATCGGCCTCATTCGACGCCAAATTCAATTGTCCAAGACGTTAGTTTCCATTCGTTTTTTGACGAAATGAGTAGTTTCTTCAATTGCCAAAAACGTATTTTTTCAATCTTTTGTCTTTTGGAATAAAAAAATTGATGAATTCTTATATAAAAATCTCTGGAGAAAACGATGATGAAAAGTCTACCCATCCCCGGAGGTGCATATGCTTTATATGGCCGATTTTTCAAAATGGCCGCCGTATATTTTTAGGTGTATAGTCATTAGGTCCCATATTATTACAATTAATTATTATACCAGGATACTTCAGGTGCCGATTCTGCACCTCAAGAGCAACAAATAAGTTCAAATGAACCATGGCCCGATTCCCCATAGTAGGAAAGTAGGAAATTAAAGTTTTGCATTTTGATTTATTGTTTACAATAATGAACCTTTGTAATCGATCAATCAAAAAACAAATTTAACTCCCCCTCCCCCTCAAAATTTGAGGTTTTACGTTTCAAGATAGGTCGAATCCGAATACTGAATCTTGAGATTTGGCCAAATAGAGTTTTTATGTTGATATTTTAACTTTATCTATCTTATATAATATTTATTGTTCTAGTTTGGTTTTATATATATATATATATATATATATATATATATATATATATATATATATATATATATATAAAATTGATTAAAAAAATGAACATTTTATTTTTATTTTTTTTATTATTATTGTTTTTTTGGGCCTGTCCACATTACATTTTAAAAAATCTGGTCACTTTACATTATATTGTTTCTTTTTTTTATTATACCTACTGGACAGGCAGAAGAAACATTAGGAGGCCGACACAGGCATATGAGATGTTTCTGGAAACACCACATAAGAAAAACTTCACGCATCGGTACCAATATGGATCTAATGAAAATGCTTCTTCTTTCATCAGATCTTCATTCATCAACTATTAGAAAAGTGAGCGTTGAAAAATATAAAACAATCGGTAAACATTTTTTAAATTACTTGATTTAAAGAGAAGATATTTACGATACTAATTAATAATCAAGTTACCCAAAGGAGGAATAGGTTTTTTTGTAATTTTCTGTTACACATTTTTGTGAATTTTTGTAAATATTTTTTTGTTTCTGTATAATTTTATCTATGTTTATATTATAATAAATAGTTATTTTTACCATGCTTGTGTTGTTTAATGGCCTAAAAAAATAATAAAATTTGCAAAGATAATAATAAGATTTTTCATTTCTTATCCCAAATGCACGAGGAAACTGAGCGTCATCAGAATAGAAAAAGATAATTTTAAATAATCTTAGAATGATTCCAGAACTCCGTTCTTCGGCGGATCGTCCGTGAAATCTCACTCCAACGAGCGAGAAACGCCACCATCTATGAGGAGCTCCAACTACCCTCAGTGCCGGAATATATCAGCCGGAGGCATATCAAATTCTTTGATGGGCTGAAAGCCTGTGCCAACCCTCTCTTCAGAGACATCGCCCCACCACCAAAGCCTGGGATGTGACAGGGCTCTGTCCCCTTGGTCCACGTGCTCGCCGAGGAAAGGGACTGGACTCTGCACTCTAAGCCCATTTCACCTTATTTCTTAACCAGCAGAATGATTCCTCCACATTCTCTACAAATTAGTGAGGGCCAATGCCTGCATGTGAAACTCCTGCACGCAGCGGACATTTAAACAGCTTTGCCTTAGAAAACCTTCGTGTAATGCAAGAGCTTCAGCTATAACATTGTTTACATATTGTTCACTTATGCATGTAAAAGATATTTTTAATAAACGGAGGATAAAAGAAAAGAAATCTTAGAAATGAAAGTACTTACTACTTTCATTTGTACCTACTTACTTGTACTACTACGAATTCTAGACTCTTGTGAGGAGAATTAATCGGAATAACCAACAACAAAATACGGATCGAAATAGCATAATGTATTTGTGATGATATAGTTGTCTAACTACTAGGCAGGATGTACTAAACGCAGTTTGATGGATGATGGAAACTGAGAGGCGAGGAGTTGTTCGGTGTGCCATCATTTATCTAACTTATCAGCCTGCGTTTGTTAGCATTACCTGTCCGCTCCAAACTGCTGTAATTAAGCCTAAACATCCTTTGAACTCGCAATTATCAGGTAACTTTATCATTTAAGAATATAAATCATTTTTCGAAATAAATGCTGATGTTACTAATAAATTTCAAAACAAAGATCAACCGCAATATATTTCAATAATTAATAGTTTTATGAAATCGTTGGAAGATTACGAAAGAAAGCATCAGGTCTCTCAAATATTAGTAAATAACCGATCATCCAACTTTTCGATGTTGACTATATGTTGGTAATAAGCTGTGCTAATGTTGAGGGTTGGCGGTTATTGGAAAATAACCGGTTATCGGTTGTTCCTGATTTTTTCAGCTTTTTTTTTTTTTGCCTGTCAACTGCATTGAAAACAGAACAGAAGTCATATCAGCTGCAGTTCAGGGAGCATGGTTTTGGACAAAGTAGAGGCGAGCTGTTCGGAGTGCTGTGGTGAGAAGAGAGCCAACGGCCAAGCAACCTATTCTGTCCTCAATTAATGCAACGATTCGAACGATTACCGTGGCAACACCATTTTGAATAAATAAATACTCACAACGGTAAGTATAGCACGACTATAGAGAACCGAATTAAGTTTATCTGCAATATTTTGACATTCATTATTAACCCTGCAAAGCACGATTGTAATGTAAACTCAATTAATCCGGCTTACATAAGTACTGGTCCAAACCCAATAATATTTCTTTAATCTGTATTTTTAAATGAAATTCAAAGTGCGACGGTTTTTGTGGACTCGAGTACAGACCATATCGAGTAAATATATAAAATTAAAAAATGTTATACTTTATTTGCATCATATTATTTTAGCTCTTATTATTAATTTATTATAACATAACAGTATAAATATAATAAGCATAAACAGAAAGAGGTTGTAACGACGGGGGAGTCCAAATTGAGCCCCAAATGCCAAAAAACGATGTTAATATAATTTTTTTCAACCCGATATACAAAATAAAGCATCCTCCACGACTACATCTGTTGAGATTTCTAAAGGCTTACCCGAAATCCTCTTAACGTCTGCGGTCGCGTTTAAAGAATCACCAAGCCCTAAGCCCCTCAACTTAATCTTGTCTCTCCTATTTGTGGTCTTGATGATTCTAGTTTTCTCTTGTTTTGAAATGAAAAAAAGGAAACACTGAACAAAGTAGTCTTACGAAGTCAACAGGGCTTAATTAAAGAACCGGACCGAATATTTTTTTTATTCTGAACTGCCGACTAAGCCATTTAATAACTTTCATAGAAATATTTTTTACTTTAATTTTGTTGGTTGTGATGAAGGAATTACGATGAATACTTTTTTAATTAAAAAAACAAGAAACGTATCTGTATAAGTATTTATTTATATTATTTCCTATTTGTATTTATAATCAACTTTATAAATAGCTTTACTTCAGGAAAATAAATTTATAAAGATCAAAATAAAAATTTATATTGTGTAACCAAACCCTGTACATGTGAAACGTGATAAATGCCTTGGTAATGTGGTAAAAGATAGTAGAAAGAGTATCCAGCAGCAAATATTTCTTGAGGTTCATTTAGGTACATTAGGTCTCTGATCCAGCTCCTTTTTTGTGTCTTCGTAAGTCAAAAAAATAAATAAATAAAAATAAAAAATAAAATGATATGCCTACTCCTTCTTCGATTGCTCTGTTATAGTTGTAATGATTGGTTGGCCTTTAGTTCCTGACTGTCACTAGCCTTCTTACACAGCTCCACAGAGAACTTCTCTTTAATTTCTTGGATAGCATGTTCTATAGTTATGTTAGTTTTAATTTTTTTTTTTTTTAATTTAATTTTATTTTTTTTAATCAATTTGATTTGATTACATAATTATTTTTACTATACACATAAAAAAAATTACCGTTTCAAGGGATAAAATGAATTTTATTTTTTTCTTATATAAAATTTCTTCTAACTTTCGAAATACAATCCATAATAATCGATGGTTAGTTGCCATCTAGAAGCCAGCTGTTCGATTCTCTGTCGGTACCACTCTTTCGACTGGAAAAAGCCCTCTACTCCTGAGGGCACGGTGAATCCCCGTATCAAGGACGGTTTTATCACTGGGAAAAATACAAAACATATTTACTTAACGAATTTACTTAAACTTAATTTAGTCATAAATTGATTATTTATTTATCCTTCTATATTCATGCTCCACATTTTCACGGAATATTGTCAAAAAAGTTGTCTATACGACAATGAGTTGCACGTTTTGGTCACGGGGTAGGGTATACATTACCCGCAATACTGAACGGTTGTGAGGGCTTAGAGATAACTACTACTTAACCTACGTACCTACGTACCCAGAAAAATTCTGATATGTAGTTCTTGCATTTAAAATATGATTATTTAAGTAAAGTGGGTCATATGTTTTTACTTTCACTTAACTATCGTGAAACGAGTGTTGTACGTTAATACCCGTTTTTAGAGTCCAAATTCACAAAACGAAAGTCTCGCAAAATCTGTCTGTGTGTGATAGGATGTGGTGTTAGCTCAATAAAGAAAAATTGTACGAAATGAAATTATGCATTTAAGATAGGTAGATATATAACTAAGATGCTATAGAAACTTTTCCAATAAAATCGATTAACAAGAAGTACCACTTTATGAAAACGACTCTAACGGCTTTGATGAAACTCGTTGTATCAATGTAAAATTAAATGGTCTTTAATATCAGCTAAGCCTTATCATCATTTAAATAACATGACAGAACTTAAATTCCGAATTTTCAAAATGGCTTCGCCTAAAGTGCCTTTAATTTTGATTATTTGAAATAATTAACCATTTCCCATTTTTAATAGTAATAAAAAATGAATTATGGAAGAAATTGATAATTAAGTAAAGGAGAAAAATGCAGAAAAATTTTCCCAGGTTGAATAGAAATTTTCGAAAATAAGAGTAATAATATAGAAGTATAATATACCGTTGGAAAGCTAAAGAATTTAGGAAAAATATTATCTAACATACTTCTATTTGTTATATTATTTAATGGAAGCTAAATGTGTTCATGGAAACATAATAGAATTCTCATGGAAACTAAATAGAAACTTTTACAATTTATTTCAAGTAAGATGGTAAGTAAAAGTTGTGTGATGCAAGCACCAGATTATATCTTTATATCTTATATCTTTATTTTACATTGGGGAGAAATTTGTATATAGCGACTATTTAATATACTCCTTCCATTTTTATGGCAGAAAATCCTCCTTAAAACAGAACTTCAAGACGGTAAACAAGCTTTGTTTAGGACAGTTACTAGATGAGAATCCTGGCTGAATAGTAACAAGGCCCCGGGGACAATAAAACTGAGTAAAGGCCGATCCAAGAGATGCTTGCTATAAAGAGGCAGCGGCCGCTAGGGAAGTTAACGTCCAGCAGTCAGACAGTTGGGCTCCCGGCAAACAGCTCTGCAGTCCCAAGGCCTCACCTCATCAATATTTAACATAGGGTTCAGCTCGGTTCAGTTAATTACCGCTCAGGGCAAGATGCGTTCTAGTAATAAGGTCATTAATATATCAAAGTATAACCAGGAAATCACTATTTATTATTAAAACTAAGCAAAAATATTGTAAATCACTCCCTGTAAAAAATAAAAAATAAATAAAAAAGATTAGATTCACATTAATTCTTTAAACTTATTGTTTAATAATGATTCCTTTAAGACAGCAATTAAAAAAAAGTTTGTTTCATTGAAAAATTAATGGATTAATTTAAAATGATCAAAAACGTTACAAGAAATTATACAAGACAGTCAAGACCAACCAGTTTAAATAATTGATATATAAGTAATAAAAAAATGTTATTATAATTCGTATTTAAAAATAATTTCTAGGTGGCAATGACACTTTGGGTAAAGACGAAAACACATAAAATTATTTTTAAAATTTGCAAAAAATATTTTATTTTTGACGAATCGCTACCTTGGTCTGACAAGGTTGTAACTGACATTTTTGGCAAAAATGAGATTATCAGTAATTCTGACCCTCCTTTGCGTAACAGACAAGAGAAACTAACTATTTGCAATTTGTTGGGAAATAGCCGTTGTGTTGAAAGCCATATTTTTTATAAAATCTGGATATGATATTTTTTTATCAAATCAAATTCAAAAGTTAAATTAAAACCATATAAAGTAATGAGCAGTTGGAACCTTGTCAAACCATTATAGCGAAATATTAGACAGAAAAATAGAGTACAACGGTGTAATTTATCACTTTTTCATTCCAAAAATATGCCATATACCTTTGATTCTATCCACAAAATAAATTGTGATCTTTTTTTTAATTTGCTGACAATGACTAAATTAAAATTTTAATTTTATTATTTCTATTTATATGAAATATATATCTCAAAGCAAGATCCACAATACGGTAATCTCTCGTTATCACGAACTCGGTAAGCGCGAAACATCAGATAACACGAACTATTTTCTCAGCCCGCCTAAAACGATGCGTTTTCTGGTATACTTTTGAAAAAATCCCCGTCTAACATGAATATCAATTTTAGATAACAATTTTAGGCAACGGTAGTGTGAAATTTTCGGTTAATACGAACTTATTCAATGTTATTAAACAGTTGTTGGTAACCCCTTTTCTTTCCTCACCTACCTCACCTGCAATGTCGTTCTGGCCTCTTCTTCTACCATTTCAACAGCATTTTTTACATGAAACATCCGTTTTCGTAAACAAATAAAAAGTTCTATTAAATTGTACCAACAAATTGTAATAAAAAGTGGAGCATGGAAGCTTAAAAATGAATTATCGGGAGATTTGAGATTTATTAGAGTTCAAGTAACTATGGCTTAAAAAAACAAAAAAAAAACTGTTACCGAGAGATTTATTGATCTAAATCCAAATTAGAAATTTTAAAAGAAGTGGAGGGTGGCGTGATATCTAAAAAAAAATTATCCGTAAAATTTAATATTTCGAAATTAACCTTATCAATCATCATTAAAAGCAATGAATTATAAGTCCAATGCAAAATATATTTTTATACATTAAAGTATTCACCTAAATAAACATATATGCAAAATATATGTATTAATTGCGAGATAAATTGTTTAAAAAAAAAAAGTACATGAGAAAAGATATGTATAGAAAAACTTACAACTGCAAAAACAAAATTTCTGAAAATGTCAACCGCTGAAAGTACGGAAACAAGGTATCAAGAAGTCATGTGACTTTCAATTATTTATTAAATGCTGAATAGATAAGACCTAAGTTTCTATTTCATCGGCATTAAACAGCAAAGAGGGTGAAGGGAGAAGGGAGGAGAATGAAAATGGCTTATGACTACTCGATGAAGCGCTTGAATGAATGATCCTACATGGTCACGGGTTTTCGCTTTGGATGTCGAGAGTTTCAGCTTATACCGGGCCGACTTACATTGGCCGATACAGTTTCATAAAAGTCCCGTTACTTTATAACGATTGTACTGACGATTTGCAAAAACATTTTCGATATTATCGGCTTTCTATCAAAACTCTTAAGTTCAAAGGAGTTTTGATTTAGATTTATTATTTCTTCACCTTTGGTATCTCCTGGCAAAACTTCTCATGTCAATTTCGCAGCTAGATCATTCATTTCGAGTTATTCTGGGACGAATTCCCTTGAGAAAAATATCACAATTTTAAAAGAAGTGGGCTTTCGAGTCTTATTGTCAGTGTAAAAAATAGGAGAAATAATTAAAATAAAATAAAAATTGTAACACCTAAAAAAAAAAGAAAGAAAAAAGTGAAAAAAATTGGTAGAAAATATCTGGATATACCTATAAAAAGGGACTATAGATGGAAAAGGTATATTAACAATTATTGAAACTGCATGGGAAGAAGACGATTAAATAAATTGGATTTAAAAGAGGGGAGAATATCAGATCGACTGATAGAGGAAGCAGATGGAATTCCAAAGGGACGATGATCCGATAAGGAAAGACTTGTCGAACGCACCTGAACATGGACAGACGATTTTAGCCAAAGAAGATTGTAGATGTATCTCCTGGCAAACCCATTCATGTTTATGTTACAGCTACCTCATTACGTGCGATATAGATAAAAGTATTTTTTTTTCAGGTGACAATCACATGTAACGAAATGATAAAACTAAATAGAAAAATCGGGCTGAAGAGATTTTGATAGTAATCCGGCGATATATTTATCTTTGGGATTTCTAAGGATGATTTTGTTTCTATCGAACTCATCTTCCTCTACCAATTAATCCACCCATCATACAACCTACAATCTTCTTTAGTCAAAATCCTCTGTTTCTCGCACCCATCAAATTAACATAGAACGGGTCACCGCTGCGTTCGACAGGCCTTTCCTTATCCCATCATCGTCCCTCTGGAATTCCATATTTATATTTATTTGGTACTTACGTATTTTGCGGACGACCGTCATTGTTGGATTACCTACCCTGTTACTTTCGTTATGAACTGTTGCTTTGGTTATGAACATTATTTCTAAAGTATTTTTGATTTTTTTTGTAAAAACTGTGGTTTATTTTTACCAAATGTGGATTATTTTGAGGATTTTATTTTTATCAGTTTTGTTTTGTTTATTAACATTATTTGTGACGAATTAATTAGTTTTTGAGAATATGGTGAGTGATATTTTGTTTTAGATTTTATTTTTATTTGTGACAGTAAGTGTGTTTTTTATTTTTTTTATTTCTATATCATTTTTTGGACAAAAAATGATAAAAAATTGGGAATTCGGAAGAAGATGCGGTTAAATATTTTCAAAATTTAGGAATAATTCCATTGAGAAAACTGTGCGAGAATGGGCATTTACCATTTACCATTTACTCCAGTCTAAGTCGAAGGAGTTGTGAGAAGCGGGTTTCATTAAGAATAAGAACCTGGTTTGAATGTTCCAAAATCTATTACATCCGCACTAAGATTTAAATACAGTTAGTTCAAAAATTTACCGCCGATTAAATGGGCAAAAGGTCGATTGGATCAAAATTCAATTTTTTACGCTTCAAAGTTGGTGAAAAATTATTCCATTTCTTTTTGTGAAAGCAATTTTAGTAATTTGTAAATAAATTGTAATTTTTAATTTGTAAATTAGTAATTTGCGTTATCAGTGTCAGGTTATGAGGGACGGCCACAGTTAACAGCTAACCTGGTCAACCGGAAAATATTAAATACCATTTATTTTATACTTATATATTTTTTTTAATTGTAAGACTCTAAAGCGCACTTAAAGGGAATTGTTCCAGAATAAATAAATTTAAAAAATATTATCTTGGAGTTTTTAATTATGTGGGTAATAAAGATGTGAATTGGTGTTGAAAAAAATGATATTGGTTAAGCGCTAGTGGCTGCAAAAACCATTATTCATTAATTCTATAGTAAAACTGTAATTAAATTTTTATTTCAAAAGTCATGAAATGCCTTATGTTTCTCATTTAAGAATGAATTTGCATCGATAATTTTTTATCTTATAGTATGATTCTATGGAAATAGATATTGCGCATGTCAATTTTTTTAAACCTAGAAATCATTTATTAATTTTATTTTATTTTTTTATCAATAAAATGCCTTGTAGGATATATTCTGTGAAATTTCTCCCTAAACTCTACTCCTCAAGCCGAGAGCATCCAATTACAATTGCCTTTTCCAACACAAATAAAACTCCGAAGCATTTCTCAACTGTCAGAAGATATTTCCACTTTACTCTTCACCCTACCTAAACTAGGTCTTGTCACCTTTCTAAATGCCAGGCGATGCCCATATCTAATATTTAAATTACGTAATTCAAATATATATTTATTACATAAATATACAAAACATGAAGTTAATACTAAAAGAAAAAAGGGGTTTAGAATGCAATTTTTTAAAAATATTTCTGAATGTTCAATATTTTCAATGCTAATGAACAATACTAAATGAGTGCGGATTTGTAGATTATTTTTATTTTTTTTTTCTATGTTTAGAATGTATTAGAAATAATGGACGGTTATTTGCAGCAGAGGAAAGAGAAAAATTGAACGTTGAAAAAAATCAGGTGCGGTGTGCGCATCACACAACTTTCACTTACCACTCTACTTCAAATAATACCACTCTAAAAGTTTCCATTTTGTTTCCGTTAAATATTATAAAAATATAAATTATTAACTGCAACGATCACTTAAATTTATGCGATTCTTCGTCAATCTCCATTACCTTCTACGACTATATATGTTCCATATTAATTTTTCTAAAATCCAACGCTATATTATACATCTATATTGCTACTATTTTTCCATTTTTCTCCTTAGGTTAATTATCAATCTCTTTCATAGTTCATATTTATCCATTTTTTATTACTACTAACAATGAGAGAAGGTTAATTATTTCAATTAATATACAAAAAGGTTAATATTCTATAAAATAAAATTAAAGGTACTTTATAGGAAGTCATTTTGAAAATTCGACAATTTAGCTCATATTTTTTTATTGAAAAACAATACAAGCTGCCACACACAAGGGCAATAGGTATTAGATACCCAAGTATCCATTCACAACTATAATAAAGAAAAATAAATGAAAATGATAAAAGAAGAAAAAAATAATGATAAAAAAGTAAGGATAATATAAGATTCATAATTATTATGAATGCTATATCTGAAAATAATATAAACGGAAATAATGTATCTTTCATCTCATGTAACGCAATCAGATTAAAATTATAATACCTGTAACAATTATGAATAAGTATGTAAGTCGAAAATTATAACTTAGACTTTAAAAATTATAGCTCGAGACGGCAGTTTCATATTTAAATTTACGTCAAACTTTCTAGGAATCTTTTAATTTCAAATAGCGATATCTTCCTTGAGCTTTCGTTTCCGGTTTAGATATTTATACAAGATTTAGAAGTGACACTTTTAAAATCCTGTGTTGGACCTAATTCTTTTTCGTCATAAATCGACTTACAAAATTATTCGCAATTCTTACATATATAGTCAGTACCTACTTGAGAAAATGAATACTGATTGTTGACCAATGATTATGCCGAGATATGATGTGGTCAGTGCCACTATTAATCGCCAATGTTAATTGCTCAACCTCTCTAAGAGTCGGACTCCTAATTTATAAATTCATGATTACAAAAGGTACTACATTTTGCCTGAAAACACAAATGTGTAGCGATGTCATTCAAGACGGATTCCTGTGCAACCATTTCCATCTTGAATCACGAAATTATTCCGTCAGGATGTTTGCCATTGGTCCATACCAGGATTGATGACCAGCGGGCCAACTAATCAACAGCTGATGGAGATTGATGGTTCCATGGAGTGTTCTCCAGAGTCTTCTGGAAAGGGTGTGTACTGCCAGTGTGTGCTGGAAGCCAGTGATATGGAAATCGAGCCGGGTCTAATGTCATTGTTCAATCTGCATTAAATCTCCAACCCAGGCACGCAATCTCTTTGGTCGATAATGCAGTAATTTCTTCTCGGTTAAACCAGCCCCGCTCAGCTATCCGGTCTGTGTTGAATTTAGTTCGTATAATATTTATTACCATTCACTGGTTGTTCTTTAAGTATTATCGCTACGGTTTAGTAGCTATTGAAACATAATGATCATTAAATTCATCTTTAAATAAAATCATGATCGTTATTTTATATTAAAAGATATATATTAAAGGATTTGGTATAACAATTCCAAAAAAACTTTATTTTCATAAATAGTCCAAATATGGGCGTTTGAAATCTTTAATCAGCCTGCGATTTTGAACGGAAAATGCTGATGATAATGACGTGTCCCGAGGATCATCCTTGGGGTGACCTGTGACTTGGTGCCACATTTAAAAAAAAATCGGCCCTGTAAGAAAAGCCGCTGACCATGGACAGACGGATTTTTTTATTCCATTTTTTTGGATTTCAGGTACCTTATAAACACCAAACTTTAAATTTTGAGAGAGGAAATGTTAATTTTTTTTCTTGGTCGATTACAAAGGCCAATTATTGAACATAGGAAACCAAATTAAACATAATCATAGTAAAAATAATGATATGACAAAAAATTTACAAAACAGATAATTTTCCTGCTACATCCAAATAATATAATTTTGTTTTTGTTTCTTACCTCACACAATATGAAAAAGTAGCAAGATCAGCCAAGTTCTTCTGGACATTGTCCTACTTTTTAAGATTTTTAAGTATAGGAGGGGGTTGAGAAAATTAATATATATCATGGGAGGATAAACTTTCCGCGTGCACTATTCCCAGGTTATCTATTGCCACAAAGAGATGCGTGATAATTATGGTATATTCGTGAAACGAGTCCATCACGAAAGCCTGGTTTAGTTGGATAAACATAATCGTTTTGTTTGTCGTGAGATAGTTGTCGACATTCAGTTGCTGTGGGTCGTTAGGAATTATTAGAATACCCAAAGGAAAACTGGCTCATAAACTGTGAATATATTTGGTAAATATAATGTGCTATTAAAAATTTATTATTTTATGAAATTTTATATTTGATTTTTAATTGAAGATGCTATTCCTAAATATAAAAGATCTAATAGTGATCAACAACTCTATTAAGGTTGTTTATTTTATTTAATGGGATTCCTATATGATTTTTAATATTAGTCTCTACAGATTAAGAAATTAAAGAACCACTTAATTCATATATTAAAATAAAAATGTTTTACAAAGTCATTATTTTATTTTGCAATGTTTCAGCCCTCTATTTTTTATTTTTACAGAATTATTTGCTGTCACCTAAGTAAAAATATCAGTAATTCTTAACAGAAAATAATACTTAATACAATTTTGAGTGTCCTTTTCTATTTTGGCACATTCACGTCGTCGTTTATTTTTTTTTTATTTTTTTTTTTTAGTGGCACAGCATTTGTTGTTCTCCATATTATAAAAAAAAAAACAATTAAAAATAGCAAACACTATTACTTATTGTGGCATTTATTACTATCACCCATATTAATTGAGTTGAAACTGA
Source organism: Rhaphigaster nebulosa (assembly GCA_948150685.1). Lineage (NCBI taxonomy): Eukaryota > Metazoa > Arthropoda > Insecta > Hemiptera > Pentatomidae > Rhaphigaster > Rhaphigaster nebulosa. The sequence continues at coordinate 33,478,189 of OX411312.1, read as the reverse complement.
ACGGGAGTTAAATTGTATTTTTAAAAAAGTACTTGTTTTTTAAAGTACTTTCTTGAGTATTATGTAAACAATAATTAATATTTTGACTTATGGGACAGTAAAAGAGCTTGAAAATGACTAATAATTTTGTAAAAAAAGAGGACCGAAACGTTACAAAATAAAATAATGTTTTAAAAGATATAGAGTAATTTTAAGAAAAGGTCTAAAATTTTATGGGAATACGATAAAAAATAAATCTGTTCCTCCACGAAGAGTTCTGGGTTCATTACCTAATAAGGAGAAAGTTTTTATGGATCAACGGTGATACAAACAAGTGATGCTGTCAGCACCCACACAACCGCAAGGCTCATCTCTCAACACAACGATGGGCCAGGAACTCATTTTATAGAGACTAGGCTAGAACCAAAAGTAGATCCACTACTGATATATAACAAAATATATTTTCTGGCAGCCCTCGAACCTGGGTCCGGAAGGTAAGCAGGTGGCAGGTGGTCAATGTTTTTGAAGCAATATTATTAAATGTGGTATATATATATATATATATATCACAATCTATATTAATATTATTATTATTGTCAAATATTATTTTTACAATATACCCCTCAAATGGTCAATATAACGACGAAATTCTATATTGACACAATACTGTTGACCGTGTACTGTTGACGTGTAAGGCGGGCTTTAGTCTTTTGTCTATTATTTTACCCACAGAGCTAAGAGACCGGGAGTTGAGGCCAAAATACTTGTGTGATTTAAAGGAAAATTTTTAATCAAGTAGGTCGAAATTAATCCCACCATAGACTGAAAATATGAACGTCCGTCACCCTAGATCGATTGCAATCAAATTTTATAGGTTAACGAATTCATCATTTTCGTCACTTTTTTCTGATTTTACTCAGTAACTCGTATTTTAGGTAAAACCTCGACAGTTCCAATTTTAAAGAACGTAAAATTTCTTGCAAATTTTAGTATTTTTAAAATTCGAAACATCTACTGGTAGTTTTAGCGGTGGTAAAATTCCGCAAAATTTCAACAAAAAAACCCCCCGCAAAAAATAGATATTCAATGGTTTCGCCTTAATAACTATTTTTTTAAGTGCAATTTAGTGCAAAATGCGTAACAACCAATCTTGTAGAGGTTTAAATTTACTACAATATCCATACAAAATATTTGTAATTACTCTCAACTGACTCCAGGAAATATTGAAATAACAATTTACCTTTCTCTAAAATTGTTATTTCAATATTACTTGACGTCTGTTGAGAGTAATTACAGATATTTTGAATGGATCTCGTAGGAAATTTCATCCTCTATAAGATTGGTCATTATGCATTTTGCACTAAAAATAGTTATTAAGGCGAAACCACTGCGTTTTCTTAACATTTTTTAGATGCCTCCAACAGCTCCACAAGTTAGTTGTTCCGAATTAAAAAAAAATATTACCTACAAAACATGCAGGAAATCTAACGTCCTTTAAAATTGGTGATGCCAATTTTTTACTACAATGTACTGGAAGCGAGTCACTGAGAAGTCCATTTTCACTAAAATTGTATTTTAACAGTAATTACAAATATTTTGTTGAATTTAGTAGGAAATTATATCTTTTTTTATAAAGGCGAAACCACTTAATTTCTAACTTTTTGCGTTTTTTTGACATTTTGCTGATTTTTACCACCCTGTTTCTCCGAATTTTAAAAAATATCACAGACAAAATTTGCAGAAAATTTTACGTTCTTAAAAATTGGAACTGCCAGTTTTTGAGGAAGATCTGAAAAAAGTTACGCAAAATGACGAATTCGTTGACCTATAAAATTTGATTGCAATCGATCTAGTGTGGCAGACATTCCAGTACGGCGAGATAAAAACTGGCCTGCCCGATAAAAAAATTTCTGGAAATCAGACACGTTTTTTGGCCTCAGCTCCCGGTCTATACCTCGATCTTTTCAAGGAACAATGTAATCAGAATTAATTTTTGTTCGAACTTCAAAAAAATATAATTAATTTTTTTATGATATATAGGACCAGCCGACATACAGTTCAGTGCTTCAATGCATGTACAATGGCATCTGCTGTTTACAGATGGAAATAATGGATTGTTTATACACCAAATAAATCGAATATAATAGCTCCGATCAATCGAAAGATGAGTGCCTTTGAAAAAGGTCTTTGAAAGCCAGTAGAGATGTTATAGAGGAGCACTTCAGACTGTCCCAACGTCAGCAACAGGTATCACCATCATATGCTACCATTATTGCTTCTCTATAAGATAGTTCAAATCTGTTACATTGGAGTGAAAACTAGAAAAAATTAAATTTCCAATCATATGGCTTATAAAATTAATATATTTAGTACATTGTAGGTACACTCAAATCTTTTTATGGTTTGAAAAACATTTTCCTTAAAAATATTTGATGTGGAGCAAATGCGATATTGCTTCGTTAAATTCAAACCCCCAACTGGTAAGAGCTACCCTTTACGGAGCATGACGCCTTAACACAGCTGCATCAGAAATCAGGCACGAAACTACGCTAAAGTGAAGTAATGAGTTATAAAAATATTAGTTCCAACCTGTTGATAAAGTTGGGTCTTTAAACTTTTGCAGTAGGCACAGCTATATTGGTGTTTATCTACTATTAGGAACTTACAGAAGCAGTTCTTCAAAATACTTTGTGATTTACATCGCTCCTTGGTAGTTTGCTATTTTTTAAGCGCTTGTCCGCAGTCACCCAGCAAAATATGATAGTGGTGGCAAGTGCAAACATCTGTTGTGTGCCAAGAGTGCGTGGTGTACAAGTGTAAGTACCCTTACTATCTAGTTTTTTCGAGGAAACTACGGACTAGCGAATTAAAACAAAAACAATTTTTTTTTAATGCATTTATTAAATTATATTCCACATTCCATTTCATAGCTTAATGAAGATTGTAAAATGTGAATCTCAGACAAAGCTTTAACATTACACCAGCATATTGTAATAATCGTATTTTAAAATACCCAGTATGATAACATTTTTCACTTGCCCCAAAACCGCACTTGCTTTAATAATGAGTTACCTTGTACGCACTTACCCCTTGAGGCAGGGACAACTGCGTACTAAATACTATTCCATTAAATTATCAATCTCAACAAAATTGATGTGGTTGAATGTAATATTTAAACATAACCGTATAAGGAATATTAAAAATAAAATAAAAATCTAGCTTGAAAAATAAAAATCAAATTTAGAAAAATTTAGTGCGTACTTGCCCTATATTTATAAAATCACAGATTGGTGGTTTTAGCGCTTTTAGTGAAAACGATATTGCCAAAATGATGGAATTAATGGATAAAAAAAAATATTTTATTTTCTGATTTTCTGAGACACAAGTCCTGTAGAATAACAAAATAAGCAAAATATCATACTACATAAAAACATGATTGAAATACTTCAATTTCACCTACATACCTCTCCACACTTTTTCCTACGACTTAAGAAATTAATTTACATCAGTATCATTCGGGCGGCTCTGTTCGTTAAAATTGCCCCTCACACAGCGAAAGTGCTGCAACAATTCCAGAACGGGGTAATTAGAAAAATATGCAAGCATACTTCCCTTTGGATAGAAAAAACTCCTACTGTTCATAGCACTCTAGAAATACCGACATTGAAGCAATTCAAAACGCGACGCCATGTCAAGTTTTTCGATTTTTTAAATCTTGTTAGCAATCCGCTATTTGATAGCATGGTACCCCCACCAGCTCCGAAACGATTACAGGATGCTATAGCGTCGAATAGATAAAATAAATTCAAGTTAGAATTAAGGCATAATTATAAGAAAATTTATCAATCACAAGTGAGCCCCATCGCAGATATGATGACATTTTTATATAATATCAATAATATTTAAGTATCTCAATACTACCTTAAAATGTACCCAAGATATAGAAGGAGGGTCAAAGACAAGGAATTAGCAATCAGCGAAAAATTGAACAAGAAGTACGTAAAAATGGGAATAGAAAAACAAAAACAAAAATGAATTTCTTTCATAAAAAATAAACCAAAAAGAATTAAACGAACTTTTAAACTACTTTCCATTTGCTTGAAAGGAGAGAATATGATGAAAAATAAAGCATTTTAATGTTTTTAATGATGTTGCATGGTGAAAACTGAGAGGGAATGAATTCAAAAGAATTGGGAAGAGAATCAGAAAGATTTATCACACGTTCCAGTTCCGTCGGAAGGAGGATATATCGTTCGTTTGGAAAAGAAGAGTGCCATAAAATGAACATTTTTTTTTTTTTTGCTTGGAAAGCTTTCATTGACGTATATTTTTCAGAGAAAAAACGTCAGATCTTTAGTTTCAATATTTACCGCTGTATCAATACATATTAGTTTAGTTATTATAAATTTACTAGACAAAATATAGATGTCAGACGTAATGACATTCTTCAAAATGTGATCATAGGGTAACTTTATAAAAACTGTCTTGATGGAGATAGTAATAAATTATTTTTAATTTTGTAATAATATTATTCTTATACCAGCTAGGGGGCCAAAAAGTGTCAATATTTTGTTTCTGCATCAATAATTGAAATACATCATTATTTGTGTTAAAAGTTTGTTAGCTTTTTCTCAAAAATGCATCTTTATTATTCATAAACTCTAAAGGAGCTTGAACTGTTTTTTTTTTAATGAAAAACAACCACAATTTGATTCATGATTAAATGATCAAAAAATGAAGATTAACTTTTTTTTTTTTAAATAAAAAAGGTAAGTAATATTGACTAATATACGACTTGATGTATTATCAGTTGAGGGGTAGCGATAAACTTAGAGACAAACTTCAAACTCTTCTCTTGTAAAATTCCACTTTTTCGTATCGTGGCACTCTTCTTCCATATGAAAAATATGTCTGAAAGTCATGATCTGTTGGTTCTGGAGCTTAAACATGAGATTGATTGGAGAAGATAAAAGGGAAAGAGGAGATTGTCTAGAAATATTCTGGTACTGGAAGAAGCCTAAGAAGTAATGTCCGAAGCAGGATGGGTAGAGTTCCTCCAATTCAAGCTGTTTACATAAGAGTTCCTAGGAGACCCGAAGGCAAATCTAACAAAACAGTTTTCTTCAAGCGTTTTAATTTATTGAGAAGCCTGCAATACATCGCACCGTCCGAAAGATAAAAAAGGAGATGAAGGGAGTACTATGTCTATTTGTTCATTGCTGCACTGAGGTTATCGCTCGAGTCTATTTGCCTCAAATATCTTATCTTTTCCACACCTTCCTGTAATCCGTACCACATTGCTTAGCTATAAAAGGGCCGATGCCTACAGCAATAAGGTTATCGGCAACTCAGTAAGTCTGTCTAAGTCATAAGTCAATAGATGGCAAGAAATAGTCTGATATAGTCAAAATGTAACAGTCAGTATTGTAGTTATATATAAATAAAAGTTATTCTTAGCACTTGAAATTCGGCCAGATTCGTGAAATGATACAAAATATTATAATTCGTATAAATATTATGCGTATATAGTGCGTAAAGAAAGCCCTCTCAGAGTCAAACAAGGAATGATTGTTAATTTTTACCCTCATCATTCTTATATGAAATTTAGAACAACAATAATAGCAATGAAATAGGTGTATACAACCAAATATTAGGGCGTTGGACGATTAAAAACAGTTAAGGGTGTTAGTGATGATTAAGTAGTCCAACCACGGGACAGGGCGGACTAAACGCAGTTTGATAGATGATATGTGTGGAGGGTGGTTCTGTCCTCATTTATCTAACTTTATCTACATTTGTTTCCTTTACCTCTCCGTTCGAAAATGACGGAAATAGGCCTAAACTTCACATATAAGGTAATTATCAGATGGCTCTATTATTAATGGACACGAATCCACGGTGTATGATCTCAATTTGAATGTTACTAGCACCACACAAAACAAAAGTGTTGAAGATAGATCAATTAAATACATTATAGTTTTTATTGAAACTTTAGCGTTGTTATCTATCTACCTGAAATTTACAACTCGACTTTTAAGTTTCGATGGAACGTTCTGATACCATTAAAATGTAATATAATTTAAAATTTACACTTGGAGTCTATGTAAAAAGAAAAAGAAATATTAAGTATACTGTTCACTTAGCCATGAAATTTAAATTGCTCAGTATTCCATTATCGAAAGTAAACCAATCGACTGGTCACCTCCTATCAGTAGGCGACAAGAGTTGTCTCAAGCCTCAATTTTTTCATTATCCTCAGACAATTAATCGATGCTAAAGATATTTTTATGTCTAGTGAAATATGGCGAATATTCAGATTATGGTAATAACTTTTTTAAATTATTATATTGGCTTGTAATAGTAGCCAAATTTATAGACCGAAACTTAAAATAATTTCAAGCATTTATACAATAGTATAGCGCATTTGAGAGCACAATAATTATTTTATATGCCCTAAGTTCTACAGTCCTCACAAGGGTTACCACCATACGCAATTTTATACTTGGAGACGATCAAATAAATTTTATTGGGATACAATCTTCTTGATTTTCAGATGTAATTAACAAATATAAAACTTTCATTTGCTTTCGAATAATTTATTAACTCTTGTCAATGTGATATTTCAATCTTCAGAACCTTTTTTAATATATATGTTCCTCTTATCATTGTATTTGAATTATCTTCTTAAGTTAGTGTTTAAAATGTATTTATATTAAGAGACATCATTGTATTTACACAATAAACTGTTTATGAAAAAAACAACAACGGATACATGCAATAGTAACTGGAGCCATCAATGTATACAAAATGACGTTCCTTAAAATAGTTTTATTTTAAATAGTAACTAAAGAAAATAATAAAAATATAATGACAAGAGGAACGTATGTACATGAAAAAGGGGGTGGATTAAATATATAAAATTCCCAAACATCAAAAAATAAGAAATCGATTGAAAACATTAATTTTATATTTGCTATTTCTATTTAAGTTGAGGGGTGTTAGACATATGCCATCCAACATATAGGCAAAATTATATAAATTGACGATAAGTTTTAATTAAAATAGAGAAATTATCAGGTTGCAAGAAAAATTATTACAGATTTTCACATACAAAAGAAATATAAACTGAGGTTTATTAAAGCTGTAACGATTAGCAGATATGATCTTGTTCAGTATGATTGCATATGCCCGGTGGCTGTAATATCGCCAGTTCATCTATTTTGGTTTATTTTCAATAATTAACCTTCGCAGAAAATGAATAAAATATATTGCAACAGAATGAAAGAAAAGAAATTGAAAGATACTTCAAAAATTAAAAACCAAGCGTTGCAAGTATGGAATACATATGAGAGAAATATTACATTTTGATTAAGTTGCTAATAGTTATAGTAATTTTAGATTTTTTTAGACATAATTTATAGTAAAGTTTAGTTACTTTTAAACTAGAAAAATATAAAAAATAAATAAAATGGGTGATAACATGGTGACCATAGACCATAGAAGAAGAATGAGGAGGCGGTGATTGATGAAAGAGACAGACAAGTCGCACCTGTAGGATGGCTAAGTGTTTAGGTCCACTTCATCTAATTAACCATCGCATCGAATTTCATCAAGTCTTGACCATCCGTATTCCCAGTGCTAATCATTTTATGGGGCTCTTACATTATAGCGGTTGGAGCTTCATTTAATTTGGAATTTGCCTCAATTTAAATGAGAAAATTGTATTTATTAATGATTTTATTGCGATTCATTCAGTAAGCAACAAGACAATGTTGGGCTCCAATTTCAATGTCCATGACCACGGCGTCCACAGACAGACAGGCCAAAATAACTTGGGAAGGTATTATGAAATAATTAGTATTTTTAAGTTACGTATGCTGTTTACATAAGGGTTAGAAGGCAAGGTTAATCCTATTTCAAACTATACAAACATATAGTAGGATATAACCGAAATAGTAAGTATGGAACAGGAGAGTACCCAAAGAATAGGTACCTTGCATTCGTAGAATATTATTCACAAAAATTAGTTCTTTCGTTATGTTTCATTTGTGTGCCGAAAAAAATGGCTGTATAAGGTAAGAAGAGGTTTTAATGTGAAAATGACAATTTCTCAATTTGGGGTGGAATATCATGTCTCTGATTTTACCATATCATTTTACCACATGTTCCGTTTGGTAAAATTGAATCAATTCCCTAATTCAACATCAAGCTTTTTTTAATTAATAAGTATGTGTGCCAATTTTTTTTTTTTTTTTTGCTAGAGCTGTTAGGTATCATGTAATAATTTCAACTTATCCTTCCTTGTTTTTTTCTGTTCCGTTCTTTCCAATATTCTCTCATAATTTTCTCATGCCTCATTTACCTTTCCTCAGAACACTTTATGTTTATGAAGAGGGGAAAATAGTGATCAAGGAATTAGTAAAGAGATTTAAGGATGAAAAAAAAAAATACATGGATGAAAGGACAGCATGATTTTCTTAAGGAAACGATAATTGGCAGATATGAAATTTATTTTAAGATTCATTAGAATTGTCCAAATCGCTCTGAAGTGCTGATAAACCATCTCTCGTCAGCGTGACCTTTTCAATGGTTATTTATAGGTTTAAAAAAAGTAGTTAAAACCATGACTGCCACCAAATTACGCCAAAACGGGCGTTGTGTGTCCTTTATTTTTATTTTTTTATTTATTATATGTATTTTGGCTTTTTATTTAAGGAAAAAATATATTTTAAATCTTATGTGAATTAATTACAATAAAATTCATCCAATAATTAGCGCCGTATAGGTCGCGGTCGCGGAATTGAAAAATACGGCTCTTTGGAAAATTGGGTTTTTAATCAATTAAATAAACGTATACAAATGTGAATTAGATTATTTAATTAATACATTTATCTTTAATTAATTTGCCTTGAGTTCAATTAAAAAAAAAAATAAATAAATTTTTTCTGTTTAGTTTAGACGTTTCGGAGACACTTAGTCCTCATCTTTAGTATCTAGTAAAAACATAATAAATTATCACAATTTTTCATATTATATCTGTAATACATTATTTTTACAAAAGGTTCTACTGAACTAGTCAATTTTTAAAAGCTAAAACAATATAATAAATATCTTACCTAAATAATATCCCAAAATGTAGGATTTGCCACTTAACTGCTTACTCAAATACTTTTTTTGTAAATTGACGTTAGTTAAATATAATATTAATTAATTAATATTAATTAAAGATAAAAATATAATATGAAATGTCAATAATTAAAAACAAATATTTAATTAATGTTTAACTTTAAAATGTAATGTTTTATTTAAAATTTAAAAATCGATTTCAAAAGAAAGTAGAAAAAATGAAAATAATTTTTTTTTTTAAATAAGCCTTTCTACAAGTTTAATAGTTTAATATAATAAATATAAAATGGTAATACTTATAAAAACATAGTAATACTGGTCAAGTCCTTTGGTTTTGCTGTTAGAGCTATAGTATATTAAAAAAACGACAGTAACTCGAATCAACATTATTAATATAAAAGATGAGGTCTGACAGAGTTTATTTGTAAACAAAAACAGTCGGATGACAGGCCCAGGGGGCATTTGAAGTTGAAATTCTGAGGGCCGTAAACATTAAGGCTCCGACAGTTTAAGTGTTAATATATTAGTTACTAAATTGGCTCTTAATTTTCCTAGTCTGGTCGTTACTATTTTATTTCAGTAAATACTGAGCTTGAAAAAGGCCCCTTTCCGGAGCTCAATCATTCAGCTCACTTTATGTTCGCCCTGACAAAAACACATTTAGTCATTGATATTTACAACTTCATTCAAGAAATATAAATAAGCTGTAAAGTCATCAATTAAAAGCAATCAATTTTCCATGGCGAATAGCTCCCCATTGGTAGCGCTATAGTCTTACATATACTATATGGGCCATTATACAAACAAGATCAAATCAGAGTTTTTGTTTTTTTTCAAAATTGAATGTTCAAATAACGATTCCTAAAAAATATACAATAATTTATAGTTAATCTTGAATGGAATACGACCCCCAGAAGTTCATCAAGATCATTATTTATCTAATTAAAAATAAGTAAAGAATTTGCTTACGTGGTGGAATTACATTGCCTTCGTGGGAATGACATCATGACTTTGAGAGGATTATTTCAATAATTTAGTTATGTATGAGGGGATTACGACAATAGAACATTTATTCGATCCAAAAATATGATCATACATAATTTCCGTAAAGTCGTAAAACAGAGAGTGTATAGACAGATCAGAACGTTTGCCGACCGTTTTAACGGTCGGACATATTTTTGAGGAATGCAATGACTATGTTCCAACAATAAAAAGAATAGGAATGACTCCAAATTTATCTAGCACTCATAATGGCAATGAAGCTTCAGTTTTTTAAAGCAAATCGCCTCTTGTCTAAAATATAGCACTTTATCCGTTTTTTTTAAATCTCATATTAATTAATTTTTTTTATCATCTATTATTTTATTTAATTTTGTTTCTCATTATTAATTTATTTAGTTTTTAGTCATCTACTATTTTATTTATTTATATTATATTTATTTTTTATATAATATAGACCAAATATCGACGTCGTTTTTTGAAAAAGGCTTAAGCGCCAAAATTTTGTAATTTACGTTTCTATTGATTTTGGAACGTAAATACAACCTCTATCGATTCCCGCTCACGATATATCGAAAAAAAAATTGGAAATGGTCTAAAAATCGAATATTGATGACGTAAGCAACAAATACTAACAACTCTCAGTCGTCACTCTGGCCTTAACCACTGCTAAAATTATTTTAAATACATTGTATTTATAAAGGTTTTGCCAGGTTAATAAATTCCTTCTCTATAAAATAAAGAATAAACAAAAAAAAAATTGTTATTTCGGAAAAAATCGTTTCATGTAAAATTTGCTAAATTACGCGTCTTTTCCAAAAAACGACGTCGATATGTTCAAAATCTGAGTAGGTCAAACAAACCTTAGGCGTTGATGACCAAAGGGTTTTATGCCAATAAACAAACAAACATTTGCCGAGAGTAGTAGTTGGAATAAATGAGTTACCATCAAGCCATATGTTCATAAAACGCATATTTTTGCTTTTTTTTTTTTTTACAGTAAACTATTTCGTGCGACCTGATCAGTTAAGATGAGATGTGACTTTAGAGCGTGACTCAGCCGGTGAGTACATTAAGTTTTAGCTGCAGAGGTTGCGGCTTCCGTGATCGCCAGGGAGCAATACCCCTTCTCTCACTACGGCACGTCGGCGATCGATAAGCTCAAACTCCACTCCGGTGTACTCTGGCTCTAGTTTCTCGGTAAAAGGACGAATGATCTTTTTTCATTGAATAATATAGGCCTAACGAACCCGGGAACGAACCCCACCTAAACCCAAATCTACAACATCAGATCCAACAAAATCTTCTAATATTTTGGTCTAAACATAGAATTTTTATCCATCGGTTCAGTGCTGTTCACCCTTTAATGCTTCGCTAGATCATTTACATCAAGAAAATTTAGGTCATTGTGGATTAGTTCATGAGTGGCATAATAAGGAGCATTGAAGATTTAACGAAGGGCGTATGACCAGAGGGATCGAATAAGGGTAGAATTTGGTGGTATATGGAACCCTATAGTTTAATGCTCAACACCATTTCGGGCATCAAATCCTCTGCATTATGATTCTGCTAAACGAGTAGCAAGAGGAAAGAAAAGGGAAAATAGTAAAGAATATCATTCCAAATTAGCTGGAGAGAACCCATGGGAGCACCTATTAAGTCAAGAAGACTGCATACCAATTCATTACCTCGGTGGCAATCAATTGTGTGCTTCAGGATGTTTGACTTCCTACAGCAACATATGGAGGAATTGGAGTTGTAGAAGAATAAGACAGCCACCTACCTAAAATCGATTCTCTATCTATTCTACAGGGCTGAAAAAGAACGATTTACGGCACTATAAACGTAATGCAGGTGTAATAAAAAAAAAATCTGTGTTAATAAAAATGAGTTCGATCTTCTTCGCTACAGCAATATATTAAGGCGGTAACTGATGGAAAAAAGAAAACATAATGTCAATGTTTTCCTTTTTATTGTTCTTGATTCATTTCTGGATTTAAAAATGCAAACCAAAGTCACTAGAATACAGAATGATTGGAACTTCATTTCCTGCCAACTACACCACAATCTCTACACTTTTTTAACTGATAACGAAGGTTTTTTTTTTTTCGAATTTCATAATATATATCCATAAGCCCATGAAATATTTAGTAAAAATGATTCTAAGAAAATGTATACATACGCATTTTAATGTATACAATTTACAGAATATAGTATATTCTAATCTTATGCACTTGATTAGATAATTAATTAAGCAAAGAAATATAACTTCTATCTCCATGTGAAGAAGGTTCTAAATCAAAAAGTCATATAAAAAACATGTTTGTGCCCTCAACAGTGTTTTTTATCATTAAGTATTTTTTCTTCAAATACGCAATTTCAAGAAATTTTTTTCTGACTAACAACCCTTTGAAGTCACTGGATGAAGGGATTTTTAAGCAATAGAGGAATTAATAATTTGCGTATTAACTACAAACACAGTTTCAAAATATCTGATGTGGGCAACACATGACTTCCTTGTACGCCTATTAAATTATAAATCCGTGGCTCAAAAAGTGATACTGAATTTGGTTCTAGTTTCCGATAATTGACATTCGGCGTCCCGACATCCATCTATTGACACACACACACAAAACCACACACTCTTGTTACTGGAGGTCTCATTCCGTTATTATATGTCGTTTTCCTTCAGTAGGTAACTAGTTTCCAAGATATTTCTCCATGTTCCGTGACAACAATAAAACAATAAAAAATGGGGAGGAAAACCAGTATTTTACATTCTATTTTAACACTTAAAACAAGTAATAAAAATGTTTAATTGGATTGGAAACCAAATTGCGTTAGTAACCTTTATTACTGAAACATATGATTTCTTTTTTAATTTAAATATAATTTTTGATGTAAGCTTATTATGACCTTCAAGTAAAGTACCCTTTTCGGCTCACGAATTTTAACCAAAATCTATTAAATACATTTATATCGATATAAAAGTCCTATTTGCCAAATTTGAGATGTTTTACATTATACTTTAATATAATTTTTGATGAAAGTCTAATATGACCTTCAAGTAAAGTACCATTTCCGGTTTTCCAATTTAGACCAAAATCTAGTGTGTTATTTAAATCAATATATAAATTATAAATACTAAATTTGAGAGATTTTGTATAATATTTTAATACAATTTTTGATGGAAATCAATTATGACCTTCAAGTAAAGTTCCACTACCGGTAATCAAGCAGTGACCAAAAAGGAAGGTTCACAACTAGATGTTACAACAACCCTAAATACAAAATTTCAACTTTCTACGGCTAACCGTTTTTGAGTTATGCGAAATACGAAGGTACGTACGTACAGACGCCACGACGAAACTAGTCAAAATGGATTCAGGGATGGTCAAAATGGATATTTCCGTTAAAATCTGAAAACTATAACGCAATCAATTTTCGCGATTACAATATTTCTATTACTTCGTACAAGGAAGTAACAAAATATTCAATCAACAACGCAACTCATTTGTTTTTTTATTAATAAAAAATCCTTCATTCAGTAGATGTATTATGCCAGAAATAAAGCCCATGCAAAATTCCATTTAAATTGTTTCTGTCTTTTTTTTTGAGAAAAAGAGACCTTTCGTTACCTTCTTTAAGCGAAGCCTTGTGTTTGCTGCATTTTGATAATTGGAGTCAATGATTTTCCTTCATAAATTAACCCAAGCACCAGAGGTAAAACTTCTTCTTGAAGATTAAATTAATTTGTAATTGCTATATTTTCTTTAAAGATATTTCGAGAAAAAGAAAGGATTCTTTATGCTATATTTTGGTCTCACAGGTTAGGACCCGTTGGAGGTTCCCTCATCCCTCGAGCAAGTATAGAGAACGTATGCCTACAGCTATAATAATTTAATAAATAAATGCCAATAGATAGGACAACCATACAGGATGAAAGTTCTCTGCCCTGTTGGGTTTTCATTACAATACATAAGCCCAGATAAAATAAATTGCATCATAAACTAATGTAACAATATAAATTATTTTACTTTTAATGAAAGTAACCCCAACCATGAAAACCAGTGCGCTTACCTGTAACAAAAAAACAACAACATTAAATTAGATTTTTGTGTAATAAGCTAAATAGAGAATTTAATAAAGATATTTTATAGATATAATAGTGTTTATATGTAGCATTTATATTAGGCTAAATTTACAATAGCATCAAACTTAATTTTAAATTTAAAAACCAATATAAAGAAACAGCATAATTTTCGTGCATTATCATTCATGAATTTCAAGTTTTCAATTAATCATTCTGCTTTTACTCCAACGTTAATAGTACTGACAATTAAAGAAAAAAAAGAAAAAAAAATGAGGGTAGGGGGAAGTAGAAGAGTAGCAGATTAAAACTGCTCCAGGCAACCATTATAATTTCTGGTCCATGTTTGTTTCCCAGTTTTCATTTCTACGAGACTCCGTCCTAATGGTTGCGCAATTCACTCCAAAGCACTTTCGTTTAAACATAAACACATATATGAAAATGTTTATATATATACGTTATTTTCCTTCTTACAGTAACCGTGTGAAAGAGGACTGTAATTTATAAAACATGCTCAATCCGAAATGCTTAATGATAAAAAATTATGATAAAAAGGAAATTAGAAAAATAAAATTAAATGGAACTAAGGAAAGGATATGAATAATAAATAATCATATTTAAAAAACAAAACAATAACGATAAAATTGTAAAATCAAGGCCCGTGCTACATCCGTGATTTTTCAATCACTAGTAAGTTCATATCATCCTATTGTTTTCAAAAATGAACCCTTGCAATCACCAAGAAAAAAAAAATTGTCTCAAAATTTGAGGTTTTACGTTAAAAAATCTAAAAATCGAAGAAGAAAAAAATTAATCCATACGCCGCCCGCGGCTTTCCTCCAAGATTGTTAGGCCAATTTTTTTTTAAATTTGTCAAACATCAAAGGTGCCGAGATAGATCAGGTTATAGGCCATCCCAAGAAGATCCTCGGAACTCGAAATTGCCATCCGCCATTCCGTTTAAAAATGGTGGTAGATTAGAGATTTTATGCGCTCATATCTCGGCTATTAGTGAATATATAGTTTTTTTCGAATCTTTCGAAGCTTTTAGTCCATTTTTGTAAATAATGAATCTTTATAATCAACCAAGAAAATGCAAGAAAAAAAGTTATGACGAAAAGCATATAGCTCAAAGAGTAGGGATTTTATGATAAATTATGTGTATAAGGCAATCAAATTCTCTAAAAAAAAAATTATCCAAATCAGACCAGTATTAGCAAAGATACAGCGTGTTGAACTACAACAGTGGGTGTTAACTGCCTAGCTTAACAACGAAAAGTTGTAAGAAACTAAAATTACATATTTAGATATGAATATGCCTGTTTTTTAAATTAGATTAGATTATTCTGAGTGGGGGAGAGACGGCCAATCAGAAACAATTCAATTTTCTCCAACAAACTCCAACTTCATTCGCTATGTTCGGTTCAAGTTCTGGCTTGAGAAAAACTTAGAATAGTTCGAGGCAATAGTGGTGGACTAGCAAAATAAAAGTTCGAATCTGAATTGCAAAACTTCTAGCGAATGTACACTCAGTGCTTACTTTTCTTTTAAAGAACAATATACCAAACTTTTTCTCGTTCATTGGTATATTAGAAATTCTTATACTTGTTAAATTGGATTTGTTCTATAATAAAAAAAAAAACAATTATAATATTAAATAATTTTACCGACCAAAATGTTTTCGGGTGACTGTTCTATATAGAGGTAGCTGAATGGTTCCTCTTAGGTATTCTGAAGAATTATACGAAATCGATTGGGAAGAAAAATTACGATGGCTTGAGTTCATCATAAAAGGAAATGGAAGATCATATTGTACATATATTAATGTTACTACTGATTCACAAATGCAGTGCAGGAACATAAAATTTTGCATAAATTTGCCCCATAATGTAAGGTATTAAAAAAAAAAATTTGTACATTTTTAAGATCAGTAGAAATATGTTTTTGGGATCAAAAACCACGACCTAGTTTTTTTTTTTTTTTTTTTTTTTTTTTAGTTTTTGAATATGAAATGTAGGTCGGAAAATAATACCTGTTTATATTTTATATATTTGTTTTATTATTTACAGTTTACAATTTAAAATGTGCGGCTAACTTTTGAAATCGGCCGGTTTATTTAGAAGTTATAGCTAAAAATGTGAACAGTAATAAAATGCTAATCTTAGAGCCGGAGTTCATAATGCTTGATTACCCCTAATGTAAATAAATGAACATTCTGTTTTAACAAGAAATAACACTCACAAATCTTTATATATGTTTGTTATTTCGTTAAAAATAAATAAAAGAACTTTTCTGCCATTTTCGAAATATAATTTTGAAATATGGATAATAATTAAAACCTTCTTAGGGCTGTATATAAAAACAGAAAAAGATTTAATCCAAATCTCGTGATGGTGAGAAAAAAAATCTGACAGATAGAAATAGCATATTGCAACAATTTACATGTGCAATTTTATTTATAAGATTTAAATATGTTCATAAATAATTGAAATATTTCAGCTTACATGGTTAAAAGGTTTTCTAGCCACCAATATTCTATCATTCCAACGACCTCCTATATTTTGTCTAAATGAGGGTCTAGGTCTAGATATATTTTATATATATATATATATATATATATATATATATATATATATATATATATATATATACTCGTATATATATATATATTATTTTTTTCGGTTAGCACTATAGACCATGGAGATCTTTGACCGCGCGATGTGGTATTCATACAGACATGTATTGCTTGCGGGAGAACAGATAGCCTGGAGGGGATCACCCAAGAGGTTGGTGAGTAAAGTAAGGTGAGGACCTTGTTACGAACCATGGTTTCCATGGTGCAGCGGCAGGCTGTCCATAGCTCTATAATCAGTCTCTTTGGGGCCAATTCGGCAATGTCCTTCCCCCCTCCCCCTCCCGACTCACTGGGGTCCAAGGACAGTGACAAACTGGTCAGGATCCATGGATTATGGCTGTTCGAAATCAGCAGGCGCACGAGGACCTATAATTCTTTCCCCGAAGCAGAGCGTTCATGGACCAAACCTCCGAGCGGCTATTTTACGTCCTGGAAAACCACGCCGCGAATCGCAATTTAGGCACACGGGGAGGGGAAGGGGAGGGGATATGGTCATCACTCCTACGCTCGGCCTATGTGAGTTGAATTATTAATTAACTTAAATTCAAGTAATGACGGTACCGGCATTCGAACTCAAAACCTTTGGGTTTGTGAGTTAGGTGCACTTTAGCAAGCGTGTTAACCTGCTCAGCCACCCCGGCCGATCTATATACATATATAAGGATATATAGATATACTCGTATATTAGGATTTGTATCTATAGAATTAATATTGTCGGTAAGTCAGAGGATAAGTAAGAAGTTAGATGTAATCACAAAATAGAAGTCACGATATTACTTCTTTATTAAATAAAAATCATTTTAAGCACTTAAGCGGTCCAGTTCTACAACCACTGAAATAGCGAAATAGATCTGTTTCTAGTTTTTTCAGAACAATAAAAAAGGACGTAGGTTTATAACGCTATAGTTTTATTTATGACTACGGGTCCTCCTCAATTACGATTTTAATCATTTAGAAAAAAAAAATCATAATATTTATATTCAGCCTTAATTTATTTTTTATTTAGTCCTATCTATTTGTCCCCTCCCTCCCCCATCTTCAAGCCACTGATAAAATATAAAAACTTTCGCCATAAAGTTTCTATTGAGATAAGTTAGAAATGGATACGGTGCAGGTTATACCGTGCCCGCAATACTGAACATCTACTACCGACACCTATCTACATATGCAAGCTTTTTATTTACCGAACTTTAAAAAAATAGGTTATTTGACATTAGGTACTTTGACATTATATTCTGTGTATGCTCAGGCATAATTTTTCCAGTCTTGAACCAATTTCGATGACTATTTTTTTAATCAAAAGGGGTACTCCTCCAGGATTATCAGAATCCGATGAAAACTCTATTTTTATGTATGCTCTCTCATAACTTTGTCTTTCTAGAGCCTCTTTCTATGATTATTTTTTTAATCAAAAGTGTACGCCTTGGGATTGGTTCCATATACATTTGACCAGGATCCGATGAAAAATTTTAGAGATAGAGTATATTTTACTACTAGCAATTAATATTTTACTACACATGATCATGAACGTAAACATGTGCAATATCGAGAATACACAAAGCATTATAAAATATTTTTTTCAATACTGTTGGAGATAGAGAAACGAACTTTTCAATGGACAACTGCTAATCACCCGCGATAATTGCAATAGTTCAGTTTACAGGTACATTTCTGAATCTATTTGTTTCTTTTCTTTTTATAACATTGAGACACACACTGGGCAATTAATAAACATAGGTAGGTACTTAAAAAAAAAGAAAAGGTGAATCCAACAGTTTTTATTTTATACTAAAAAAATAAATAAGCTAATCTTTGTTGTCTCATAAAAGCGGCATGCTTTGTAGGTCTTACCTACCATTTCATATTTAAGTTTGCCCACTGAGGAATGTGAAAGAAAAAAATACATCGAAACTGTACACAAGAACCACTAAAGAGACAGAAATATTTTTTCTTGCAATAGTAAATTATTAAGTAACATTATTATTAAGTAACTATTCCAAATCAACCTGAACAGTATAATAAATTAATATTTTTTTATGTCAGTAACGTGAGAATTTTGAAGAGAACTTAAAATTTAACAATTGAAACGAACGATATGTGTTCCAATCTTGGAGGTTTGGCACCGGCATAAAAAAATATTAATTTGTTGTACTGTTCAGGTTGATTTGGAATAGTTACTAATGTTACTTAATAATTTAATTTTGCAAGAAAAATTATTTCTATCTCTTTACTGGTTCTTGTGTATAGTTTTGAAGCCGGGTTTTTTTTTCCTAAAAAGATTTTATACATGGTACTTTTCAATAGAACATAAAACCAAATATAAGAGTTGAATTCATTCTATTTTTAGTATTTTAGTTTAAAACGTTCCTGAAAGGAACCCTGTGAAAAAAAGATGAAAGATGTGATGAGGAAAATCATCAAATATGCATGAAGAACTGATGAAGAAACTGAAGAGGTCGGATCTCGGTCAATAGTTGTTTCAAGCCAGTAAACACGGCAAAAAAAAAAAAAAAATCCTTTTTTTACATCAGTTTTCAATATTTTCTCTGCCTCATCAGAATTTTATACTTCCTTCCCCCGCTATCAACTTCTTTCTCCAGATAAAGATATTCCAGTTGTTATTATATAGTCTTTGTTTGACGATTCAAGCTGTAATTGTAGAATATTTGTATGCATAAGATAGCTATCCAATATAAAAGTAGAAGGATGTATATCATTTTCTAATTTTACAGTATTTACAACTGCATTGCGTTGTGTTTTACAACTCATAGAATCTTAGAATAAAATATTTACTAATAAACTATCTGAGTTTTTTTTTATAGGATAAATTTTACAGGTCTGGAAAAACAATAAAATAAAATAAATAAAAAATTGTTTTAATTTCGTTAACTGATTTTTATGTTATTTCAGAATGGATTTTAAAAATCACCTTGGTTTTTCTTCTATCATGAAAGATTTGTCTGCAAAATTAGGTAAGACTTTTAAGAAAAATGAAAAAAAACAATTTTTAAACTTGTTTGTTTTAATTTTACTACCAGTTAACTACAAAATAAATACACGAAGGTTTAAATAAAACTATAAAAGGATTTATTATGATGTTCCCTATCGCTCCAGAAATATTGAGACAAAAAACTAGGTCACCCGGCTGAGAACAAAAAGGCACATATTTTTCTCAACGATGTATCAGGAACCAACAGCTGCTTTTCCTTAAAATCTCGACACCAAAACCTCTGTCGAATCCTTTGGAAGGCCTAGATATCTTGCCAAATCGTTTAATTTATATTGAGTGAAAAGTTTAGGCTCATTGCTACCTGGATCACTGTCGCCACACAGCCATCATCACTGCTGCCAAATGACAATGGAACTGTGTCGTCTACAATTTTTCCCCAGTGAATCTGGAAGTGAAGGGAAAGGTAAATCGAGTCAACGATGAAAATGGAAAATAGCTGAAAGAATCCTGGGATATGAAATGTCCTATTTATTATTTATTAAATTGAAACCTTGACGCAACAAGGGGAGTGTCCGTCGCCGATTTTGATCAAAATTTTTTGGGTGATTCTACATTGAATAAAAGTCGATCCGCATCCTACCGTTTTATCCAATGAGCTCTAGGAGCTGAGAAAAAAAAATAAAACATGCTGAAAGTGCTTTACTTTATATCTCGAGATTGAAAAATGATATCGGCATGGTTTTACCAGCTAAATATTTGATTTTTAAAGTCCATTCAAGGAAAAATATAAAAAATGATTTATGGTCAAATAAATTTAAAAAAATGTTTAAAATATTAAGTAAACTAGGCTTATAGATTTTTTCACACCAAAAATGATGGCTGATTTGGATTCAGCACATCAAAAAACCTCAATGTTAAAAATATCATCGATAACAAAAAAAATATTTTTTTTTTCAGTTCCGAGGTTGCCAGAAATTTTGAAAGCCACAAAATTATGTTTGGTTTTGAAGCTCTGTATCTCGCCTTCAATTTATTCGATATCGACGTTCTTGAACTCGTTCAAAAGAGGGAAGTTTCTTCTTTCCATACATATAAAAAAATATTGCATTATCTTAGAAGGTCAGTGTTAAAATAGAAGATTAACATATAAAAACAAAATTGAAGTTTTTTGTGGATAATTTTTTTTTTCTAAAACACGTAGAAACACCACTGAGTTTCAGGAACTTTACCGATGCCCTAAATTTGGTTTGAATCGTTTGAATTTATGAGCGATGATTTGAATCTCAAAAACAATTTGATGGTAAAAATTATTATTTTTAGATTTGCTCGAAAATTAGAATATAGGGTTTTTTCAAAGTGCTAAAACCAAATCTGATACCCTTCAGATCGCTGTAAAATTCAATTATATCGTTTTAAAAAATTGGATCAATCTAAACTTCACTATTTTTGGATCACGAATAATGTTTTTATATTACACATAAATATTATGGTCATGGTGAGAACCATGACTAGGTTCTCATCTGTCTACATATTATAAAATAAAAAGATTATTTGTTATCCAGTAATAGTAAATATAACACATTTACACCACCGTTAAAACCATTTTCGTAGAAAAAAATAATAAGAAAAAGTAATATTAAATATTAGAGAGACCAAATTTTTTTAATGATATCAAATTTTGAGTATTCTGACAGGTCTATTGAGTTGCATGTAACATAGAACAGTATTGTGTTAGGGTAAAAATATATTTTTTACTACGAAAATGGTTTTAGAGGTGGTGTAAATGAGTAAGTAATATTTACTATTACTTGATAAAAAATAATATTTTTATATTATAATATGTAGACGAAAAGTGAGAGTGTGGTGAGAACGAGAACTAAACAGTGATATCTGCGTGGTCCTTAGGCCGGTTCGCGAAGGAAAAAGAAAAAAACAAACATGTAGACGGATAAGAACCTAGTCATTAAGGCCATAATATTCATGTTTAATATAAAAACATTATTCGTGACCCAAAAATAGTGAAGTTTAGAGTGATCCAATTATTTAAAACGATATAATTGAATTTTTTTTTTTCTATTTATATTTATATTTTTGGGAATCAAATAATGTTCAATATATATATATATATATATATATATATATATATATATATATATATATATATATATATATATCCGTGTCGCCTTATGTCTCTTTCCTTCACTAAAGCAATGGCTAACAACTCCAGTTCAGCTCTGAAGATGGACCATGTGGTAGGTCGGAAATAAATAAAACAAATAATTTATTTTTTTTATATTGATCATTGACTGATACCCAAAATATATCAGATTTTATATAAAAAGAGTCATCAAATCATTACTTTTAAAATTAACGTTAGGAGGGAATCGCTGACTACGTTTATCTATTACCAACGTCAAAACAAATTCTCATTAATGATGGAAAAAATAAAAATAAGAATTTTTATAGCTATTTTTCTCAATATGGTGAAAATGAAATCGCCAACTGCCGTAATGCATGTTTGGAACCAAAAGCCAAACTGCTCTCCGAGAACAATACATCAGTCTGGGTTCTGGGGCAAACTGCCAATTTAACAGAGCGAAAGGATGTTATAGCTCAGTCTGAATCGATCCAACTTAAACTTAATAGTGGCACTAAAATAGTCTTCATAAATCATACAGTGAGGAGAAGGGAGTATTTTTGGTCTACGCATCAGTTAAATTTAGAAAATAATTAACATAATTTTTTTTTATTAACACTTGGTGATATGAATGGTGACATTCCATACATTTTTTTTTCTTCATTTTTCTAACAGTATCCACGTTACATTATTTTTTATGTATTTTCAAATACAAGACAGATTATTTTTTCAATATCCACGGACGGCACAAATTTGTATGCTCCTAGGTAAAATAATAATATTGGAAAACGTGTTGACTGAACTTGGCCAGTCAACAATTTCAGTTTTCACGGTATTGTAATTTCATCTTATTCTTTTTCTAAAAAACTGCTTTTTCATTTTTTTATAGGATACAAACCAAAGACGAAATTAACAATTTTGAGTTTTTTGTAATTGTGGAAGTTTGAAGGAAATTCTACATATTTGCTGTTCATGATCCTTACGAATGTTTATAAATTGGATAAAAATCTACAGTAATATGTCTACATTAATAATAAACAAACTGCAGCTAATACCGACTGCCACCGACTTAAGACTATTTGGAATGAATACACTGATGGACAAAATTAACTTGATTTATTTAGCTATTTTGTAGGGAATTTGATTACTTTTCGAAAGGCAAAAAAAAAAAAAAAAAAAAAATTGAACGGACGTATTTTTCATTATTATATATATTGTTTCTACGCATCTTGAAATGTAGAACCTCATTTTTTTTCTTGGTCCATTATTGAAAATAATAAGCCAAAAGCTTTAATTTAGATTTTTTTTTTATGTCTTGGTATGCTGATTCCAAAACACTTTATATTTTCCCTCTATCTTTAAAAATGAGTGAGTTATAAAATTTCTAATCAGCCGCCACGATTTGAAACGAAATGGCGGATGGTTATTTCGAGTTCCGAGGATTTTGAACCTGTGACTTTGTTTCAAAATCTTAAGAAAATAGCCGGGATAGTGTACGCGCGGATATCGTAAAACCTTGAATTTTGAGAGTTGTTAAATTTTTTTTTCTTGGTTGATTACAAAGGCTCATTATAGAAAATAATAAACCGAAATATCAGAGCGATCATAAAACCACAAGAAATACCCGCTAAATGTTATTTCTAACGCATTTTAAGATGATTACATTTTCTTTTACAGCCAATTCTGTATTACAGCCGCTGCTCAAATATCCTGCGAATCACCATTCAGTTACTTTCGGGTATTAAAGCTTTAAAGGAGATTGAAATTGAAAGAGATTGTTAATTTTCGGTTTCTTTAAGGTTTTTCCTCTCCATTGGTAATTTAAGTTTACGGTGCCGTGAGACTGGTCGTATTACTACCGTTAAAATTCACTGTGGTCATTAACATTACATTAAAGGAAAATGAAGAAAAGAATTAGACGCGTAAAAATTTGTTTATAGGACTAGATTTAGAGCTTAAAATTTAAAAACTATAATGTTTTTAATGGAGGAAGTATAGTTGACCGTAAAATAATTGTAGAAGAAGTTGATTGGGAGATGCGGTCAGTGAAGAAGAAAAATACGGAAATAAAAAACTTATTTAATTGTGTGCCGACATTTCATCAGGACAGGACGACAGACTTGGAGATCTCTAAACCAGTGCTGTATTATTTTAAGTTTAAACTATAGAGTGTCTTAGTTATAGTTTTAAATATTTGCCAAAACGATATTAATCAGCGTCGTGGAAGCCGCTCTTCCCTAAAATAGAAGAGCAATCTTGGTTTTATATATATATATATATATATATATATATATATATAGAGAGAGAGAGAGAGAGAGAGAGTGAGAGAGAGTAAAACAAGTAAATAACCAAGATAAAGAAAATCTAAGTAAAGTAAAACTAAAATTATATATATATATATATATATATATATATATATATATATATATATATATATATATATATATATATATATATATTTGCTTAGTTTGTGTTCAAGATGATTTATTTTAGTTTTACTTTACTTAGATTTTCTTTATCTTGGTTATTTACTTATTTTACTCTTATTTATTGTCTATCTGTTTTCTTGTGTGATATTATTTCACTTTTTTTTAATCATTATTTTCTTCTTTTATTTTTAATTACCTATATATCTTTTTTTTACTCAGTATATACCTGTATCATGAATAGATACAGCCCTACTTAAAAAAAGCCTAAATTAAAAAACCTGTTGCTCCTGAGTGTGGCCGTTTGTATCATTTTTAAATTAATACTGTTAATAAGAAAAATTAATGTTAAAGTATGGAGAATGTAAAAAACAAACAAATAAACGCTCTTTGAGTGACCATATGAACAAAATGTTATATATATTATATCTTAAGGTAATGAATATCTTACATTTCAATTACTGACTAAGCAATAATTATTCAATTCACAATTATACATTATTTTTTATTAGAAATAATAGAATAAGATTAAAACAAAAAGATAATCGTAGAGATTAAAAAAGCAAATACATAAAAGAAGAGACAAATGATCTAATGAATGATAGAGTAATGTGCTGTCGATGTGAGTTATTCTGTATTTTATTTGCTTGTATATGATTTTTGTTTTTTCTGTCCTGAATTGACGAAACGTTGACTGGTTAGTTATTTACTGGTAATATAGAGATTTAAGACTTTGTTTTTAGAATCTTCCTATTGTATCCAAGTAATGATACATATTTATCTATTTATAGGTTTTGTCAGCTGAAATATTTTATAACAGGAACAGCGTTTTATTTTCTGAATTACACCACTAATTTATCACTAACGTGTACTCGAATCTACAAGGAAATAATTTAAAAGTTGGCTATAAAGAATGACAACAAAGGTTAAGAAATAACAATTTAATCTAGACGGGGCAGAAAGAGAAAATGTTTTCAGTATGAACTCCACCACTTCTGATTAAAGGATAAATATTTAAAGGCAGCCGTGAAGGTCAACTAGGAAATACTGAAATTAAATGAGAAATTAATGAGTCGTTTCAATTAATCCTTTATTACCGCACTCTCTACCCTAAACCGCCAAGATTGCAAATCCCTATTCAAGTTCAATTATTGAAATGGAATTTCAAATACTTGATAAATCTGCAGGCAAGGAATGATGGATAATTCAAATAACAACAATTACTGGTAAATAATTACCCACGCTGACTCTGAGAATATTATAGCACGCTATTAACTTGCGAAGAAATACAATTAGTAGCACTGCAATTATCGTTCTATATAACAGAGCCTCGGTGTTGTCTTCTTTTCAAACACCGAGAAGAATCATCAAGAATAAATATGTAAGAAAGTTTAAAAATGAATACGCGCTGGTATTGGCCTAGGAGCCGGCGCTGGTTCAGAAACCCTGATTTTGTGGTCAAAAGTCAAAAAATTATTTTGCTGTAGTATATAATTTTAGAGGTGGAAATGTTTCTATTTTAGCCAGCTAATGTAAAACACTTGCTCCATTTTTTTTCTTTTGATTTCTAAGTAAATTAAGTAAGGTGAGATGTAAACGCTATTATATTAATCCAATTAATTATATAATCCAAAATGAAATTATAACCTCACAGTCAAGGCGCAATAGAGAAAATATATTCATTTTTTTGAAATAAACTTCCAATGGACGCGATAGTTAAAAGAAAAATAGTAGGAACAAATTAAATAACATGGTGAAAAAAATTCATGAGCATGCCGGTGTTTTTTTGACGTTCAAGATGTGAATTTTTTTTTAAAAGAAAATTTTTAAATAGTACGAAATAGCGTTTAAAGAGACTGAAAATGAGTTTCTAACAACTGAAGTCGGTCAACAAATTTTAGCAAAAAAAAATATTAAATTAAAAACTGCGAAATATGGCAAATTTTGGATATTTTATTATAGGATTTGTAATTGCCACAGGAACTTGTTTTAGGGCTTAAATTGTGGCTTTTGTTAGTGTCTATCTATCAGAAATATTTTTGCACAAAAAATAATAACTTTTCACGGAAATTGAGATAATTTAAAAACAGTTTTTTGTTTTCAAAAAAAGATTTAAATCAGGGCCAAAATGGTCCTTGAGTAATTTTTCATAGCGATTTCCGAATTCCCGAGGTGTTTCTCTACATATTTTCCTAATAACCATATTTTCACGAAACATATGTGAGGTTCGATTAAGTACCTAAAAATGCCTTTGAACATCGGAGTGAAATTCTTTCTTGCTACGGCCGGTAGTGGAGAAGTGAAGAAGAAAAATACGGAAATAAGAAACTTATTTAATTGTGTGCCGACATTTCATCAGGACAGGACGACAGACTTGGAGATCTCTAAACCAGTGCTGTATTATTTTAAGTTTAAACTATAAAGTGCCTTAGTTATAGTTTTAAATATTTGCCAAAACGATAGTAATCAGCGTCGTGGAAGCCGCTCTTCCCTAAAATAGAAGAGCAATCTTGGTTTTATATATATATATATATATATATATATATATATATATATATATATATATATATATATATATATATATAGAGAGAGAGAGAGAGAGAGAGAGAGAGAGAGAGAGAGAGTAAAACAAGTAAATAACCAAGATAAAGAAAATCTAAGTAAAGTAAAACTAAAATTATATATATATATATATATATATATATATATATATATATATATATATATTTGCTTAGTTTGTGTTCAAGATGATTTATTTTAGTTTTACTTTACTTAGATTTTCTTTATCTAAGTGAGGAAGTGAGGAAGGGTGAAGGAAGGTTCTCTTTATCACTTTCCAGCGCTCGAAGCCCAACCCTTAAAAGGCTTCATCTGTTTTCAAAAACACCTGTATTTACATTTTCTCAATTTCCAGGAAAAGTTATAATTTATTGCGCATATTTTTATTGTAGGTACACTCTAACAAAAGCCACACCCCAAAACAAGTTGTAGGATCTGTAATAAATCCTCCAAAAATGACCATATTTCGCGGTTTTTAATTTTTTTTTTGCGAAAAATGTTTGACCGACTTTAATTGTTGGAAACTCATTTTTAATCTCTTCAAACGCTATTACTATTTTTTATTTTTCTTAAAACAAAATTTTCATATCTTAAACGTGAAAAAAACTTTTCGGCACATTTATTTTTTTTTTTTCATCACGTTGCTACATACCGATTTTATCTAAATATATACAATTTGTTTCTACTATTTTTCTCCGAATTATCACGTCGAGAAAGTCCATTGGAAATTTATTTCAGAAACTGAATATATTTTCCCTACCGCGGCTGGACTATTAATATACAATAAATACTAAAATAATTACTAATACTAATAATATAATAAATATATACTGCCAATAAATAATAATAAATAATAATAATAAATAAATACTACTGGTATACAATATTTGCTAAGTATTTTAACACTATCGGACTAATATTATACGGTTTAGAGCCTTTGTATTCACCCCAATAAGAATTGATATAGGAGCTAACTCCCTGGTACTTCAGTTTTTCATCTTTATCTTCCATATTATTTCTATTTTTCTCTGTGTTCATATTTATGTTTGTTTTTATATATGCTTTTTTTTTTACACTACTATATTGCTCCTTTTTTGTATCTTTTTTTTTTTAGCCCATATGAAGACTTGCAATGTGTGTCGAAACGTTGGCATTCAATAAATAGTTACTATCATATTATTTTATTCTAGACTGCCACCCGGACCATCCCTTTCTTAAAAGTAACTTTTCCTCATAATTTCTCAAAACTTATTACATGTCACGGAATGAAGGATTGGTCACGTATTAGATTACAATATGCGCTAGAAATTTTTTTTTTAAATTAACATAAATCTGAAGATATTTAAGGATTCATTTTATATTCTTAATCTGTTCAGAGTTTGTTTTACGATTAAATAATGCAAGGGAGGCCAGTATCTGGGAGTTAATCTTAATGAGAACTGCAGCCTACATTTTTTAGAGCTAAGAAATGAAGAAATCCTAACACGTTCATGATTTTTATTCTGATTCTGAGGAGCTCGGGTTGAATTAGTAATTAAACTTGGAACGGCTTCCCTAACAGAAGAGATATTTATTATTATCTTTAATAAATTATTATTTTTTGTTCGGTGGGAGCGCTAATTATTGTTTAGATACTGGGTTTCTGATTAGGAATAGATTGCTGTCGGCATTGAGGGACTTACAATTTTTTAGTGATAGGATGTCGGTGGCCATATTTTAGGGGCGGTGGTTTAATATCGCATAGATAAACATACATTTTCCTAACGAAGACAGTAATGATGAAATTAAATGCGAATTTTATGGTAAACTACAGTGGGTTTACGATAAACTACCGCGAAACTGCATGAAAATAATAAATATTAGGAGACGCGAACAATTGTCTTGGAATGTAATAATTATCGTGGTATTACCCTCCTACAATGTGCCTAAAAGATGCTATCTAATGTCCTCTTTCTGAAGCTCCTCCCGTTCGCTGAACGAGTAATTGGCAACTATCAGTCTGGATTTAGAAGGGATAGATCGACGGTGGATCAAATATTCGGGCTCCGCACAACTCTGGAAAAAGGTTTGGAATATAAAATGATCACCCACCACCTTTTTATAGATTTCCGAAGCGCATACGATAGCGTAAAGAGGCCAAAGCTCTACGAAGCTCTGCATGATTTCGGAATCCCAGCAAAGCTCATACACCTAATTCAAATTATCATGAATGATATATGTATATTTGGACCCGTTAAGAAGAGAACCAGTGGAAGAGGCGCTATAACAGAGAGATATATGAACACTTTGGGGAAGTAAACGCCATACGTTTTATGAAGTGTGATCGACTGAGTTGGGCAGGTCACGTGCCAAGAATGAATGAGGAAGAAATCCCCAAGAAACTGCTGGTAGGGAAGCTGGACCGGTCGAGAGGAAGAGGGAGACCAAGGCTGAGATGGGAAGACGCTGTCACCTGGCAAAGGCTCATTTAGGAGGCCAAAGTCCACATCGGACTATAGTACCATTGGAAGTAAAGTAAAGTAAGGAGACACGAACGCAAAGGTGGGAAGGAAAGAAGTATATTATCCGAAGATCGGTAAATAAAGTTTGCATGAACATAATAATGATAATGGGATCCGACTAATAAACTTTATTAAACTATCTCGAAAAACCTAACAATCAAAAGAGATACGTTTAAACATCAGGATATTTATCAGTATACGTGAACAACGCCGGATTCACAAACACGAAATAAAATTGATCATTGAACACAGGCTGCAAAATAGTACAATTAACGTGAGGGCTTATAATGGGGCAGAATGTGGGTCAGATCATGAATTAGATGAATTTAATATAAGAAACAGAAAAGAAAGCCGTATTTGTTCAGAAAATTCTGATCTAGATAAATTGAAAAACCCTTCAATTAGAAATCAATTCGCGGTAGATATCAAGAATAGGTTTGAAGCCTTAGAGTCCTTTAGACGAGAATCGCGAAAATATAGACAAGTCATGTGTCGGTATTATGGATAATATTAAAGAGGTAGAGTATTTTGTGTCTTCGGAAAAGGAAGTGTAAAAAGAACAAACCATAGTTAGATAATGATTGTCTAAACTTGTGTGAAAAAAGAAAAGCCACTAAATTAAAAACTCTTAATAATCCCAGCGAAAACAATGTTGCCAACTTTCGAGCCTTAGTGAACGAATTATTATTATATTCGTGTATATATATATATACACATATATATATATATATATATATATATATATATATATATATATATATATATATATACCCATGTTTTTTCTGTTCTATTTATTCTAAACAACAATCGTGTAACTTAATAGATTAATAACAATACAACACAAAACACATAAATCAAAGTTGCAGCTATATAAAACTTAGCTAGTTTATAACGTAGAGAACATAACAGAATTTCTGGACTTACATAACTACGGCAAAGCGAAAAGAAAATTGCAGCGTTACCAACTCCGGAGTGATCCTAACTTGGCCCCATTTACTCTAATGGTAAGAAAAACTTTTTGTGAATCATAATAAAGTTATGAGAAAATGTGCAGGACTGGCATAACGCAGGAAAAACAAAACTTATCAAGTCGGGAAGTGCCGGAACTCGGTCATAGCACCTGTACCACTATAATTGCCTCGGTCGTTTTTAGGCAGAATTTTCGAACTTATTTTTTATTGGCCTGTCCTGGTAATAAAAAGAAAAAAGTATATCTCCATCTTTATGATAGTGTAATATTGAATGGTTTTACAAATCCATTATAAAAGATATATCATTATTTCACAGTGATTACAAATGTTTATAAAATTCACAGTGCTTGGTATTATTTAAAATTATTTCTATAAGAGATAAATAAATAAATAAATAACTTATCAGTTATCGCGCCATTTTATAATTAGAGATAAGTCTCTTTGGACAGCGTCCAACGGTAAAGAGCTTCTTCCTCCTGGTAGCGAAAACACCATTTAAAATGTTTAAATGGTTTCTAACTTTTTTTTTTTTTTAATTTACCTTTATTGTGATAGAACCCTGCATCGAGAGTTTATTTTAGACCAAACTTTGTAATGAGTTAAAAGGGATATTTAAAGTATACAAATAAATAATATTTTATTATTGAAGAGATCAGTTTGAAAGTAGGTTTAACTAAAATAAGTTTTGAGAAAATCGTGTCCTATTTTTTTAATGTGATATATTTTTAACAGTTTGACGCTTAATAAAAATCAATACCAATATTTTATGAAATAAAAATAAAAATTCAATATTCTAATAAAAAATTCAATATCCTAATAAAAAATTCAATATACTATTAAATAAAAAAATATTAAAAAGCGAAGAGCACTCACATAAATAATAAAAGCCCTTCTGGTCTTTCTGGGGTAATGCTATAAACCGTGCTCAGTGTTATTATTGCTGTAAGAAGAACGGTTAACCGACTAGTAATAATTAAAATAATAAAATATTACAGACAATATAATGAGATTTATTATCTTTTAATAATAATTATATTTGTAAGGGAAAATTGGCAAGAGACAGTCCCTACCTGCCATTGATCCGAAACCCTTCAAATATTTAGTGATTTAATCAGCACTAGACGTCAGAGTCCAAAGGCAGTTAATAATTGAGTGATTCTTAAGTCCAGTGCCATTTTAAATGGTTAATTAAATGTTATAACGGTTTAATATAGATTTTTAGTAGGGGAAGATGCGAAAATATCGTCTCCCTAAGTCAAATTGAAAATATAAAATATTAATCTAAAGTTTAAAATATCCAAAAAATTTATAAAATAGATGCAAGAAGCTATAAACGTAACAAACAATCTTTCCTCTGAGTAAATAAAACAATAATTTCCGAAGTGTTAAGATATTAAAAGTGTGGCCCTAATTACGTCCACCAATTAATTTCACAATTTACTTTTGAAGTCAGGGACATTTAAATAAAGGCAAATGAATTCCCAAAACGAAATTTATTTACATTAAAATACTTAAAACGTTTAGATAATCGATTAATTTATTTTAAAAAATGCGACAATTTTCTTATCCATTCATTATGATTAATCATCGAAACAAAAATTTCAAATTCATGAATCACGTCGTACATTTACCCATTTTTCATGTTTGTCTTCGGTCGAGTTGAATGAACTTTGAGGAGGGACGAATTTACGATTCGACCTATGAAGTAATGGCAGCTTTCTCTACTTCAACGGGTCAACGTACGGGCATCAGACAATTCAAGAGCATGAAAAAAATACTCTGATCTACGAAAAGCAATGATAAAATAGAAAATATCTTTCCTTGATGCATCGGGATAGCGTTCTCAAGTTGAAAAAAACTATAACCAATTTCTCCTCGTTTTATATTTGAAAAATACTGAGCCAAAACACAAACCGTCACAACTATTTTACTGTCAACAGTCAACTAGGCAGTACTCAAGTATTTCAAGAGTTTTTCAGGAGGTTACAATATTATTGACGCTAGCTAACAAGGGGAAGGGACGAATTTAGGCGATGGAACGGATTTCGGGCACCTAACCTTAAAACACATCGAAATGCTGATCAGAATCCAACAATAATATATCTCTGATTCTATATTATTTATTTGGAATCAACTTATAGTTTTAAGACAAAACTAGCTGGTTACTCATTCTTGAGATGGTTCTCTGAGATGGTTCATAGCGTTACCCGAGAAAGACCAGGAGGCCATATCAGGTATGAAGGTATAAATGAAGGTATCATTTATATCCCTGTTCTTCGCGCTTTAATATTTCTTATTTAGTAGAATATTGATCTTAGTATAAATTAATTAATTAATAGCATGTAAATTTATTGTAAACATTAATAACGTAATAATAATAGCATAACTATGTTAAGCTTTAAAAAGCCATAAGCGAAAGGTTTTTAAGTGTGCCTTTACCGAATAAACTAATAAACTTTGTTTGTTATTCAGAATCAATCGATATTGCGGCGATTGATCTGATTTTTCAACAAATGAAATAAAATAAAATTTGGTACGTCAGCCATTTTGTTTCAAGATTGCGAAAAAAACAGGCTGCTACAAACCTTTTTCGGTTCTAAAGTATAATAAGAAATTTGGTTCAAAATGGTTCAGCCGTTTTTCTAAGAAATGCAGACAAAACAGCAAACAGAGCGTTTTAAGATAACGGATGGCAGTTTGTCCTTCTTGTGGTTCTACACAACAAAGGAAAAAATGTTTCGTCGAAATCAGTTCAGACGTTTTTTTGTGAAAAGCAGACCAGACAGCAATTTAGAAGAAATGTTTTGTTCATAAGATTTGAATTATAAAATAGGCAATGAAAAAAATTATTGAATTATTTTATCGATGTATTTCAAATAAACAGTCTATAACCACAGATACGAAATATAAACTTGATAACGAGATCGTCCGCTCCCTATCTATCGTAATACGGAAACCCATAAATCTACGAATGGTGGTTGGCTAAATTAAACTCAACACAACCACTACACAAGATTTACGAGAACATTTCATTTTATCTTCCAACTGTAATATTTTATAGAATAAATTAATTTATCTTGTTTTGATCGATTTATTTACGAAAGTTGGGTAAAATATCAACACAACTAACATTTAAAAACCATTATCTGAATAAACTATTTGAGATTGAGTACATTCATAACTAGTCAAAGTGTTGATTCTGCAATTAAAGAAAAAACTTTAAATTACTTCAAGAAACTAATGAAGAGAATCATCTTCTCTTGAATGCAAGAATAATGCATTCTTTCAAATGGAGTTCAAAGTGCTACGAATTTATTAAATAAATCTGTTTTAATATACCTAGTCATACATAATGGGGACCTATACAGTATAAATGGATAGAAAAAAAGGGAATATTTTTTTTTCTCCTTCATACATAATTGAAGGATAAATACATTAAATACATCGAGGAAAAGGTGTTAACTTCAATGAAAACGATCTTTCTACATGATGCATGACTTAATCGATAATGAATAACAATCATCAATCGAAAGTGATAATAATAATAAAAAAATAACTAAATTAATACATTGGTGGATTTGTAGTGGAATTGATGTCTATGAATAATGAAAATTTGTGTAGTAGTGCTTCCAAACTCTTATGATAGTACATTCATTTACTTTCTGTATGTTTACACGTCCAGATACAAGGAGCTTTCTTTATGTTGGTACGCACTGATGCATAGGACGGGATATACTTGTAAGGAGCCGCAACGCGAAGTAGAAAGTACCCGACTACAACACCAACTAATTTTTTTTTTTATTTTTTACAGGTACTGTGATGAGGGATGTGCTGTCTCTGATCTGCATATATGTGATAATATCATGTTCTGTCCTGATGATACATCATAATTCTTAATCGTTTATATATACATACATAAATATTTATACACATAAATACACACACACACAAAAATATATTCTCTCTCCTCTCTCTCTCTCTCTCTCTCTCTCTCTCTCTATATATATATATATATATATATATATATATATATATATATATACACGCTTAATATAAGCATAAAACTATTCCTCATATCCCAAGCATATTCCTAAAAAATAATCCCATAACAATTCCTAAACAATTCTATCCACCCATCAAAAACCTTGAAATCACTTTTGACCAAATTTTTTCCGGAAAATCCAAGTCTCTGATATTTCTCGTCGTATCTTTACCACCTTTAAGCGACTAAATTACCTTCGCACCAATTCCCATTTGAAATCCAAAGACTCCTAGTTACCTCCTTAATATTCTCCCACTTTGACTACGGTAGAATAGTAGGATACTAGTGTACGGGGGTGTCCTTTAGGACTTCAAGACAAATGGAGGAATTCCATTTCGTCTTCCATCCGTCGGTAATACTTTTCCCACCTTCAAATTCCGCATATTCCCGTCAATTCAGTTCCAAAAGAATTGTAAATAGGTAATCCTTAATTTCAAAAATAATTTGTACCTAATCATGTATAAATGTATTATTTGAGCTTGTTTCATTATTATTAATTCATTCTCTTTTAAACTATATTTATTTTTAATTTATTAATATTGGAAGTTTGTTTTTGTTAAAGGGCTTAAAAGTTTTGCCATTACGATTTGTTATAATTTACCTGTTTTTACTTATTCTTTTGTTTTCTTAAATTATTTGCTGTTTCCCTAGTTCTTTTTTGTTTTACTCTAATGCTCTAAAGCTCAAGTAATATTGCCTGTAATGTCATTCTAAAGAGACGAGTCCCGCAATAAATAAAGAAGTTATTATTATATGTGTGCTGAATGAATGGACAGTAGTGAGCAACCACAGTGAAACAGTTGATGTTTATGAAAAAATCACTTCCAGATAAAAGCCGGTAAATGGTTCGAAGTTGGACACGCAAGTGCACTAAAAGTGGAGCCGGCCCTATTAATGGGAGAATCTTGCTTGTTCCTAAGTTGGAGGAAACAAAGGGGCAATCTAAAAACCTCTATTAAGAAGGGAGAGCATCTATTAAGCATAATCATTGTGACATTATATTTCAGCTTAGTATAGATATTAATGAGGCTGTATATTCTATTTTACAAGAGAAACGAACGCTTTCCTAGAAAATACATCTTTCAGCCTCATGTCCGAGCTGCTATTCTGGTGCGGGCCATTCTCCGTCTCCATTTCAAACATTCGCAAATCGAATATCATGGCTCGTAAGCAGCATCCTCATTTATCACAAAGAGTATGTGTGTCTGAATAATATATCATAACAAACCATTCTATATTATTATAATTGGGGATGATATATCTCTCTACGTAATTCGCGCTTCCAAACGTGGAAATGCAGCAGAGCAGTATTTAATGACAAATGTAAAGACCTGATAATTACTAATGCTGCACTAGAGAACGCGTGAAGGTAGTTAAATTAATTAATCGGTTTTATGACATGGTGCACTCTAGAAAATTAAAGATAGCCTGACTTGATTTGGCGAAGAAAAAACAAACGTATGTATATATTTACATTTATAAGAATTAAAAACACCAGGAAGGCCACTATCACATTGCACAATGAATTTAGTAGTAGGGAAATAGTAGTTTCAGTGATAGATATATAGAAGGCACAGGGAGCCATAAATAGGAAGCGGATTTATGTGTATTCACATATTTTTTAATAAGCCTTGTACACCCTTCGACATTTTACTTTACATTTTATACAATTCCAAAATCAAATAAAGCATTTCTTATTTTACATATTTGTACATATTTAGAAGATATTGCATATTTTTACATATTTGGAGGGAGATACTACATATTATTGTCCATATTTAGACAAGAAAGAAAACTCATATTAAAGATAAAAAAAAAAAAAAAATTTAAAAACGTAAGCAAGACATTCGAATAAATCCCACGTATCTAACATTTGAATACCATCTGTTTATTTATTCCGCGAATGGCTCATGTTGTTTCTCCTATCAATTCTCTTTATACTATTCAGAGTTATACTATTCCATGTCGAGACGTTTGCTAGTGTCAAATTTTGTATGTTGTTAAATGCCAAAAATTAAATCGATCCCAAAAGCCATGTCATACAAGTCATAATACATTTGCGAATTTTCTAACAAAACTTTTCGCGGAAACAGAGATGCTTTGTTCCGTGAGAACTGTAAGTAAAAGTTACGTACAATTTTCAATTTTTGAAAATTTAAAAATGTATGTAATTTCGAATAATTTTGAGGAGTAAAGGTTTATATTTCGTTTTATTTTTTCTATATTCTCATGCATTTATGAAAAAATAGATACATATATCTGTCCGTATTTAAACTTTGATTTCACATATAATTCAGGGCTCTATTTCATAATAAAGTACAAAAGTACATATACAAGCGAGAAAAGTACAAGTAGAAAGGTTCGTGTTGAGAGGTTACAAATTACTCATCGTCATTAGAAAATAATAATTTTATTTTTAATATAACTATTTTAAATGTCACCGTATTTCAACATTATAAGAATGTTTTAACAATATATAACAACTAAATAACATCTTGTACTTAACTTCATACACACCCCCTGTTTCAAAATAAAGTACAAGTACAAGTTAGACTATGACTTATTAAGCCAATGAATAATAATAAAATGTTAAAATACGATAACATTAAAAATAGTAAATTAAAAAAAAAAAAACTTTGAACAAAATTATTATTATCTAAAGACGATAAGTAACCTATAACATCTAAAAACAAATCTTTCCATTAGTATTTTTACTATTCGTACTTTTATACTTTATTATTGAATAGTGCCCTGGTATCTTGAATTATTACATTATTTATTTATTTTTTTTTTAATTTCTTTATTATTAATTTTTGTTTTTAAATATTTCTCATATTTTTTTCATATTTGGGAAAATATAATTGCATATATATGTATATATTTAGCTTTTTATTTTACATGATTATATGATCACATCAATTCATTAAAGTTACTTGTTAAATATGATAACGAGAATACAATGTGAAAATAACTTGTGATTAAACAATAAACCCTATAAATTTATATATATATATATATATATATATATATATATATTTATATGTTTATGTAAAGGTTCTCTTAAGTTTATGATTTATAAACCCTTTTTAAAATTCCTGTTTTGAATTATATATTCCTGGAAAGTTGCGAGATTATAGAATCGATTCAGCTCATGCACGATATTTCTCTATTAAGGGCGTCAGACGTGTGGCAGTCTGGAATTATGTTTTTATATCTCGTCGTTTCTTTAATCCGCGCTTCCCCGAACCGATGTATAAAAGAGACTGTTGAGCGGGGGTCTGGAACCTACAAGACCCGAATAGACAGTTGCATAGTATCTTGATATGTTATTTATGTGGAATCCTCATAAAATTCAGAAACGACAAGAAAAATTCTTTCCATGCCGCATTCATGGGAGACATTCAATGGACAAATGCTTCATATTGCCTTATACTTTCCATATTCCATCATTGCAAACGCTCAAAGCTCCTGTTTGGCTTCGATATGCCATTCTTCCATATACTGTAAAATAAATGGAGTTAATATTAAAAAGTCTATAATGCCACAAACACCGTCATTAACTATTAATTGGAATTAATGAAGTGGAGGGGATAAGACTCTGTCTTTACACGGAGTATGCAAAGGGTTTCTTTTTCTTCTTATCTAGTGGTAAGTATTCTTCCTACTTTATGTAAGGAACAGTTCACAGTTTTTTTTTTTTTTTTTACTCACTAAGTAAGTTATCTTCTTTTTATACGTCTCTTACTCCTACCATCTGGAAGATATATCACGAAAGATTTATTACTGATTCACTGATAACTTTTTCTTGGGAAAAATACACCCTGTCTGTAAGGGTTCCAACGATGTTTAAGAAACACCCCTTCTGATTACATTCAATTTTAAATAATCAATAGAATATTTTACCCTGTTTATATTTCATGCTATTCAGTATTTGAAGTGGCCAAAGAAATGCGGGAAAAAATATTTACAGATTCAAGTATAAATTTATCTTGCAGGCCCTTAAAGATAAAGCCTTTAAGATATATTATACATACAATTTCTGACTAAGCCTAGTGGACTGCCGAAAAAATATTCCTGTGAAGGAGCTGCAAAGAAAAACAGTCCCATTTTTCTCCCTCCTCCTACTTACAGAAGGCTTTATAAATCAATATTTTATGACCAAAGGGACGTCATGAATTATACATCTTGATATTACAAAATGCATGAATATTCAAAAATCTTTATCCATGAAAATATATAACACATGGTATAATAGCGAGTAGATACGACTTTATAACTAATACTTCGTCATTAAACAATACGATGATTATTTAAAATTATAGCCTAGTTCCGATCTAGTACAGATGAAGGGAAACCTTAGAAAAATAACACACCCAGAAGACCCAAAACATTTTTGAGAATCATAAACAGGTTATTGGTCGTAACAGCGATTCCTACTGCAGAGCACTATGGCTACTAAATTTTATAGAGTCACGATTTGCGTGACACGAGTTATTGAGAAAATACCCGAAATATTGGCTGGTTCTTCCACAACATTTTTGTTACAACACATAAATATCCTACTGTATGACGTAGGATTATTAAAAAGTTATAGATAAACAAAAAAATACCTAAATATTTAATCAGTTCTTTACTGCCAAAATATCGAGATAACTATTTATGATAAGGTTTTATAGGTCGTAATCTATTTCGTGTTGACTTTTGTTTCACGCAAATATTATACTGTATAAATAAAGTAAAACCTCGTTACAACGCTCCCGTTTTTAACAATTTCCTGCCTATAACGCTCTTTTCTCTCAGTTCCGGTACCAGTTTTCGGTTTTCCTATGAAACTTTATTCTTTACAACGATCCAATTTCTCGGTTATAACGTTCAGAATGAATTTTTCTGATTTTTTTTTTTTTTTTGGACATTTAATACGATTGTTTTGATTTCACGTTCAAGAAAGCATGTCGCAAAAATATTTATTATTTTTCTATTAAAGAAAAAATTGATTTATTTATAGAATTTGACAAATCTAATGTAAATCAAAAGATTTTGACGCGTCTTAAAACATGAAATGAAGAGGAGGAAGAGAATGGAACTGATTTCCTTAAGCAAAATAATGAAAAAAAAAATCGATGATTACTTTAAATCAGAAACATAAAAAATGCAGAATTAAATGTTTTTATTTTATTTGTAGTTTAAATTAATTAATACAATTTGATAAAGTTGATGATTACTTGGTTATAGCGCTCTTTTTCTCTGGTTCCTAGAAGTGCGTTATAACGAAGTTTTAAATTTTAAATTTATTCCTTATCAACTTTATAATTTTTCGTATAGTATTTCACCAAAAGACTAGCAATATTACGCATTTTGGCAGGAACTATTTTCACACCAAATTGTATTTATGCAGTTGGGGATAACAAATTTTCAATCCCTTGATAGTTTCTTTCTGTTCTGTTTTAAGAAACGGGGATTTATCCCATTCTGAAACTCAACCTAAACTTCCACTTGCCGCAAAAATTTAAAAGAAAAATTAAGGCCTAGTGATGGATAACCACCAATATGGCTGTTGAAAGATCCAACTTAATCAACATGTCGCAATTGATGTATTCACAACTCGTCATACTTCACATTAGCGAACTATCGTGGCTGATTTGTGACACATCAGTGTTTAAGCTTCATCCTCCCAAAAGGGCAGTTCTTTTAAGTTCAGGATATGGATTTAACGAGACAATTACCCACTTACACTACCTTACCTTATATAAATATTTGGAAATAATAAACCATGTGTAATAGTTTTCGCTCTCATTAATATTAACTTTATATTAATAAAGCAACTTTTTTTCACGCTGCCAACGGTCCTTGTTTCACTTGCACGAAATGGTACTGATTGAGTCGTACACGGATTAATAAATACCCTTTTGATACTTAATGCTTCTTCGGTAGTCTAACGCAGGGGTTCACAGAAGTCACTGCGTACCATTACGTAGACCACATGGTCGTATGATATTAGTATTCGTTGGTAAAAATTTGTATTCATAAAAAAAAAAAAAAAATATATAAACTGATTCACAAAAGTTTATTTAACAAATATATATACAGTCGAGCCTCTATATATCGAACATGAAGAAAAAGAATTCGATATATGAAAATTTCGATAAATAGAAAGATTATAATTTTTCACCCTTTTCAGGTTAAAGAAGTATCAAAGGCAATTTTTTGGAGTTAATGATATAACAATGAAAAATTTTTAGGGCCAAAGAAAACCAAAACTGAACGATCAATAACACTTATTTGAAAAACTGTACAAATCACATCTGTGATAGTAAATTTTTTACAAACGTACATTTATAATTTATAAAGGGCATGAATTAAAAATATGCAAATATACATAAAAATTAATTTATTTTTGTTTTCGCGCCAAATAGCTTTCTCTGAATTTCCATTGCATTGAAAACCAGTAGAACTTTTTTTTTCTTATTTAATTATTGTCCATTTTTACGTACGTAAACTAAGAGCTCATTTTGATGGCAATAACATTTTATATTTTTTTAAATTACAATTTTTTTGTTCTATATATAGACATTTTATTTCATATAAAGAATATTTTTTCTAATAAAAATTCAAGGTTCCCAAAAAAAGTTCGATAAATAGAGATTTTCGATATATAGAAGTTCGATTTATTGAGGCTGTACTTTACATTAAATTTACTTAGGAATATATACACTTGAAAATTAAGTTTAAAAAAATCCAAAATCAAAGGTTATAAATTTCACATAACAACAGCAACAGCAAGAAAACTCAAAATGAACCAAAAATTCTGCAAATCAAAGCGTATCCATTAAAACTAAGAAATTTGGATATTTTTAAGAAAAGTACCGATATTTTTCAGCTGAAGCATGTTACTTATTTGATATCAAAGCATCAATGGCTTGATGGAGATCAACTTGATTCTTAAGTTCACTTCAATACTTGAGTGCCTTCTTTTGCTAGGGCAACGGTCGTAGATCGTTTTGTATTTTCATAAAAGCTTAGTAGATCATGTTTATTCATCACACAATTGATGCATTCAACAATATTTTTTTTAAAAATTGTCATCCCTTATTAGACGAGTTAAAAAAATAATTTTATCCATGATTTTTTTTTGTCTGTTAGCGTACCACTTGGAACGTTCTTGCGTACCATCAGTGGTACGCCAACCTCGGTCTGGAAAGCTCTGGTCTAGTATAACAAGGGTCTAATTCAACCTTTGTATCTCCTGTAATTTTCAATAATAAATTACAAGATAGAGTTCTGCCTAACAATAAAAAATACAGATTCGCAGTTTTCAGATTTGTTCCCTAGCCGTGCACATATTGTTCGCCGATATACTGGAGGCAGTTACCGCCATAAAGGAGGAAATAACAGAATTATGGAGGCCTGGAGGAGAGATGAGGTGGGTGGAGACAAGCTGTATAGAACTATTGTGATGGGGTGAAGCCCTATCTCAGAGCACTTAGAGGATCAATCTGTCCAAACCAAAACAGTCGTCCCTCTGTATTGCCCGTCTTCGGGGACAAATTGTGGCCATTGTATGTGTCCCCGGTTGGCACCACAATGGCCACTACCACGCTCACAAATCGATAGACAATTACTCTATTCCAGTTTATTCATTTGATAAGATACTGGTTATGCCCATGTATCCATGTTTCTCGATTTAACATGAGGTCAAATAATTAAATTCAGTGAGATATAAATACAGTAAATACAGGAGATAAAGTTAACCGTTGATGAAATGAAGGCGATGAGAGTTTTATTTTGGGGGGTGAGAGAGAAGGTAATAAGGTATCAAAAATTAAACATAAAATAATGAAACATTCTGTTTAATATATGCCGACCTAATGGCCTATATTATAGGCCTTAAGGCTATGAAAAACTAGATACGAGAATAATAGAAATAAAAGAATATATATCGACGCCGTTTTTTGAAAAAGTTTTTTTGAAAAAGCGGCAAAAATTCGAAATCTAGGTTTCAATTGATTTTGGGACGTAAACACCACCTCTATGGATTCCCGCTCACGTCATATCGAGAAAAAAAAAATCGAATTCGAAAATTTTCACGATCGCAATACTTCCCTTTACTATATACTTCTTATATAGGTAAGGGAAAGTAAAAATTAGAAATGGTCTAAAAATCGAATATTGATGACGTAAGCACCAAATACTAATCACTCTCAGTCGTCACTCTAGCCTTAACCAGTGCTGGAATCCTTTAAGATATATTGTAATTATAAAGGTTTTGCAAGATTACTAAACTCCAATTCTATACAGTAAAGAATAAAATTTTTATTTTACGTTCATATTAGACAATGATTTTGATTGTTAGAACGTAACTATGTTTAGTTCAATGCACAGTTCAATAAAATACAATAGTAAAATACAAAAGTAAAATAAAATGTTTTTTCTGAAATTTAGAAGGTTTATTAGAATGTCACAGGACGCTGAAGTCGATTGACTCACCAGCTATAAATAGTTTTTATCGTAATAAACAGTGTATGCTAATTTTAAGATTTTGGTTTGCTTATTATCCAAATTACCAGGATTATCCGGATTGCCTTTGGTCCCAGTTAGTACGGATAAACGAGACTTTACTGTATATGCAATATTAAGGAAACGGGAGAAGGGCTAAAGATGTAAAGGAGGAACAAAAGAGAAAGTTAGTATCCAATATAAAGAATGAGATAAAAAAAGAAACAAAATTTGTCTAATATTTCCTTATAAAATTAATTCCACTGTATTTAATCTCCTCATTTCTATTATTCTAGTATCTTGCGTTTTTTAGAACCGATGAAGGACTACAACTTAGGCGGAAACGTCAATACACATAACAGTACACAGTGCAGTATATTTCCTTAAAAAAAACAACATATAAATATTAATACGCCCATAAAATCTGAGAAGTTATCTTAAATTATGAATCCCTGTCCTTCTTGTAAGTAATAATAATAATAATGTAGTGTGAAACGAAAAAAAAAACAAACTCTGTAGGGTATTTCATTAAAAAAAGCATATAAATATTAATGCACCCATAAAATCTGAGAAGTTATTTTAAATTATGAATCCGGGTAATTCTTGTAAGCTATAATAATAATCTAGTGTGAAACGAAAAAAAACCTTGTACGTTATCTTGTTTTGTGTGTTTTTTTTATCTCTACCTAGCCTTTTCAGGTATACAGGGTTGAGCCCAGCAGGGTATATTCTTAGTTCTAACTACAACAATTTTTGAGTAGTGCCCTTATCATTCTGAATGTGCGATATGCACATAACAGCTGAAACGTGAAATAGGTGTTGAAGTTATAGAAAGTTTTTTACGAATCATGTCGACCAACAGGCTTGATCC
The DNA here is from genome assembly GCA_948150685.1 of Rhaphigaster nebulosa. Lineage (NCBI taxonomy): Eukaryota > Metazoa > Arthropoda > Insecta > Hemiptera > Pentatomidae > Rhaphigaster > Rhaphigaster nebulosa. The sequence goes on along the minus strand of OX411312.1, from coordinate 33,434,410 downwards.
ATTGACGCTCTCGGGAATTGGTGTTTAGATCCCTAGACGTTATGGCTACCCCGAAAAGCTTTAATCCATCGACCTTGACCGATATATAACTGTCCTTGAACCCGAGTGTTCTCAAGTAAAATCGATCTATGGGAAGCCAAGGTTTCCAGACAATGAATCCATGTTCCGCAGCATCGTGAGTATAAGTCACATCATCCAAGTTTTTTTGTTCAAAGATGCAAAAAGTACATCCGGATATAAAAATCTTCATTGTCTACACCGCCATTGATAAAAATAAAATACGCATACACACATTTAATTATTTATAAGACAAAAGCCATCGATTCATTTGTCCGCTCCTCAAGCCAAAATTGCTGGATTCATATCGACGAACTTTTTTTTCCGTTGATATATAAAGCCTTAAGAATGGTATAAGCCTGCCATCCGCAACTTTAAAACAAAATTACGGAGAATCAAAAACCTAGAATTATTGCATTCTCGTAAAAAAACGGCTCAACTAATTTGGACCAAACTTCATATTTTAGAGCCGTAAAAAGATATAAAGCAACGTTAATGTATTATTCACAATCTTGATAAACACTTGACCATTTCCAATTTTCTTTTCGATATATCGGGAGCGGGAATGGATAGAGTCGGTGCTTACTATAACCTTTTATAGTTTATAACTTTAATTAATTTAATAATTTAATATAATTTAATAATTTAATTTATTTTAATTTTAAATATTTTATAAATGTTTATTGTAACCTCCCATAATAAATTGAAATCTAAATTTCCAATATGATATATATATATATATATATATATATATATATATATATATATATCGACGTCGTTTTTTGAAAAAGGCTTAAGCGCCAAAAATTCGTAAAATTTCGGTTTCAATTTATTATGGGACGTGAACACCACCTATATCGATTCTCACTCACGATATATCGAGAAAAAAAAATTGGAAATGGTCTAAAAATCGACTATTGACGTTAGCACCAAATACTGACGACTCTCAGTCGTAACTCTGGTAACTTTGGGCTTGACTAGTGCTAGAAGTCTTAAAAATATACTTTAATTATATAAGTTTTGCCACCTTAATAAACCTCTACTCTATACGTTAAAGAATTAAATTTTAAAAATTATATATTATTATTTGGAAAAAATGATTCAAATGCTTCCTATAAAGTTTGCTAAATGGTGCTTACGCCTTATTCAATATATATAACGTTGTAAATTACTGAGCAAAAAATATATTGTATTACAAAATTTATCTCTTTATTTCTCTAACCATCAAAAGATAGCAAAGAATATTTCACATTTCGCTATCAACGGTCGGTGATCAAGAAGAGGCATTAATTAAAAATAACAAAAAAAAGGTTTAGACAACACGTTTAGATAAACAAAGACCTTAAATATAATATAAAATAAATAAAAGGAGGGTAAAGGCAAAGTTCTATTCAAGGAAGGCGTCAACACAAATGTCTACATATTTTTCTGAAGATAATTGAAGGGTTCGGCCGAATAAAGGTCTGTGTTGCATTTTTGTGATGTCAGATTTTTGACTGAATAACGTTTGTTTGTTTTTGTTTATAACCCTAGAACCCTTGGCCTTAGAACCTTAAGGCCATCAATGCCTATGATTGTTTGATTTACTGAGATTTGGAACATAGGTAAATAAAAAAAAAAAATACAATAAGAATGCTAATTACAAATAAATAAAATAAAAATAAAAAAATTAAATAATAGATGATAAAAAATAAATTAATTAATACAGAGATAAAAACAATGGAGAAAATTCTATAATGCTATAATTTAGATAAGAGGCGATGTGCTCTCAAAAACTTAATTACCAATATTACCGAAGCTTCATTGTTATTAAGAGCGCTAGATAAATTTGGGGTCAGTCCTGTTCAATTTATTTTGGACATAGTGAGTACATTCCTCAAAAATATGCCTAACCGTAAGAACGGAGTTAGAATATTGGCATCATGCCAATCTCCATGCCTCCATCATGGAGGTGCCAGTTTTCTGATATGGTGTGAGTGCGTGAGCCCAGTGTGGCATATTCTTAAACGGGTCTGGACGACTTCCTCTCTGCGGCTGCTGCGGTAGGATGTGGACCGTGGTTTGATCACATTTAATTTACTAGGGGGACTTGGGTCCCACATGGCCATCTCTTCGATATTTCCTTAATTAAATAACGTTCTACAGACCGAAAATTCTATAACGTTCGACATAGCTTCCATTATATATTCTTAACGTAAGCTAATAATAATGGTGTCACTGCCATGAGAGTTTGAAGAAATAATGGTCTATGTTATTTTCAATCTATAAGAGGCAGGGTCTCCTCAAGAGACCCTAGTTAGAGGCCAATTTATATTGATCTGTAAAAAAAAAATATTTACATAGACCGTTATTCAGCCGAACCCTTCAATTTATGAAATTTATTTTTATTTTTATGACAAGGGGAGGTCATGGACGTGGAATCACCAAATTCAATGAAACTTATTTTTGAGATACTAGGTAGACAAATATTAGACAAGCGCCCGATGGGTCTTGCAAATGCGCCATAGGAGCCCAATAATTTAAAATATATATAATTTATAATCTTTTATATTATTGTTTTTTGCCTTTTCTCTTTATTGATTTCAAGGTTCGCATATACCAATCGATTTGTTCTTTTGTGCGAAATAAGAAAAAATATTGCCTGGTAAAAATGTGCAAAAAAAGACGCTTCCAGTAAAGTAGGAAAAAAAAATGTTTAGCAAAAAAGAAAGAAATTAATGTTGTAGAGCAACTATTTTCAAACAAATAAAGCTTTGAAAAATCGCTCTAGGACCATATTGGCCCTTGTTCAAGCCGTTTTTCGAGAACACTTGCTTTTACATTTTCGCGTTTTATGCGAAAAGTTATAATTATTTTTGCATAGAATTTTTATTGATCCTAAGCATTACTTAAGTGCCACAATTTAATTCCTACGACAATTACAGGGTCTGAAATTAAATGTTCAAAAATGGCTGTATTTCGCGTTTTTTTTTTTTTTTATCTTTTCTTACAAAATGTTGTCGATTGTCTTCAATTGTTTCAAACTCATTTTTTCCGTCTTTATGAACGATATTATTTACTACTTTTTATTTTTCCTAAAAAAAAAAATTCACTTCTTAAAATTGAAAATGCAACATTTCTTCAAGCCTATGAATTTTATTCACCAGTTCGTTAAACAACAATTTTATCTATAACATTTACAATTTTTTTCTACTATTTTTTCCCTCTCGGATCCGGACAATTCTATTTAAACCTATCGGAATGTATTACTGAAGAGCAGATATGATATATAACATAATACAAATAAATCATTTAATTTATAGCATAAATTGTTTGCTTGTTATATTAAATATAAAGGCATTCCAGGCTTAATGAAGGTACTCGCTTCCTGGAAATTTCCATCGTTTCACTTGAGGTGATCTTTCGTCATGTTTCTTTTCAGTCACCTAGTGTTCTCTAGCGTTTAAACCATTACAACTTTAAGTCAATTAAATTATTCGAGTAAATGACATGAAATCGTAATGAGCTTATAAGGACAACTTTGACGTTTCAATGTTGTTCAATGGGACAACAACTTAAAAAAGACATAAGAGAACATAATTTCCTGATTCGGTTTTATCCTCTCTAGCCAATTAGTAGTTGTTGCGCATAAAGATAGTAACGATGGATGGGCTTTCATGATTAAACGGCAAGCTAATGAATGACTTCTTCCATAATTGGAGAGAGGATTAACAAACCAATGCTTTTTCATACTACATTTGACTTGAATTTCAGCGTTCAGCAAATATAAAATTGTGTGAATTAGGAATAAGGGATTCAGTGAATGCGTATTTTTCGTCAGAATAACCTAACAATGCAGATGAAGTGTTTACCCTACCTGCAACCGCCTTTGCAGATGGCGCACGAACACATGTAGTCGTTCGAACCAGTTTGATTTAATTTGAGTTCTGACGTGCATTTGCTTTTTGTAGGTTATAATTAACAGATCACAGTAATAGATGAGAATCTAATAGTCTTGTATTACAACAACAGAGATATTTCCCTTTTATTCCTGATGTCTTTAAGCGAAACAGCATGTAGGACGGCCGGCTGTTGTCAAGCAGTATTTTACTTACTATTTATATTACAATAATATTGAAATATGCACAGCGATTAGCACCAATTAGGACCGAACCGCCCAGCAACATTATGCAGCACATTTAATTTTTTGAATATCATAGTGATTGTGAATAGAATCTGAACAAACTAAAGCATTAATCGTTTGTTCCACAACCTTCCTCAAACCTCTTCTTACAATCCTCTTCTTAACAAAATGGCTCCTAATCAGCAAGCCTACCGATAGATTAAGATGGCGAAGAGCCAGAAATAGTTCTGGACTACTAAAATGAGAACAATGAGAAGGGGGGGGGGAGTTAAGGATCAATGCTTTTATTTTTAATCCGATAGCCCCGTCTATTAGCACTTATCGACTGTCGCTCTTCAAGAGCTTGGTAATTGCCGTTCCAAATGGCATCTAAAGTCTCTCCTAGCCCTACTTTACTTTACTTATAAAATCTCTAGATTCTTATAAAATGGAAAAGTAATAATATAGCCATTCTAGATCATAAAATAACGATTGACCGTTTATATTATAACTACAACATATAATCATGTTATGTAACTTTCTGCGAATGCGCATTTTCCATTAAAGGTACCTAAGGAACCTAATCATAAGCAAATCAATTAAATAGCTTAATCAGAAAAATTGTGAAGCCTTGAATAAACTATCTTACTTTTCTTTTTTTTCCGGAATTGAGAAAGAATAAAAGAAATTTTATTATGATAGTAATTTTTATGTATCGAAAGAAGCTTACCACCGGCTGTGAGATAACACTTGTGGCTTTACATATTGTATCAATCATTAATTTGAGGTTATAGTCTTTAATATCGGAGGAGTGGCAAGCTGTGAGTAACAACAAACTCACAAATTAGCATTTTTTGCAAATAGGATCAGAAGGTATACTAAAGCTCATAGTAGAAGAAGGCAAAATTATACATTTAGTACAAGGGAGAAAAAACTTTTACAAGCATTTAAAGCCAAAAGAAAACGTTAATCAGAAAGTCTACCCAGACCCCGCTGAAGTATCTAAATATTGGAAAGGTGTTTGGGAAAATAAAAAATATTTTAAAAGTGATGCAAATTGGCTGGAACATATTTGCTGGAGTCTATCAGACCTTGAACCTATGGAAAGCCTCCGGACCAGATAAAATACAAAATTACTGGCTAGAGTATTTTAGTAATGTTCACGGCCACATTGCTACATGGTATCAGAAACTTGAAGATATAGAGTTCCCTTCAAACTTCTGCACCGGTAAGACTTATTTAATAAAAAAAAGAAAAATTGTAGATACAGGATTTGAAGTCCATAACTTGTCTTAATGGTGTGTAAAAGTTACTAACGGCTTACTAGAAATAGGTTGACTGAGCAAATTCGGGGAAAGGGCATCATGGCAGTAGAACGGCTAGGAAATAAGTCGGGTACAAGAGGATGCAAAGATCTCGCAGTGTTGTTATATCCTGGATAGACTACCGTAAAGCGTTTGATTCCGTTCCAGATAGTAGGCTCTTAGAAGTTATGAAGTTGTACCAAGTATACCAGGCAATAATAGATTTATTGAGACGTCTTATGAAGTGTCATTTTGTACACCAGGTTGGAGTGGATTTTATGACAATGGATATGTACCTATAAAAGAGATATATTCCAAGGTGACTCCCTTAGCCCTCTGTGGTTCTATATGTACCTGTACCTTTCAAGTTAACATAGAGTGGAATAGAAAGTTTGTAAGCAGTGTTAGTCGTAAGGAAGAGCACAGTAGATAGTAAGAAGTAATCTGTTTATAATGCTGAGATTTGATCGTATTTAACCTGTACCACTACAACCCGTGAAGGGACTTGGCTTCAGTACTTGGAAAGGAGCTTACCGTTTCTAAGCCAACGGTTGTGCGAGGTGATTCGGCCGAGATCAAGCTCAACCGCCAGGTTTTTCCCCCAATTAAGCCGATTTTATAGAGGCTGGGTGAGTCTCCCGATCCCGAAGGTTCGATCCACGAGAGAATAAACAATTATCTGCCTCAAGCGTTCTCGAATCCGAGATTAGTAGTACAGCGCCCTACCCCAATCCTTTTTTCCATTTTCCAGTACAATTTGTGTAAATTTTCATTAAAAATTTCATTCTAAATCTTCATTAAAATTTAAGAAAAGGCGATGAATAGAACCTTAGATCTAACCTACCGAGAGGGATATGAAAGGATTATGTTGGATCTGTCCTCGTACCAAGTCTCCAGATTCGAAAGGCTTTATTTTTATAATTAATTAATATCGAAGTAGAAAAATATTACTTTGAGATCGGATTCCGACAAAAGATTCCAGTGTTGAGACTGTGCGTTCCATTTAGTACGTGAGGTCTGGGCAGAGCCTCCCGAGGGACCAATAGTCAGCCACGGTTGCAAACTGCTCTCATGGGATCCCACCTTTTCCAGGGGCCTACCTAATATCAGCCTCTCTTATTCATCTCAATATATATTACTTACTAGCAGTATTAACAGATTACTAGATTTTTTTTACTATTTGATTATAAAGAATATTCCACGATATACGGACAAAATCGAAAATAAATTTGCAATTGAATTGTATTTTGCAATTTTTAAGCTTCCATTTTTTTTTTAAATTACTATTTAACAATCAGTCTCTTTGACTTAATAGAAGTTCCTCCCCTTTCCTCCCGTCTTCATAAATCACTGAGATATAAAACCTTTAGTTGACATCCGCATAGTGGTATAGAAGGATCAATCTAATTAGAAATTGATAAATTATTTGCCACTTCAATATTTTTTTTTTTATCGAAAACTAGTTTCGAATGTTATACATTCAACTTCAGTTCTATAAACACACAAAAATTCAAAAATAAGCAATTCAAAATACAGTATATATAAATATTTGATATATATTAAATTAAATGTAATATCAAACAGAAAAGTTTGTATTAATTTGTTCTCGCACTGAACTAGCAATGAAACACTCCACCTTTATTTCGTTGCTAGTTCAGTGCGAGAACAAATCAATACAGACTCTTCTGTTTGATATAACCTTGATAAGTGCCTTCCAACATGTATTTGATTTCTTGTATTAATTAAATTCATAATTCATAAATGTATTATAATTTATATTACATTTAATTTAATATGTATGATAAAACAAAACCGTATTTTGAATTGCTTATTTTTGAATTTCTGTGTGTTTTTAGAACTGAAGATGAATATATAACATCCGAAACTAGATTTCAATAAAAACTAAATTATAGAAGTGGCAAATAATTTATCAATCCATAATTAGATTGATCCTTCTATACCATCATGCGGACGTCAACTGAAATAGAAGATGGTAATATCGAGTTCCGAGGATCATCCTGGAATGACCTGTTACTTTCGTAACAAATCTAAATAAAATCAATTTTTTTTTTTTTTTTTTATTCAATTTTCGGATTCCACTTATCTTGTAAAGTAAAACCTCAAATTCGTTTTACTTCAACTGCGTAAAAGTCGAAAAACCACTTTTCCCATATATATATATATATATATATATATATATATATATATATATATATATATATATATATATATATATACGTATATTTTATATATTATATATTATTCAAATAAAGGAATAGCGAATCATTACTGGGTCAGCTAGTAATAAAATAAAAATCTATAATCCAAGAAATAGCTTTGGAGCAAATAATAGTAACTGCTATTTTTGTAAGTGTGTTTGTTTAGCAGTGCCATACATTAAATTTGACTGTTATCTAAAAATAACAGCTTTGCACACGTCTATTTCTATCATTAATATGGTGAGCATTAGGGATTCAGTTTAAAGGTGTCATGCGCGTAATGAAGAGACAGATGAGTGAATATGTGGGATTTAAAAGGATTTATAGGGAGATACAGAGAGTTGAGAGAGATAGAGAGGGCTGATGTGTATAAGAGGAAGGGAATTCCAAAGGGTAGTTGATGGGTAATGGCGCCCCTGTCAAATGGGACAGTTTTATCAAAAGGAATGTATTAGTCTGATGAAAAGGAACTTGTATCGAGAGAGTGAATCATTTTGGATCAATAGAGTTCATACATGACAGGACTATGAAAAAGAATAATTTTAAAAAGATGGACTGTTAACTAATACTCGCAGAGCACACGCGGATGAGATGATGCATGTATACAGTTACGGGATAACTTCTGGTGTTATGTATTATTACCAGACTACGGCAAAGCCACGAAGAAGGGTAATGTGTTAGTTTAGCTTGACCGTAAGTAGGTATGTAACGATCTTTTGGGCGAACGGCTCAAACGATTATCTAGTTTGATGAGTCAAATTTCAGAGAGAAGCTACAAAAACGCAGAAAAAACATCGGTGTCCTACCAGTGAAGTCCATGATACAGCTGAGCATGTCATGATATCCTGCAATGCCATGGACGGACATAACCAGGAAGACTGCAATGTACGTCATAACGAGGCCGAATAAATAAACTCTGTCTTAACACTTAACACATTCCTTGTTTGTTTCCCATGGCAATTAACTTTTTAGACTCACATCTAGTGGTTTAAACAAGTGGGAGGGTTTATTGGTTTATTGATGTTATGTTTGTTATTGTCTAGCCTCTAATAAATATCCCATCTTTCTCACGCCTCGTCTTCAATCTCCACATCTTATTCTAGACCAAGTGTTCCCAGACCATGGTACGCAATTCCGTTCGAGGTGGTACGCGAACCAAAAAAAAAAAAAAAAAAAAAAAAAAATCATGGATAAAATTATCTTTTTAACACGTTCAATGAGGAATAACATTTTTTTTTTTTTTTTTAATTATTATTGAATGTATCAATTATAATATGGATAAGCACGATCTACAATTAATGAAAATAATTCAAGATGGTTACAGTAATAAAAATGAAAGCCATTTAGCCTAACATCGATTCTCGGATTGTAAATAAAATGCAACATGCTTCCGACTGAAAAGTATTGATGTTTTTCTTCACAATGTACAAATTTCTTAATTTAGATGGATACACTTTTATTTTTAGAATTTTAGATTTATCTTCAGTTTGCTTGTTGATATGTAAAATTCATGATTTTTTTTATTGTGCTGTTGCTGTTGTTATGTAAAATTGATATTTTTTTTTTTCTGAAGCAAATTTAATGTAATAGATGTCTATCGTTTTATTTTGTAATAAACTTTTGTATTTTGCTATGAATAGGTACTAATATCATATGACCAGATAGTGAGTGATACGGAGTGACAAAGTCTGAGAACCAGTTCTACACTCAAATGTTGGTGAACTCCTTAACTTACAGATAATTCAAATTTTATCCTTTTTTTTTTGTGTGTAATAATTTTCAAAAATGAATGATAGTAATCGACCAAGGAAAAAAAAAATTCTTACTCCCCCTCTTTCTCAAAATTTGTGGTATTATATTTCAAGATACGTAAAATACAAAAATCGTTGCTTTTATCCAAGACTTCCGAGCCGGTGTTTTTGAGATGAGGCACCAAAGTCATATGTAGGACGATCTTCGGAACTTAAAATTACCATGCGCCATCTCGAAATGAAGTGGCGGCCGGTTAGAGGTTTTATAACCCCATATCTAGGCCATTTATGAATATATAGGAAACATATAAAGTGTTATGAAATCATTAAACCAAACCAAAGCCTATAAAAAAAACCTATTTTTTGGATATATAGGCTATATTATTACAAAATTTGAAAATAATAGATAGTGCAATAATTCGCAGAGTTTTTAGAAATTTGGAATTCAGATGTTATAGTTCCAGTAAATTCCGATAAAAAATTTTTTTTTGCTTATAAAAATAATTTCTCGCTGCATTATGAGATATCACAGATCAACTATTTCAGATTTTTTTTTTTTTGTAGCGAATAAAAAAATCTTCCCCGAATACCGAATTTCCCCGAAATACCGAAAAAAATCTTCGGTAATAATCATATTATCAAGAATGCTACTATTCGCCCTAAGGATAATAATTAAACGCTACTAAGAAATAATGAAAAGATTTATTTCCTTGATCTAGCTATTTGTTAGGCGGAAATAGAGGCTGAAGGTGAATATGACCCGCCTAATGAACCTTGGAGTTCTTTGTATAGCTAATTAATAACCAAACAGAAAGCTTCTACTATTTGAAAATCCATTAATATTTATGATTAGTGCCTTATTATACCTGAGTACAGCTGCTGAAATTATTTTACATATGAGATTTGCACAATTAAAGATTCCTTGAGACCAAAAAAGCAATTTTAATAAATGTTATCATGTTCTAGTTCTAGTTCTTCAACGATATATACCCATGAAAATTTAGGTTGGTTGGTTGTTTTGATGTTTTTAGGCGCAAAATATCGAGGTCATGACGGGCGCTCATTGAGTCTGAGGCAATTACTATATTCTTCAGAGGCAATGTAGAGGAATGCTGTAGTACCATTGCAATAACATTTACCTCAGCAGTATAAACACTACAAAACTGATTACAAACTTCAACTAAAAAGCTTGAATTTGTGTGTAGAATCCTTGGTCACAAAAGCTGATGAAGTTGCTGAATCGGATTTTGATCCGTTTGTGAAAATTAAGTGATGTTCTGGCAATGTGTGAATCATTTTTTGAAATCGATCTCTGTAATCTGATGCTGTTGTACTTTCTTTAGTGAGTTTAGATAATTGAAGATGTACTTGAGGTTGTATATAGGCCCAGAGAGGTGTATAGTTTTCTATTGTATTTAAATTGTGATTAATTTTAGCTGTTGAATTGCCAAGGACACTCTTTCTGCTAAGGATAGGGTAGCATTGTTCTTCTGTTGATGTGTAGTGGAAAACTTCGGTCTAAATATATATCTGTGAGCGGGGTGAGTGATTTGCAGGAATAATTTCGTGCAATAGTTAATCGCTAATTTGTCACATCGAAAGGATAACGGCGGTAGATATACGTAAATTTAGGTATGCTTATAGGTTGTGCCATATTCACAAAGAACCTAAAAAGTTTCGAGAAAAAGATTTCCTATGGAAGAGTAATCCATTCAATCAACATTTATTCACTTAACCTAATAAAACTTCATTACTATCGTAAGGAAAAAGTAAACTGCCAATCTACGCTTTCGTGTAGACTCAGTATTTGACTAGAGTACCTACTCACATAGTGGAGAACGTTCTCAGTATTATTCACTTGGAAAAGAGAGCAGGTACTCCGAAGCAATAATCGAGAGATATTTGGAGCACGTGCTCCATACATTTAGCAAGTATTCCATTGTGTAACCTCTCTTTATTCACATCTAACCGGAGCATCTGCTCAGTTTTTTTAGGAATTAGCACGTGCTGAGTTTTATTCACTTCACCTATTGAATGGCAACTCAAGTAAATGACAATATGAAAATATCATAAGCGAGTTGGCAATAAAAAGTGCTGCACCAAAAAAAAAAAAAAATAACAAAAAAAAACGCTGACAATTACGCTATGTACTATGGTTTATTATTTCAATATAAATATGTATCCGAAAAAAAAAATATTTGAATTGAAAATTTTTTTTTAACCTTCGGTGTAATAATTCAAAAATTTTCCTCTGATTATATAAAAGGTAATATGGACGATATGGACGTATAAAATCCCTAATTGGTCGCCATTTTGGCACAAAACGAGTGATGGTAATGTCGAGTTTCGAGTATCAGCCCAAGATGGCCGGTGACTTCCGTGCCAATTGTTTTCAAAAAACCAGTACAGCAGTCTCGGAGAAAAGCGGCGGAGGACGGACGGTGGATGGACGGATTATTTTATTCGATTTTTGGATTCTACGTATCTCGAAATCTAAAATTTTGAGGGGGCGTTAAATCTTTAATTTTCTTGGCCGTTCATTATAGAGTAAAAAATATAGTAAAAGAATACCACACATGTTAAATTTGTATGTATAAAATATCGAAGCCGCCAGTACGTACTTCGGAGGGCAATACATCGGAGCTATGGTTATTATGTCATACTCCGTGTATAATGTTATGCGATTGGTTTGGATGGCAGGTGTGGTGGGTAAATTGAAGCAGTAGGGGATCCAGGATTTAATTTTGGGAGGGCTAATACCGGGATTCTGGGGTTAGAGATATCTCATAGTGACAGGAGGGATCTTCCCCCAGGAAATTTTTGAAGGTCATCGATCAAAATTGCGTTTTTTACACCATTTGAAACAGTGGACTTGAATTATTACAAAATCAATATTTTTTTTTTTTTTTTTTTTTTACGGTAACGCAACAATGAAGTTTTTAGAGAGAAAATGTTTATATTTTTTTCTTGACGCTTGCTTACGAGAGAGAAATGATTTATTGAAAATCAGTGCTTCCTAAATATTGGGTTGCTACAATACACAGCGTACTGATCAATCCATAGTGGATAAAATATATATATACACATTTTACATTTCTTTCTTTTTTTTACTTCCCTTTCCTTTTTATCACTTAATCATTCATCCACATGAATTCATAGCATTTTCATCTTTATTCGATTTTCTACTACACTACATTTTCTTTTTTTTCTATCTTTTATTCATTTTTATCCATCCAACTACTTTCTCACCTCTCCATAATTCTCTCTTCCAGTTAACAATCAACCCTTTCTTAATTCAGTATACAAACTCTAAATAATTGGAAAAGTTATGAAACTAATCAAAATTTGAACGCACACATATAAAGATCAACAGTACAGGAAAAATAAAAAAAATAAATATATGTATACATATACAAACAACTGAAGTTCTTAACTTAACTTAATTTAACTGAAGTGCTTCGTTTTTAACCCACCATTTAGATAGACTCCCTCAATTGTATTTCGTTTTTATTTTTACCGTTAAAAATTGATATAATTTTAAGGAAGGTACAATGAAGAAAAAATTGAGAAATGCATCAGTTACAGAACATAGTTTAATTACAATAATGTGTTTACTTTTACCGTGTGAGAAATGCGAATACGGGCTAAAGAGAACAGAATAACAGAGATATTTCATTCAACTCCTTTTTAGTCTTCTCGTATTATTGCGCAAGTTCTTCCATTCACTGGCAGATTCAAAAGGAGTTGTCTTTGGGCAGAAGAACCTCACTAAAAAAAATTATTTTACATTGGCCCAATTTTGTTTCTATCAATGATCTGAACCTAATAATTAAACAATTACAATATGTTCTTCTTTTAAATCATAAAACGTAACAAAAATAGCTTCGTTAATATTGGACGACAATTATCAAGTTAATAATTTGTGATAATTTTGCATCAAATGTGTTATTCTGTACTCAATGATACTGAGCATCCATGGGCATTTGATTCAAAATTATTGGGAATAGTTAACTTGATAATTATAATCATACAATAAGAAAGCTATTTTTGTTATGTTTTATGATTTAAAAAGAGAACATATAGTAATTGTTTAATTATTTGGCTCAGATTATTCAGAGAAACAAAAATGGGCCAATGTAAAAAAATATATTTTTTTTTTTGGAATGGGCTTCATGCCAAAAGCCACCCCCTTTGAATCCGCTAGTGAATGGAAGGACTTGGGCAATAAAACGAGAAGATTAAAAAGGAGTTGAATGAAAGATCTCCTCTCGTGAATTATATTACTGAATTCTAATCCGGGAAGAAGTACTACCAAATCCATCCCCATGCCATGACTTTCCTCTTCTCATAAAATTTGCATACTATCAACATTATTCTGTGACAGATGTGAATTAAGAGTTAATTAAATTTAACTAAGCTTATGTATATCTGATCTCTGTCATTTAAACTATCAACTGAACAAAAAAAAAACAATCTTTTCTATTTCTATTATAGTGTTTACAACCTTGACATTTCGTACTAAAAAAAGAAGTGATCTCGTTTTTAGACTCAACTGCCGGGTTTCCTTCCCCTTCTCCCCAATCTATTGAAGAATAAACTAAAACAAATCTTATGGTGTCTCAAATTACTTTTATTTAAGAGACTTAAGTATTCGTTTAAGAAATCAACACATATCCCAATGGTGTCCTAACAATAATTTTTGTGTCTTTTTTTGAGATTCTTTTCTCATAAAAAAGTATTAATATCAAAATACAATCCATGTACTGCCTAATTAATTAATTAATGCAGTGCACAATTAATAAAAAAGCCAAGCTTTTATAAATAATCGTATTCTGTATATATTTTCGTATAGAGGAGTGACCATGAACGTCTTTTTTATTTAATCAGTACGCATTGCAGATTGATGTTATCCTTGAATAAAATTTTTATCTAGGATTTAATTTATTTTTAGGCGAGAATACTTCTAGGGCTTCTATATACATCTATCGCAGTGTAGCTAATAAAAAACAAAACAATTCTTTGAAAAAGGGACAACCCTACAGACTAGGAAAGAAATTTCAGCCATTTAATCACAAATAGACTATTTTTTTCAGAAGATATGAGATATGTCCAGCTAGATTGGCCGTTTTTACCACTGTGCGAAGTTAAAGGGCAGTTAAAGATAAATCGATAGCGTGTATAAAAGAAGTAGTTAGTGTGAATTCAAATAGATTTAAATTAAAAAATGAAGACAACCGAACACAATGTCGGCTGAAAAGAGTCGAAATACAAAAGTTGTGTACGGTTGGAAAGTGAGATTCAAGAGGAATCCACCGATGCCCATAAAAGACCACGGTATGCAGTGAGGCAAAAAGTCAAGGAATCCGAATGCGTCTACGGCGATTCGAGTACTTCTAAAGGAGGTACATTTATGCTTAAGAGGATTAGAACCCAACTTTTCGTACAATAAACCTACCATAGATTAAAATATAACTGAGTAATTATTTGTATATTCAATGTTCATATTCACGTTATAGTCCAGTTAAATTGGTGACCTAAAAGGAAACTGGTAGAGAAGTTTTGGAGAATTTCTGAAAATTTGCTTATTTATGTTTTTTGGAGTGTTGCTCGCGAATTTCAACTTTGCCACCTTAATTTTTACCGTCAATATAAAATTAAAAAAATCTAAAAAAAAAAATTAGTCCTTACTCGGTTTATCTATCATAGCATGAAAACGCCATGTATTTTTTTGTAGCAACCTAGAATAAATGTTTTTTCGTCCGGGGCTTCGTTTAGGAGAATCGGATCTTATCCAATGGGGTGCAGTCAAATGAGGACCAGAAAGCGATCTCCGTGAAAAGTTTTGGAGAAGTTCAGAAAACATTCTTATTTATGTTTCTTGAGAAAGCATAAGTATAACAGGCAAAATAACTTCTAACTAGGAACCCAAGACACATCAATTAATTTTTTTTAGGATGCTGATTAAAAATTTTAACTTTGTAACCTCGATTTTTTTCCGTATTAAAAATATAAACTAAAATTATTTTTTTAAATTATATTACCAATATTTTTTAGCTCATAAATTGAAAACTATTTATTATTCGAATAGCTTCTATTATTTATTTAATATTACATTAAACAAGAGTAAATTACCTACAATTTTGATTCTAATGAACGACGCCCAAGAAAAAGGCCGCTTCCATTTAAAGCAAGCGTGAGTCGAATTAATGTCGAAATTAATTTTTTAAGCTGTATTGCATTTTTTAAAAATATTTCTGGGAGGGAAAAATGTTGAAATTCGTAATCAGAACCACCAGAAACCTAAATGAGCAAATTTTAAGAACTTCTCCAAAAACTTTAAACTTTCCAGTTAAAATTACCATATTCATTCGGCCATGTCCCTGATACAGCTTGTCGCATCCTTTTTTTTTTTTTGAGAAGGTTAGTTGCCAAGGCAAACATGCGTGTAGGTCTAGTATAGGAATGTAAAGGTTACGCATCCTGAGTTTTAAAAATATAACCGAAGATGTATTCATATCGTTTACAGATTATTTGGGATTTTGAGTTCTTTCTAGAGTACAGCTGAGAGAATCACTTATTTCAAGAATCACGAATATCATGATGATCATCAGTAGTAATGAATAACGAACGCCTAATTAAAAAAAAATAAAATAGAAAACAATAAAATGTAGTAATAATTAAGACAAGAATTTGTCTTGTACAAAGTCTGTTAATGTTCTGTTATAAATGCAAATGGTATATATGTTTGTTTGGTGTTCCATCTTTGCTTTCTCATGAACTCTCCAATTCAACAATGTCCATCCGTTAAAAACCTTAGAGTCATTTGATTTATATTTCACGAAAATTTCTCTTGTGAATAACAAGCATTTCAAATTTGCGGTCAATTTTTAGGCTAAAACAGTTGTATCAAATCTCCTCCCTGTCCGCGAAAAACAATCTCTTTGTCTAGTCACTCGATTTGATGTTTTTTACTATATCAACTACTGACGAAACTAATTCTTTTATTTAGTATTCGTCCGTATCCCCGTTCTCATATCTTCAAACTCAAATATGTAATATACGCCCACGCTTTGCGATGAAGAATAAAATCCATGACACAAAAGGATCATTTATTTATCATTTATATTGATTTACAAAAGGATCAGAAGCTGGAATTTCGACTAAGATTAGATATACAGGTAAAAAATTATCCCTATACAACCGCCTACTGGAAAGGCAAATAAAATTAATTTTCTCGCATCAGAACATGGCTTCGTATTTATATTGAAAATAAATTACATATGTTATATGTATTAAATTATATTGTATGATATCGTATCATATCATATTATATTATATCATAATATTACCTGTTGTTGCCTGCGGAGCCTCGTCCTCTGGCGGTGGGAGAGTGGCGGCGGTGGCGGCGAACAGCAAGCCGCCGACCAGGTAGGCCCCCACCCACATCACACTACCTGTAATAATAATATTACTTTTTATATAACTATAGTAATATAAGTATTAATTATTAATTAATTAAACCCAGATGTAAATAAATTGATAAAAGCTTAAAAAAAAAAATAAAATAATAAATCAACCACTATAACTGAGGAAATTTCTGGAATTCAATTTGATTCTCTTCACATATATTAAAAGATAATTTTTAGGTAATATTATTATATAATACAGTATAAAATATATAAAACTATATAAAACAGTATAAATTCTTTTTTCCATGTTGGAAATCTATATACCTTGATCTATATATACATCTATACCTTTCTAAAATATATATATATATATATATATATATATATATATATATATATATATATATATATATATATATATATATATATATTATTTTTAGAGAACATTTCTTATTACAAAAAATAAAAATCTTTTTTCTATTTTAAGTTACTACCCATGTTTTAATTTATTAAAAAAAAAATGTGTATAGCAGATAAAACAACTACTGCTTTGATCCTATCTGATACAAAAAATATTAAATAATATCAGTATGACTTAATGACTTAATAATTAATTAAAATACATTGTTTAAAAAGAATATTTAAAACATATTAAAATGAATAATAAACTTTTTTTTTAAATGATCTTGATTTAATATTTTGAAAAAAAAAGTACAACAGTAATTTTTAATCATAATACATTTAGAATTAAAGGTTTTTTATTTATTTATTTTTTTATTTTTTTACGGTGAATATTCTTATTAAATGATTTGGGATAAGAGATGAAGGAATGATAATCTTCGACTCGCGCAACTAAGAAATCACAACAGTATCTTGGCGAGGAATCAACTTGAAATCAACCAAAATATTATATTTCATCAACAAGCTAAAACCAGGAAGCCTGCAACGCTTATAATTATGTTTTTAGATGCCATATATTCGTACTAACGAAGTAACAGCACTTTCTGTATGCATAGAGGTTTTTTTCAGCACCAATCTGAGTAATTTGACTTTAACTAAACGCAAGTCGAAATAGACGAACTAAATCAGGTGGTTGCCAAAATACTGGTCCCTTAAACAACTTTTTATTTATTTTTTAGATTTTTCGCTAATGGCTCGAAAGCTGTGCATCGTACAGAAAATATACTCAATAGCAAAATTAAATAAGATTATATTCTCCACATAAGGTCAAAAGTTACAGCGGCTTGTAACCTGCCCTCCCATGTGTAACCTGCCCTACCATCAGAAGCTGATCTGTTCTTTATGGACAGGTCATTAAAGAATTCAAGTAAACAATAAAAGAAAGGGAGTTCGCGATGAAGAGAATATTAGATGAAGATAAGAAAAAGAAAAAGTAATCAGTAGAGCGAAGAAAAGGCAATAAGTTGGAGGATGAACGGCTCAGGATAAAAGATAAAATGAAGGAACTGACTGAGGAATAAAGAGAATTAGAATAAATGATGCAAGTAGAATAGATAATTTATTTTCCTGCTGGTGCGTTAAGTGTAATCCGATAACACCCCTCTAGAGACACAGGCCTTTCCAACGCCTACCTCATTCTCTTCTCGACCTTCTCAATCCTCTCTAATACTACCCACAGCTTCTTATAATCGAATATTCTCTTAACTAAAATAAAATTCTATAACCTAACACCCTCGACATATTATTATGTTGAATTCCATGTTTAAATAAACCGGCTAACGTATTTATTTGGCCTCTTGAATCCAAAAATATCTTAAATCCAGAAATGCTCCTTAGACTTCAAGAATATCCTTCCTTCGATAAGTTTAATCAAACTACTCTCTCTCTCTCAATCTCTACTATCTCTCTTTTTTTTTCTTTTTTTTTTTAAATCAGAAAAGGATTCCGCCTTTATTCCTGCTAAGAAGAGCTTCTAAAGAATTGACCTTGATAACTAATGCATGAACTCCATCAAACTAAAAGGCCTCCACTCCAGCGCAAGTGGTTCTTATGGAAGGCAGCGTAGACAGAGAAATGTCAAAGGAGAAGGCTTATAAATAAGGATAGGGTGTATGTAGGACACCTATTCTCGCCCACTTTCAAAGATATTAACTACCCTTTTTGGTTTTTCAGAATTTAAAATTCTTTTGGGTAGCGAAACTAAACAATGTGAAACTGCAATATTCCTTCATTAAAATGAATTTTTATATCTATTAAAATTAAAATACTTATATAACTAACTGGAAAAAAAAAAAATGAGCTAGATTTTTCAGTATAAATCGTTTTCTATTTCTGCTTTAATATATAAATTATTAATAATAAATTATATGAAAATATTTTCTCAGGAAATCATTGCACATAAAAAATCCATCATACCAATTATTTTTAAAGCTTGATAACTGGCCCATCAAAAAAATCGAATAAATTTTCTCCACTCTTGCCACTTCTTGTAGTCTATTGGAACTCAGGCATTGTCAGAATATCAATATTCATAATATCAAGTCTCCTCATAGATATCAGTTGTTTCATCCATGATAGTTTTTTCCCAAACTAAATAGTATGTTTAGGTAATTTATTTTAAGATTGTCATTTTACCGATTTAATGTATACACTGCTCGTTTACGAACCATGTTTATGAAGAATATTTGGGTAATTCTTTTAGTTTACATAATTTTATTGGATTAAGGTGTTTTTTTTTTATGTGTCTTGTCATTCAAGATTAAATGTTGATTTATAAACTTATAATTTAGACCAATATTAACTAAATTATGCATAAAAATCTTCCACTCTCTTCCGCCTTTTTGTTTTTCATTACTTCAAATATAGTGAGTAATAAAATAAAATTATTTCAATGTAGTATTTTTTTTTTGGTATTTTTCTGTTAGATTCTTATGAAACCGTCCAGAACAGACCAGGAGAGGATTATATGACATCTTGAAAAAAAAATCGGAGGTATGAAAATAGGTTATCAAACTTGAGGAATGGTGGGTTTGGTGGAGTTCTTCACAAACTTTCTCATTCGGACTTTTGTCCGGTTTTAAGGTTCAAATACTCACATGCGCAGCTGAATGAAAGTAAAAAAAAAAAAAATGTTGTCCGGTTTTAAGTCTACTAATACTATACTTTAATTCTAAAATACTAACAATAGTAAAATACGAATTATCCTAAGTATAATACAATACTTTAATACTCCTCTGTGCATCGTGCGGTAATATTTTAAATCTATATTATTATTATTATTGATATTGTCGTGCTAAATAAAGTAGTAAGATTATGGTCAAATACATGACAACGCATGTCATAACCGTAATTTTTTTTCCATCCAGGTTTACTTATTAATGAAAAACTAATTAAATTAAATAATTTCCAAGCATGGCTCAGTCCTCCATCTTAATTAGAAAATCTTGGTGATGAATTAATTCCCTCTTTATTTAGGATTTGCTCGTTGTATAACTCCTGTGTATATGTTTTTATTTATTTAGTTGTTGCCTAGGGTAATTGGCAACTTTTTTTTTTTTTTTATGATGTTCGGATTGGGAGATAGTGTTAATCACTGGGAAAGATTAAAAAACATAATACTTATTTCTTCCACATTGTTTAAATAAATAACGTGAAAATCAGATTGCAGCAAACATCAGCCGCATAATTAAATACAATGACAATATTCATAGAAATATTCCGACAATACTATAGATAAAATAGACAACATTTTTAAAGGTTATTAATTACGTAAAAACCAAAATAGCCTAATAAATTAAATTAATAAACGTTAACCTAAAGTTAAATCATGATTGTGTTCTTAATTGGCTTCTGCAGGTATGAAGAAGTCAGAGATGTCATGACGATTACGGAAACCTAAGTCTTTGTATAAACAAAAAAAAAATATAAATATGTTTATTGATTTAAGGTGAATTGTAATTTATATCAATAAATGCAGGCTGATAATATTTCACCATCTGCTGGTCTATCCAGACATTCGTATGGAAACAAACATATTTTGGATTTTAACAGTACAAGGATAATTGCAACAGAAAATAATGATTATAAAAGAAAAATATACATAACAAAAAAATTAAAAAGAGTGTGCAACTTTAAATCTGATATCAATGGTTTAAATAACACTTATGCAAACATAATCACTAAATTGAAATTTTAATTTATTAAAATAAATATGCCTACTGTGGATTTATAAATTAATAGATAGTATTTTGGGGTTTTATTGTATGTAACTTAATTGGTACATATTAGTTAATGATTACATGTAGTAAATTATTTTAATTGTCATAATTAATAATAACGTTATATTACCTTCTTGAGTTTCAACTGTACTAGCTATGATGACTGAGGTGGCTCCCTAATTTTTAATTTTTTTAAAGTTAGTAAGTTTTTCAATATTATTAACTTAATTAATTTGTTTATATAATAAATTATTATTAACCTTAATTTTATTTATTGTTGTTTTTATTATAAATATTATAATATTATTATTATATAGAAATATTAGGCTGCATTTATTGATGAAAATAAAAATATGTTTTCCTGTCATATTCGTTTCTATTGTTTTCTAGAAAATTTCTGAGGAAATTTTTTTTTTCATCTAAAATTCCATTTTTATCACAGTTTTTGTCAAAATTGCAATTTTGTCCGGTTTAATTAGATAATATTGTAACTAAATAAATAACATAGATAAAATTAATTATAATGAATAGGAAGATCACGTGTAATTAAGGAAGTTAATAATCGGCTTCTACTTTAAATATCCTAAATGACTGTATAACGTCACGCTCCAAGGACGAAAAAAAATAAAAAACATAATATTTATTTTTTTTATTCCACTTCGTTTGGCTCAAGCACATGAGAAACAGATTGCAGCAAACAATATCTGCACAAACCTAATCAAACACAATGACAATACAGATTGTAATAACTCGTATTTTTTGAGGTTATTAAAGCCATTAACCTGTAAAGTAAAAAATAACCTAATGATTGAATTTTGTAAACGTTGACCTGATAAAGTATGCAAAGAACTTTCTTCGGGGTGTGAAGTTGTCATGACAACGATTACAGACACTTATGTACCTAAGAAGGGACGACGCATGCAAGCTTTATGTTATAACTATTAAGTACTCCTTAAAGAATTTTAGGAATTTCAGATTCAACATAGAAGATAATCTACTAACGGCATTGCCAATCAACGACCAAAAAAAAAAATATATACTAGCCCAGCAAATTGGGCTGATGAAGCCGCTATTTCCAGACAAAGAGGATTTTCGAGCAATTACTCACTTTAGGAATTAATGGCTGGAAATTATTGGCCGTTCTCTCCTCGACCTAATGGCGGAACAGTACTGCCAACTGATAAATGGCTCTCTTAATCCCTAACCCTCAGCGCTTTATCGATGGGCACGTTTAGCCTCAACGGTTCTATAAAATTTTGTCCGTTACGTTTGTTCATATGTTTGAGTCAGAGATTGAATTGTGTTTAAAGTTGAATTGATGGTCATAGGCTTGCATACTTCATTAGAGGTTGCACGAATCATTGTACCGGAGGGCCATTCCATAATACCCAGTCGGGCGGGAGCCCGAGGTTTACATTTACTCTCCTGGAAACTTGTTGAAAGAATATGCTGCCTACGACGTATTTTAAACAGTTTTTGTTTTAAAATTAAAACACATATTCAATACTTTCGGACAAAAAAAAAAAAGAAAACTGATTTATTAGTAGGTGTCTCTGTGTACACTTATGTTTATGGGTCGCTTTCAAAATAAATACAATTTTATGCAAACATCAGTGAAAAAATAAATAAACCCATACTTATTATGTTTCTAATATTTTATTAATGCAAATTGCATTTTTGAAACCTTCTAGGCTTCAGATTTAATTAAAATATCCTAATTTTAACACCCTACTGTTTCATAAGGAGATTCAATGGAATTTTCCCTCTTTAAGGTAACACTCGTGAGCAGTAACAATCCTGAGAAATTGGGATTGCACATATTACGGCTATTCTTGCTACCAGTGCTAGTGTGCTCAATGTTATTGTCGAGAAACTGGCTTTGTATTTGTGCGCTAAAAATGGCCGCTAGCACACTCAACACTGGCACGGTGTTGGGTCGGGCAAACCTTTTATTTATCGAAAACGCACAGAGAAGGTGATTGTGAGGTTTTCATCTCAAGTGTTTATTTCTCTTTTTTGTAAGTAAAATAGAATGTAAATAGAGAATATGGAAGAAATCGGCAAAACGTTGGACTAAAGAGAACAAAAATATTCTGTTACCAATCATCACCTTCTTCATCTTCACACATGCATAACCTTACTTTAGCAAAATATCTGATGTGGACAACACATGACTTCCTTGTATTCCTATAAAACTATAAATCGTTGGCTCAAAAAGTGATCCTCAATTTGGTTACTAATTTCCGAAAATTGCAATATCTCAAAAACGAAATTCGGCGTCGGGACACCCATCTATTGACACACACACATACTCTTGTTTCTGGAGGTTTCATTCCGTTATTAAATGTTGTTTTTTTTTCAGTAGGTAACTAGTTTCCAAGAGATTTCTTCGTGTTCCGTGACAACATTAAAACTGTCAATATCACTAGATAAAGCATTAGAAATCGACAGTTTCTAAATTTTAAGCGGAAGAACCCACTTAACTTATATCTTATTTTCCTGATGCAGACTTGTTCATCGCACAAATGGGGAGGAAAACCAGTATTATATGCCCAATATTAACCCTTAAAATATGTAATAAAAATGTTTAATTAGAGTATAAACAAAATCGCGTTGGTAACCTTTATTACCGAAACATATGATTTCTCCATTTAATTTTAATATAATTTTTGATGTAAGTTTATTATGACCTTCAAGTAAAGTACCCTTTTCGGCTCACCAATTTTAACCAAAATCTAGAAAATACATTCATATTGATATAAAAGTCCTATTTACTAAATTTTAAATGTTTTACATTATATTTTAATATAATTTTTGATGAAAGTCTAATATGACCTTCAAATAAAGTACCTCTTCCGGTTTTCCAATTTAGACCAAAATCTAGTATGGTATTTAAATCAATATATAAATTCTAAATACCAAATTTGAGAAGTTTTCCAAAGTATTTTAATATAATTTTTGATGGAAATCAATTATGACCTTCAAGTAAAGTACCACTTCCGGTGATTAAGCAGTGACCAAAAAGGGAGGTTCATAACTAGATTTTACAACAATCCTAAATACAAAATTTCAACTTTCTACGGCTAACCGTTTTTGAGTTATGCGAAATACGAGCGTACGTACGTACGTACGTACAGACGCCACGACGAAACTAGTCAAAATGGATTCAGGGATGGTCAAAATGGATATTTTCTTTAAATTCTGAAAACCGAAAATTTTCGCGATTACAATACTTCCTTTACTTCGTACAAGGAAGTAATAACACTTAAACAGGTTAGCACATATGGGTCCCACCTAAGATTCGTGCGAACTGATCAGTACCATTACACATTCAGTATTTAACACAAGTTGGGTGAATATCCCTTTTATAAATAGCTAACAATGTGATTTGGCATTTATATATTATGCTAGCTGAATAAGAATACCACGCACTAGGAAACTAAATTGAATGAACGTTAATAACATTACACTTATAGTACATTATTACAGTAACAATCGTGAAAATGAATTAAAATACTGACCACTTTATTCTGGTTTTCAAACTTTTCTTTCTCTAGAAATGCAAATAAACTGCCTATATATATATATATATATATATAGATATACACCACCTAAATCCTATTCAACACATGTTGGATGCTCTTTAAAGAAGGATATCCACCCGAACTTCGTAACTCCTCTCGCTCCTAGAACTACAGGACGTCTTTAGGTTTTAGCGGAAAATTCCAACAGAAACTAACGATGACATTTTTTTTTTTTATTACCTTTTCTCAAAGGTTTACAACAGTAAAGATGATTATAACTTTTAACATTTTGTGTAGTTTATTTATTTTTCCTCCATAGAAATTTTACAATTTGATTTATTTTCCTTCAATCTCATTAATTTTTATTAGAAAAATGCTACCACGAATGGAAAATAAAAATAAATACCGTCATTCTGTTCTTAGTAGGTAGGATTATCCTACCATAGTGGTAAGATTCGGGAATGAGATCAGAAACTAGTGGGTTTGGAGTCCTATAATAAAAGGATTAAAATTTATATCGGGCAACATCTGCTTAATACATGGAACATTAAACGTTTATAGATGTTTTATTTATGATCCAATAGGGAGCAATATAAACTTTACGAAGGGTTTCGGATTATAAATTTGATACGGAAGGTATTTGATGGTTTCGTGGAGGCCTAAATCTTAGTCATCCTACTAGAACTGATTATTGTCGTGAATAAGTATTGTAAAAAAAAAAACAGAAGTTTGGAAATCTTGATAGTAATAAAAAATAAAAATTAATTTTGGGATGTGTCCCAATATGTCCACGAAAAATGATACAATTGAACTATTCCATGGAATCATTTTTGGTCTTTCTGGGATAGTTGGGAATCCAGGGGGTAAAGGAATATGAGGTGTTCGAATGAGGCTAGATAGCGTTAGGTGAGGGGAGGAGCAAAGGGAAAATTTGCCCCGGGCGCCAAAATTTATAGGGCGGCAAATTTAGGCCGAAATTTTATTTTTAGGTTAAAAATAAAAATATTTTCTTGCCTTTTTGATTGTTTTGTACTTTATTCAGTCGATAAAATGAGCTAATAATATGAGATGATGATAATTAATTCGATATATATTACCTAAAATACTGTTGTTGAATTTTATTGATGGGGGAGGGTGAAAGAAGGGGCGACAAAATTAAGCTTGCCCCCTTCCCTCCCTAAAATATCCACATTCCAGCCCTGAGCATTGTTGATATAATTGGGTAAACAATTACGAAATGCAATAGCATGGATTTTTAATAATTTTTTAATTCATAATAAACCATTTTTCTGATAGCCCAGATCTGTTGTTCAAGGAGTTCATAAACAAAGGGAGGGAAAGATTGTGAGTATACTGAGATTTTTGAGTTTTTATGGATTGGAATAAGAAGGTATTTTTTACGGATTAGTATTCTTTATTATAATATAGCTTATTATATTATTATAAATATATTGCTAATTTTAAGACAGAAGCCAACTTTCTTCATCTCCTGCATTCGTATTAAAGGGCACTGCGACTGTTTTAGGGTTAAAAAATGGAAAACAAAATCTGAAACTAGAGTATTTCCTGAAAATATCAAGACCTTCCCCAAAACTTTCTGATCAATAGAAGTCATTAAAATTTTTTTATTAAACTTAACGAGTTAGGCATTGTAAATCACTGTGTTGATGATTGCATGTCAAATAACGTTATCCATTAGTTTAGTCAACGCAAATTTAATACTGCTGAAATATTATGAGAAATATATAATTATTCAAAACAAAAGATCAAAGAGTAACAATTTTATTTAAAACAGTAGTTTATTAACCAATTTTATTCATATACGGTAACGGCTGTATAACTAGGACCAACTTCAATTGCCTGAATAGCAACGTTTTTTGTCTTTAAGTATTTGTTTAGTCTAATCAGCTTAAGCTTATTTTTAATTTGTTTTGACATTTGTCGTAATTAACAAACGAAAATTGGCAAAATTATCGGATAATGTAAACAAATTTACAGCAAATTTCAGACTCTGGCATTGTTCATAAAAGTGAACAATTATTAATTTTTTTACGCTAACATTTCAGTGGAATATAATAGAAAAATGAATACGAAAATCAGACTTGCTATTTAATAGAAAAAGGTATCTGAAAAGGTACTATTTAAAAAACATAAAACAAAGCCAGTTAATTTGGTTCTTCTGGAAGCGAGTTTGTTTTCGCTAAAAAAAACGTACGATTATAGAGCAATGGCTACGGAAAGGTCAAAAAAAAAAATTCTACCGATATTATTAATACTTTTGAAGATATAAGAACTTAAGGATAGTGAGTCTGGTTTGATCTTTAAAAATGGTCGCAGTACCCTTAGTTTTATGACATGACTTAATTGCAGGCAGCTCCGAAATAGTTTTGGCAAAGTTGGCACATCAAAGCATTGCATCAATGGCGGATCTTATAAAAAACTTTAGCGGATTTTCTACACGAGCTTAACAACTACGAAACAAAACCCGCTCACAAATTCCTGAGGACGCAACAAAGTTTCCCAATACTTTCAAGCATACTTAGTTTACTAGCACCTGTTAAGGCCGACAAATTGGATGGAACTTTATGCCTCTTGAAAGTTGATATTTTCCTTCCATAAATCATAAGTTTATTCGGAAAAGTGATGATCGTTCAATTTTCATTTTATAGTATCCTCAAGTGATTATTTCTTGCTTCTTCATTAAAATAAGTTATTTGATAATATCCTGTTGTTATTTTGGAATATGGCCATTAAATTTAATAGAAACTGAGGATTTCACAGTCAAACTATTATTTATTTTTTTTAGAATAATTGCTCTAATAAATATTATTTGAACTTTAATAAGTCATCATTATTTTTCAAGGGCAAAACAAAAGTCTGAACGCTTCATTGATGTTGCTTTATCGACTGTGGTGTTATTTTAATGAAATAATATAAATTTTGATTATTTATTCTCTCATTTATATTATTATTATAATTTTTATTTCTATATGTATATATGAACATATATATTTTTTTTTCTTTATTTTTTCCGTACATGCTTTTGCTCTGTTTATGTGTGCGTCCAAATGTTAATATTGGATTAGTTCTACAAGTTTTCCAACTATCTGGAAGTTGTGTACTAAGTTAGGAATGGTTAATGGTTTGTTGATAACTGGAAACGAAAATTGTGGAAAAAATAGATGGCAGCAAATCTAAAAAATAAAAAAAGTGTATATACTCGTATATATATAATGAAAAGGTAGAAAAAAAATGTAAAAAGCATACATGTTATGTGCAATTAAGGATTGATCAGTAAGCAACCCAATGTATTTGGGCAGCATTGATGTTTAATAAAGCATTTTCATCTCATATATTTTCAATAACTTGCATCCATTATAATTTGTTTTTTCCGTTTCAGGCCTTTAACTTTTTATCTATAATTAAATTTAAATGCTGGTGTGCACTTGCCTCGGCCTTAAGGGCTAAGTGCGTACAACGTTTCTGGAAGACTCACTATACAAGTACAAGCATTTTGGGGATACATGATTGGGGAAAAGTGCAAAATAGTTCGACTTCC
This sequence comes from Rhaphigaster nebulosa, assembly GCA_948150685.1. NCBI lineage: Eukaryota > Metazoa > Arthropoda > Insecta > Hemiptera > Pentatomidae > Rhaphigaster > Rhaphigaster nebulosa. The sequence continues at coordinate 33,406,307 of OX411312.1, read as the reverse complement.
GAAAGCATTATGTAATTACCGAAAAAAGTTAAAGATTGTCTGAGAATCACATTTCACAATCTTCATTGAGTTATTAAAGTGGGATGAGGAATATAATTGAATAAATGTATTGAACAATTATTTTTTGTTTTGTTTTTATTTGCTAGTCCGTAGTCGCCTCGACAATACATAATATTAAGGGTAAGTGTACATCACGAATACTTGTCACACAATAGAGGCCTGCACTTGTTCATCATGATCTGCTGGGTGACTGCGGACAAGCGCTTGAAAAATAGGAAACTGTCAAGGAGAAATAAAAATTACCAACTAATTTGAAACTTCTGTAGGTTCCACTTCCGGCAAATAAAGCAAAACAATAAAAAATAAAAAGCCTATTGGCAGATAAAGCTTGATACAGCTGTTGACAGTCACACACAGCTGATAAGACACGGCTTTATCAACAGGTTGGAACTAATATCTTTACAGCTCGTTATACTTATTCCTGATATATTAGAGTTTAAGATTTTATGTTCCGTTAAGGGCAGCTCTTCCCAGTTGAGTGTTTGGATTTTACGAGACAATCATTCAGCTTACCATTATTTTTCATGTAGACAAATAATTTCCTGTTCGTCTCTAACATTCTGTGACATATAATTAAGAGTTAAGTTAAAAAAAAATATATTTATCATATGAATTTTTAATGTAGTTTTATTGTATTTATTAATAGGAATTATAATGGATAAAAAAAAAAAATTGTTAAGGAAGTTTGATGTGAAGGGATAACTTAATAAAACATTCACAAAAACTTGTTGGCAATCCCTTAACCATATTACCGCGAAATGTTTACAACCGAGAGCAGCGATGGATCAAAGTTGAAGACTTGAGCCCCATATAAAGTGGGCACTTTCTGGCGCGAACGCTGATAGTGGAATCACATGATCCCCATCAGGCTATCACCTCATGACCTCAAGTTTATGACGGCTCTTATCATATTAGCCTGATATATTCCTCGCCTTGCTCGGCACGGTACTTAACAAAATCCGATTTGCATGGAGATTTCCTTGAAGTATGTTGAATATTAAACTGACTTTGTCCATCATAAGAATATGATAACGCGAATGTAAATTTTATATTTTTCGTTTTCATTAGTCTATTAAAAATAATATAAGTTATTATTCCGGTCCGTAAAACAAGCGTGCCTTCTCAGAGAAATTCAATGACATTTTAATCTAATTTTTTATCTCAATCGAAATACTTATTGACATTTTAAAAATGTTCTTATTTTTTCTAAATGGTGTTATCTTTTTACTACTGAGGTCAAAATCGTCATTCTGGTGAATATACTTTTCTAATTCAACAATATTCAAAAACACCATTCATCATATAATTAATTATTTAAAAACAGCTTAAAAAATGTACTGTTTATCTTTATTTGATTATTATTCATTGAATCAAAAGGAGGGTAAGAAATATCGGAGAAGTCGCTGACCCCGAATGAAGTCCATCTGATCTATGAAGCAGAGATTGGTACTTTACCAACTCCTTATCAAGTTCAAAACAACTTAAATTGACCGACGTTTCAAATCTCCGAGTCACTATCTTCAAAGAGATACGGTCAAAAATAAACTCGAACATGATATTAGCAAAGAAGCCTTAACGAGAATAGAACACGGCTTTGAAAGTCTTAAGTTGTTTTTATGACGATCTCAATGCATTAAGTATTCCTACTGAAAAAGTTTACCGTTTTTACTCTTACTATGAGAGGCTATATTTTAGCGACTTTTTAATTAAACGATATGGTCGTAAAAATGGAAATGGATATTTCAAAAAACTCCATATTCCCATTTACTCTGCAAAAAGAAAATAACGCGATGAATAATGGATGTTAGTAACCGTCACGAAATCTTCACGTCACCATTCATCTTATTGTTACTGAATGTGAGCATATTTTTTATTTATTTTTCTCTGATATATATATATATATATATATATATATATATATATATATATATATATATATATATATATATCTAATAATTGATGTATGGTAATTTTGGAAGTGTGGTAGCTTAAAGAGTGAGGACTCATAACTCCCGGGTTTAAGACCGGCTATGACAGATTTTTCATATTTATATTGCTTATGTTTATATTTACATGTTATTTTATATATCATATTATTATATTCATCTTTCCCTATTTATATTTTCGATAAGCAAAACTGTTAATTTTAATTAAAATTTAAAATTGCAGCTGTTAATATTGAATTACTGTTAAAATTAACGGTTACAACTTTTGTTAACATCCGGATGATGGTATAGAAGAATCAATCTAATTAGGAAATGATAAATTATTTGCCACTTCTATTATTTTGTTTCTATTGAAAACTAGTTTCGAATGTTATACATTCATCTTCAGTTCTAAAAACACACAAAAATTCAAAAATAAGCAATTCAAAATACAGTTTGGTATTATTATACATATTAAATTAAATGTAATATAAATGTAACAACCCACCTTTCTTTTATTGTTAGTTCAATGCGAGAACAAACCAGTACAAACTTTTCTGTTTGACATAATCTATTTAAACCTTGGTGAGTACCAACATGTTTTTGATTTCTTGTCTTAATTAAATTCATAATTCATAAATGATTTATATTACATGTAATTTAATATGAATAATTATACCAAACTGTATTGTGAATTGCTTATTTTTGAATTTTTGTGTGTTTTAGAACTGAAGATGAATGTATAACATTCGAAATTAGTTTTCAATAAAAACAAAACTATAGAAGTGGCAAATAATTTACCAATCCCTAATTAGGTTACATCTTTAACTCCTCTCTATAAGATTTTAATATTTTACAGATAATATTATTTATTGCTATAAATTTATATTATTTTGTTTTGTTTAACTTCTATATTTTATGTTAATATTTTAATTATTTTCCATATTCTCTCATTTCTTCTTTCCCATGCTACAATAACGAATATGAAAATTACTACTTTTCGAAAGAGAGAAAAAAAACTTTTATCCTTCAGTAAAAGCAAAAAAAAAAAAAAAAAAAAACCGAAGATTTTTCTTATACAAAAAAGAAAACAACGGTATTTTTTTCTTTCCTAAAAAGTAGTGACTTCCATATTCGTTAGTTTAGCATCGAAACGACCGTGTAATCTCAGTTCTATTATTACCTTAGTCCCATTTATCTCGTTTATTTTTAGTCCCGATAAAGACCTACAACTTAGACCGAAACGTCAGCACAAATCAGACAATTGTTTTCGTTAGTGTCTGTTTTTTTTCTGATAATCACTAAAGTCATCTCCTTGATTCCAACAAAGTTTATTATTATTATTTATATTGTTAATTATGTCGTATAATGTTATAGATTATATATATTTTTTTAAGTTACGATATTTCGTAAAATTTCATTCGGTCATAACTTGAAATCAATTCGATTTTGAGATACTGGTATCTTCGGAATCAATTAACCGAATAATGATTCAGGATCACTTTTTGATTCACAGATTTATAGTTTAATAGGATTAAAAGTAAGTCGGATTTTTTGGTTAATGCTTTGATTTTATGATTCTAAAACACTTTATAGTTTTGTCCCATCTTCATAAATGATCGAGATACGGGCGTATGAAACCTTTAATCGGCCACTATTTTAAACCGAAATGTTAAAACCTTATACTTTGAGAGGAGAGAGGGGTAATTTTTTTTTCTAGGCCGATTAAGGTCCATTATCGAAAAAAAAAATAAATCATTAAGTGATCCAGAAACAATCTTAAATTAAATTCAAATTAAGAAAAATATTTTTTTATGCTGGTACACTGATACATTTTTGAGGCTATTGCGTAAAATGTTCGGTTTATGAACCGATAAATTAATCAAAAACAATCAAAAGGTATCGCTGATATCCCACCATCCAACCGCAGGGATAGAAAACGCTATCAACCATCAACTCAATAATTCAACTCATCTTGGGCTCTGCTCGTCGGATTGCGGATCGCGCTGCCGAATCATTCTTCCACAGCGGGGGAACTGAAATGGATTTCGGGAAAATTGATGTGTTAATAATTAATTGAAATTTCGGCAGGGAAAGGATTTGCCAGAGTATTGGTTCGCTGTTAATAGTTAATCGCTCCTATCTCTCCGAAAGAACGATTCTCTTCGGCCAACAACTCTTACCCAGTTGTTAGCTAATCTCTTTTATCTCAACTAGAGGTTGCAACTTCGACAAGGAAGTACTATGTGATCTACGAAAAAGTACCAACTTGATGAAACTTTCAGCTTGAAACATTAAATTACTGTTACCAACACTACTGCGAAAGTTGAAAATTTATTTTTGTACCTCGGAGGTATAGGATACTAAGTCAATTTCCTCTAACTTTATAGGGGAACAGTTTGAACACATGATTACCTATGAAAGTGAACTTAGTGTTAGTGTTTTTTTAAGAGCATGTAAACCCCTAGGACATAAGTCATCTATACCTATGCTAAAAAATATTAAATAGGTAAAAAATGTACATAGTGTATTATACTTCTAAGGTGCAGATTTATATAGTTCTAAATTGGCAAATAAACAATAAATTATAAATATATAAATAAATTATTATTTTATATAGTAAATAAGGAAATTCAGAGACTTGTAATAATTCAGTTGTATTACTTTTTCTTCTTCAACTAACAAGGGGAGTGCACGTGTTCGTCGCAGATCAAATTTTTTTGCGTGACTGTACATTGAAACAAAATTGACCCATATCCTTGTTTTGTCCACTGGGTCTTAGGAGCGGTGAAAAAAAATTAACAATGCTGAAAATGCTTTATTTTATATCTCGTGTTTGAAGAATGATTTCGACATGAGTTTTTTTCAGCTAAGCACTTGTTTTTTTAGAGTATATTAAAGAAAAAATATAAACATTAAAAAATAATTGATTTTTGGTCAAAACAATTTTTTTCAGTCCCGAGTGTGCCCAAAATGTTTAAAGCTCCACAATTACGTTTGGGTTTTGAAGCTCTGTATCTCTTCCTCAGTTTACCCGATATCAACGTTCTTGGACTTATATCAACGTTCTTGGACTTGTTAAAAAGAGTGAAGTTTCTTCTTTCCATACATATAAAAAATGATTGCATTATCTTAGATGGTATGTGTAAATAAAGGTGATTACCAAATAAAAACAAAATTGAGATTTTGTTGCGGATAATGTTGGTTCTAAAACAGGTAGGAACATCACTGTTAAAGCAAATTGCGTAGTTTGAAAACCATTACCGATGTCCCAAATTAGATTAGATTTATATCCTGCTTTATGAGCGATTATTTAAATCTTTAAAAAAAATTGAAATAGATTTGCAGAGACCCTTGTCAAAATTTATATGTTTAGATTCGCTCGAAAATTTGAATATAGGGGAAAATTAGAATATAGGCTTCATCTTTAAAAGTTTTCAATACCCTGTCTTTAATATTTAGTTTGATGAACCGATCTGGGCTATCACAGATCAATGTAAAACTAGTATTACCGAACATTTTCTAGTTTTTCCTATTCTTCTGTTAGCTTCATTTGTTCTAGTTAGTAATTGGAAGATAAATATTGTTCGGAATACTTTCAAACAGTATAAAAACACGAATCATAGACGTATCTTACATTTTTTTTTTTTATAAAAAAATAAATAAAAGTAAAAAAAATTAAACTTTGACCATATTTTCAAATTTTAATATTTTAGGGATACAAATCTACTTGTATATTATTATACAGTTGTAAATTTCAGTAAATAAAAATGGATTTTTGAGGAAAACATCCCCCTTAACCTACAGTGTTTAAACTTCTCACTTTTTCTTTTGAACAACCCTAATGGAATCAGAAAAAAGGTAGGTAGCAACAATTGAAAAAAAATAATAATAAATTGTAACACACTACAATGACGACGACAATATGGAGGAATGACTTTGCTAATGATCGTAATTTGTACAAATTCAGAACAACAAAATATTTTATTATAGTCGGAAATATTTTCGTATTGACCCTTAACGGGGTTTTTCACAGTACCAAAACCAAATCTGATGCTAGTTTTGAATAAAAAAATTCTGTTAATATACTTAAAGAATACCGTTATCATTACATATAAGTCAATACACCCTTCAGGTCGCTCTAAAATTCAAAGACAGAGTTAATTCTAAGAGAGAGCTCTAAAGTTAAAGAGCTATTCGTCTCAGCGGCTAGACGAGAAAACTTTTCCACAGTGGAGATGAAAGCAGTCTTACTTAGCAGTCGTAGTCTAGACTTCAATCCATTTTATTTCAGCACATATAACTAAAACCCGATTTTAAATGACTGTGGTAATTTTATTTATTTGTTTATATTTATACATTTCTTGAAGATATATTTTCAAAGCAGCAATTCTTGTATTCAGTCGTTCTGCATTTAAGACAGCAAATCTACAGTCAATCTACAAATAGCTATTCATTTATTCTCAAAAAAGTATTTGTATAATAGTTCAATTCACAACTTCTATAAGAATCATGATAATTAAAAAAAAATGTATATTATATAATTACATTTTTTTTCCAAGCTCTTTTTTCTTTCCTTACTGAAATATATAGTAAGGGGGAGCGTTGTGATCGTCAATTCGAGTTTTCAACGGAAATACACGTTTTAAGGCTCCATGAGTTCAGATAAGCAAGTCTTGCAAAAAGGTTTGTGTGTATGAGTGAGTGTGTGTGTGTTTTTTTTTTGTATGCGCAGCCTAGCTCAAAAACATAAATTCTCACGATACTGAAATTGTATATTTAAGTTAGGTCTATTTTTGGAATGCTACAGCAACTTTTTTGTCAAAATCGACAAACCGGAACTGCCATTTCATATAATCGATTTGTACACTTTTTTACAATTTTCTCGAAAACGGCTCTAACGATTTTGATGAAACTTGCCTTAAGTCTTCTCCTTAAAGCCATTTTTCATGTAAGTAGTAGGTATATCTACGAGAAAATTAAGGGAAAAAAGTTATAGCGAAAAGAAAATTTTATTTGAGCATAACTCAAAAAATAAGCTTTTTGTGGAAAATAATTTAAGTAATCATATTAAACTTAATTAATTTTCCAATTAAGAAATTATCTAAATCGGACCAGTATAAGTAAAGATAGAGGGTATCTCATAAGGACAACTAGACCCTAGATGGAAAGTCGAGCGCGTCCAAAAAAGATGGATGCGACCGAACCTCAGCAGTCAAACTATTGCCAACAATATCATCTGTAATAATGTAATGTAATCTAAAAGTAGAAATTAACTAAATAATTTCTACTTTTATATTATTTAATAGAAACATAATGTTTCCAAGGAAATTAAATGGATTTTCTATGGAAATTAAACGGAAACATTCAAAATAGATTTTCAGCTTGACGTTCGTGAACAATGTGATATTTTCTTTATGTCTTCATAGTTTATAATTGTCAATCATGTGAATGTTTCCAATCCAATATTATAGAAAATTTTGTTCAGATTTTCTTCAAAGATACATTTGTAATGAAAACTTTTGATACTTGGCGCACGCTAACATTATGATAAAAAAAAAAATAATAATAATAATAAACATACATTTTTTTTTCTTGGAGATGATTTAGTGAAATATTCTTAACAACAACAACTTTTCAGAAGTTTTGATCCAGAAAACTGTTTTTCATTAAACCAATAATAAAGTGAAAACATTTTTTAGGGTAACGTAAGCTAAGTTTTCATTTAAGATATATTTTTATCGCAACATAAAGTTAATTGAAATCGTCCATCGCTTGCCAACCAATTAACGAAAGAGTTCACTACGAACCTGATTAAAAAAAAAAATCGTGGTGACAAAATATGTAATGGACGTAAAATGTTTTATAATACTTTTTACTTAAAACTCAGTTCAAAATGAGTGAAACTGTAATTTTAAAGATTTTGGATTTAATCAGAACACTAATTTGCCATTTTATTTGAGAACGACCCATGGTTATATCTCGGTGTAAAATACATATAGTTTTTATTTATATCCATTAAATTACTTTGAATGTCATTCAATTAATACAGTATTCAGATTTTTAATTATTTGGTGTGCGTATCTGAATTTCAATATGAATTAAGATTGGTATTTAATTGGTTGTAATATTACAGTAACGATAAGTCTCAGGGTGACATTCAAGGGACTTTTCTTCATTCATCTATTAGGTCTTCAAAAAGAAAAAAAGGAAAGAAAAAGAAAAAAGTGAAAAGGCTCTGTGGCCTTTTAAGGAAAAAGAAACGAACCATAAAACCATAAAAGGTGACATGATGCGAACGCACTGGAGTCCTGGCTCTCTCAGAAGGAAAGCTAATAATTTTTGTAATTCCAGAAAGATGACCCATTCTGGAACGACATGTAGGCTTCTTTTATTGCGGGTCATTTGCAGCGAGGCAGGAAGCCGGGGGAAGAATAGGGAATAAGGTTTGCACGTCACGTAGCCAACGCACGTCGGCACTTGAGCTATTTCATGCAACACCTTGCTCCTCATTTGCCAACCCGAGAATGAGCGGTTAATGCTTTTCTCATTCACTATAACGGTTATTTATAATCATCGTGTTCGTTCTAAATGGTCGGCATAATTAATAGCAATAATTATACAATAATAGCACAAGAAAAAAAAAATACTTTTTTTTTTTTTGCAGCATGTATTGGAGAGAATTTAGATGCATAAGCGTGGTACACAACGTATAGCAACTTTGATCAAATTAGGGATTGATAAATATTTTCCAATTCTATAAATTTGTTTTATTGAAAACTAGTTTCGAATGTTATACATTCATCCTCAGTTCTAAAAACACAAAAAATTCAAAATATACTTTGGTATTATTATAAATATTAAACTAGATTAATATAAATCAGTATTATAATACATTTATGAATTATGAATTTAATTAAGACAAGAAATCAAATACATGTTGGTACTCACCAAGGTTTAAATGGATTATATAAAACAGAAAAGTTTGTACTGGTTTCTTCTCGCATTGTACTAACAATGAACGAAAGGTAGGATGTTTTTAGGTAAACGGTTTAAGGGTCAGGGTTTTTCCAGTAATGCCGGTGAGTAATTGTTTTTTATTTTATAGATGGGAATAAATTTAAGATTGGACTATTGGAGATGTTTATTTGGTCATTCAAGCAAAAATCTGGATTGGATTTGAAGGATTTTATTATTTCAAGTGCTCATTTTCATATACATTTAATTTGAGGCTGTTTTCAACGTGATGTATTAATTTAACTCCTGAGTCTTTGATGAATTTATGATTATTTTCATTTAAATGGATTTCAAAGTTGGAATTGTCTGTCTTATTATTATATGCACGAATATGTTCCTTTAATCTCTGATTTAGCGATCTTCCAGTTTTTCCCGTGTATTTGGCTGCACAATCATTACAATTTAGTTCGTATACTCCGCTTTTTTGGAAAGGGTCTATTTTGACTTTAGGAGAAGAGAAATATGAGGATAGAGTTTTTTTCTATTTTAAATGCAGGGTTTAATCCTAGTTTTTTCAATTAATTTCCGACTTTGATGGATATAGGGCCGTATTATGGAATCAAAACATAATGTTTCGGAATGGGCCTATCTTCGGGGTTTATCAATCCCTTTGTTTATCAATCTATCAATCTATCAATTTATCAATCCCTAATTAGATTGATCCTTCTATACCATCATACGGATGTCAACTAACTTTGAACAAATTGATTCTATTTTTTTTTTTTTTTTTTTTAAATCAGGTTATCATTTGATTAATTCTATTTAATTGTCATTTATAATTCTGTTCTTATTGTAAAATATAACTGTTTGTATATTTTAATAAATAAATAAATTTTCAACTTTCTATATTTTTTTAAAAATTAAAATTTGCTAAGCACACACACTTTTTCTTCTCCAGGCTCCAAATAATAAAATAATAACAGTTAAGTTAAATAATTCCCCCCTCCAAAAACAAAGTTTGTTTTTCCTTAAATATAGTAGTGATGTAAAACTATGGATAGTACTATTGATAGTATCGATAATTTTAAAATATCGAAAATCAGAAAAGCTGTTTTAAAAAAAAAAATCAACAGAAAAAACATCCAAAACTTAATTTCTATGCAGATACAAAGTAATTATTTTAAGGAGGAAAAATAACGGAAATCGAATAGATTGAAAGCGAATAGATTCTTCGATAAAAAGTTAGATAAACTCAATAAATTACTGAAAAATGAATTTTTAAAAACTTCGATGATTTTTTATGGATTTTCCATCCATATCCAATTCTTTTAAAATCAGTGTTGCAGTACTATCAATTAAAAGCACTATCCGTCATATATTTTCCTCCTAAACTTTTCTAAATTTTCCCCTAAATCCATCAACTTTAACCATAAATGTTTAATTCCTATTATCCTGTTAATGTAACCAAAATTATGCTATAGGATAAGATAGGTGTTCATTTTAATTCCGTTTCATAACCCCTAAAACACGATTTGGTGGGTTTTGGAATGTCTGATGTAAATATAACAGCTACGTTTAAGTTAGAGGGTTGAAAGCTCGTTCCAAATTTTGTCTCCCATCTCCGCCACTATAGTATTTTTAATTTTGTATTTTAGTTATTTGTTTTCTATAATTTTAATTCCCGTTTTATAAATAGATGAAGCAAAATAAAAAATAAATAAAACGTAATAGATGTTAATAAATACACTCGATATTAAATAGAAATGTGAACATTATAGCGCTAATTTTATGAAAGTAGAGCTAATCCATTAACTAGTTTCATAATTTCCCACGCAAGATAAACATAGGAGGTTCTTCAGTCACGAAAGACAATCAGGAATAATTTTCTGGGCAAGATTATAGTAAATTATTAGGTAGGTCTGAGGTAAACCTACGGCAGGTTACATATATATCAGAAAAATTAAAAAATCTAAGCTTCTATATATATATATATATATATATATATATATATATATATATATATATATATATATATATATATATATATATATATATATATAAGATGTAGCAAAATATTTTTGTATCGGACCCTAACAAAAAGCAGGAAGGAAAGCGGTGTGGGTGGACACACTAGATATTTTGGGTACATAATTATTTGGAAATAATAAATTATTGAGTAATAATTTTATTTTTTGTTGTATGAGGTAATAAACAAATTAAAATAAAAAAAAAAGTGCTCATAGGTTGAGCAAATTATATGGATTCACTTTATGCCAAACCAAGGAAGGGCCCAGAAACGAAGCTAATTGGAACAGAGACATACTGCAACGTAACAAATAATCTAACCAGGAAACAAATTTATTCCAGGGAAATGAAGAAGGAGATATACTGGTCTTCAAGACCAGGTATGAAACAATCAGAACTTTTTATCAATTCGTCAAAGGAAGAGGTTAACTTTTGTCCCAAACCTAATAAAGAACGAGTTAAGAACAATAGCGAATCTCTTTATAGGCCAATGCCGGTTGAAATATCGTCTCAAGAAGACGAAATTGGCGGAAAATTCCACCTTCCGTCTCTGAATTAAGAAAGGAACGAACACAACCTGTGCGAATGTAGAGAGAGCCCCTTGCTTTCTATAGACTGTAGTAAAAACAGATACTTCAACCAAAACATATTACTAAACCAAATACCAAGGACTTAATGTCCATCGTATACGCTTCCTATGGGATCTCTAGACTGAAACAGAAGATGCATATGGTTTGTGGTGAAAAATATTTGAAACACATTCCAAAATATATCAATAATAATATAAGTGTTCAAGAAGTTATTAGGAAGCATATTGCGCATACAGAATGAATAAGGAACAACAACAAATTTCTAAAGTTTAAAATTTTAAATCTTAAGTCCTTTTTTTGACTTCGCTAACGTTGCTTATTTCCTCTTGAAACTACTGAAATCATAAAAGTAATTCGAGTATTGCCCATCTCTATTCGAGGAAATGCCCTAGGGGGCTTCTATGTAGATATTAACAATAACAATAAAAATATTGTTTTAGTTATGTCTTAACAATAACAATAAAAATATTGTTTTAGTTATGTCTCATTCATTCTGGAAGTAAGATGTGTCAAAAATAACGCTGTGTGATAAAAAAAATGTAATTGTTTATTTAGGTATGACAGAAATTTAAAACCAATTAACATTTAATGCACACCTATCTTTTTGAGGTTAATCACCATAAGAAAACGATGATTAAAGAGAAAAAGAGAAACCAACATTTTTGACAAAAGAATGCGCGAGGAAAATATTAAAAAAAGAAGAAAGAGAATGAAATGCCAAATGCGTAGCCTCAAAAATCAGGTTTATAGAATTTTACCTGTTTTGTTTACAACACGTCAGAAAATAATCGTGACGAGGAATTCGGCAAAAAAGACTCAGAATATATTGTAACAATTTAAAGCGGACAGTTCTTTTCCTTCTTCTAATTATTTTAAATTCGTTCAAAACATTTTTTTTTTAGTCGAGTGAGGGAGAATTATTATAATTATTCTTTAAACTAAGGAAAAAAATAGGCAACGCCTGGAACCTTTAAAGAAAAAGACAGACGCTGGTCAATCTAGAAAACTAATAATGATGATTATCTTCCAATACCTCATTTAAAGAAGTGGAAAAAAAAATTGCAAAAACATATGTTTAATTCAAACTTCAAAATTTTGGGAAAAATAAAAATTTCTCAGATTTACTTACTTTTTTTTCTTTCTGCGATGAATGCATTTATGGTCGTACCGACTTAGTAAGATCTCTCTGGCAGTACTTAGCATGGTAATGACCCCATTTTCAACCCACTGATTGCAGTTGTTCAATAGGCGTACTTAGCGCCCTAGTAAAATTTTCAGTCCTCGAGTTGAGAAGAGAAATATAATATTGAAGAAAGTACGACAAATCATTCGAGTATAAGATATTATCTTTCACTGAAAATAGATAACATATTCAAATTTGATCTTCAATCTTAAATGAATTATTGGTAACAAATTGTAATTTTTTTTTAATAACTAAAAAACGATTTAAAAGAAAAAAAAATACCTGAATGTTTGCGGTTATCGTACAGAGAAATGAAAATCTTACTTAAAAAAAATATATATATACACATATACAAATATATTATATATACCAATATATTTATATATGTGAATATATATATATATATATATATATATATATATATATATATATATATATATATATATATATATATATATATATATATATATATATGTATACACCAACGAAATTAATTCTACTAAATGATAAATAAGTATGAGAAACTTCTAATATTGTTTTTTTGAACAACTTTTTTTAAAGTTAATTATATATATTTGCTTTTATTTTCTATCAAAATAAACTTCTGAATACTGATTATATTTCTTAATTATTCTATTCTGTTTCACCATTTATATATTATTTTTATACATTATTTTAAACTTTCTATTTTATTATTCTAAACTATGTATATATATTTAGATTATTAGTGATTTTCAGAAAAAGCTCAAAAATAAGCATCCAAAAAAAGTATGTGGGTGAACTCTTCCTAAAAAATCTGATAAAATTCATGAGTGATCTAGAGATACTAATCAATGAATTTTAGGGCAGCTTTGAGTCAGGAATTCAAAATTCTCAATTTTGATAATATAATTATAATTTTTGTAATTGATAATACATTTTTTGTTTCTGAGATGGTAATGAAAAGTATGAAGAACATACTTTCCAATCATGCAATGAAGAATTATTCCAAACCCAAAACATCCTTCATGGTAGTAACTTTTTTAAGATTAGAATTTTTAGGAACTGATTAAAATAAATATTAACACATTAACAAAATCAAAGATCACAAATAAGACTCAGAAAATAAAATTTCAATGTATTGCCTCTTTTATAAAATCGATGAAGTAATTGATTTTTAATCAGGTTTTCATTACCGCCCCAAAATGATAAGATTAAAAAAGCTGTAATGATAATTTGAAATTTGAAAAGCTACTAAAGTAAAATTAATGGAGCTATATCAAAAACCAAAATGCCGTTTTCTTAGGATTTTCATAGAGAAAAAGACTTAATTTTAAAAACTTCTAAGCAATATTTTAGGAGAATCATTAAGGATCGGTGTGATAAGAATAAAAATATTCACCGAAAATACATCAATTTCATGTGGTTGCGGTAGCTAAAGTGAAAGGTGGACCATGGCGCAAGGGCTGCTTCTTCTTCTTTGAAGGGCTGCCATTTGCCATATATGGAGAAACTTCTGCGAAAGATAAATAATACTTCCGTGCATGTAAAAAACCAATAGTGCGGCGGTAATAATAACATACACCAGGGACAAAGTTTATTTTATTCTAGAATCAAAAATAAAACTAAAAATACTTCAATTTTGAACAGTATTTACCATCACCTTTTGGTGATATAACTCATTTTCATGATACAATGGAGTAATTACATTTAATTTTGTATTTAAAAAAAAAAGTATCAGGGAGGCAGGGTGGTAATGAGAATTGAGATGTTCGATTCAACAAAAAAGTTGATAATTTAGTGAAAAATCGTCGTTTTTGTTTTTGTCATTGAGTCGGAAAGCAAAATTAACATAGTTAATAAAGACAACAAATCACTTAGTACTATCACCCCACTCTTGGATTTAAACGCGTCATTTTCACTTGCTATTCATCGCTTGGCAAATATGCATGCAGTTCTCTGCATCATTTACTAATCAGTTATTTATTCTCTTCTTTCATGTCATGTTTCATTCATTTTGTGTCATCAGTGCCAACTTACGTTTTTTCTATTCATGTTTATATATTTCCGTCCCTTCAGCTGTCTCATTTCCAAGCTCTTCGTTTATAAAATTCTGTACATTCTATTCTTATCCTGGTTCACCCTCCTTTTCCCTTTCGTTCACCTCCTAAATGGAATATTAATAGAGAAGTACCAACCAACAATACATAAAAAAAATAAGTACATTTATTTGTATATTATTTCCTAACAGCACATGTTCTGTCGTTCAATTTCATTCAATTAATTTCTCTTCGGTCCTCCGTATAACCTATGTGTCTCTTTCTTTATTCCACACATTAGGTAAAATGAATAAAACTAGGTACTCCACAAATATGGACTGATTATTGAGCAGATTGATTGATGAGACTGATTGATGTGAGCAGGTACTCAGTAAAATTCCGATTTTACGTAGACTCAACATTTTACTGAGTACCTGCTCAGATCATGCCTTGTTTGTTTGTCTCACGTTTTAATCACTTAGAAAGATGAGCAGGTACTCCGAATCAATAATCAGTCCATATTTGTATAGCACATCCTTCATACACTTAGTAAAATAATAATTAAAAGAATTGTAAAATAATAATTTCTCGATATAAAGGCAGCCTTTGATTCGGTTCCGAGAAAAGAAATATGGGCAGCTTTAGCCGCTAAATTTATGCCCAAGGAATTGATTAGTGCAATAAAATCTACCTACCACGACTCTAAAGGCATAGTTAGGATAAACGGAACAGGATCCAGGACTTTTAACATGTTTAAAGGAGTTAAACAAGGTGACAGCCTTAGTCCTCCCCTTTTCACCATATTCATGGATGAAATTTTAAAATATGCAAGCGGAGGACGACACGGACAGTCGTGGGAAAGTGGTATGTGAGGACAATTATAGCCCAAGTTCTAGTTTTTGCATACGATATTGTCCTCATTGCTGATTCCCATGAAAACTTCCAGCAAGCTGTCATTGAGTAAGATGATCAACATTGGTAGTGAGGAAGAAGAAGTGATAGTTCGCTGCAAGGAGGAGGTATTGGAAACAGTAGAGGGCTAAACTTATCTTGGGATTGTGCTCAGCAGAAATGGAAAAATTTACCAAGAGTTTTCCAACAGGATCAAAAAAGCAAATAATATATATTATCAGCTTTGAAGCTCATTAGGGAGAAAAAGGGAGATAGAAAATAGTGTAAAACTACATATATTCAAAGCTATCTACCTACCTACCCTTCTTTATGGCAGTGAAAGCTGGGTCCCGCTAGACAGGCACTGGAGTAGAGCTACAGCCGCTGAAATGAAGTTCCTCCGGAGAGTGGCAGGCCGAACAAGGAGAAATCAGGTCAGAAATGGGCGAATACATGGAGACCTTGGAGCACCCGCCTTGAGGGACTCTGTCGAAAAGAGGCAACTAAAGTAGTTCGGTCATCTAGACCGAATGATTGAAGACCGGGATCCACAAAAGTTTTTTGAAGCCAGGCCCACTGGACGTCGCCCTCGAAGAAGACCCAGACTGTTATGGCCCGATCACATCTCCAGGATAGGACATAAAAAGGGAAAGAGTCTGAACTCCATGACGGCGCTGGCCCGGGATCGTGATGCCTGGCTGACTTGGACTGGGGCACCTCCACGCTGAGAGGCACAAAGGAGGAAAATGTAGAAGAAGAAGTAAAATAATAATACAGAAAATTAGTTTTGAACAAAAATCGGTTTTAAATAAATATTAATGGAGTATTAAAGTATTTATTTGTGAAACTTCTATTTATTCACGTTGAACCTGAGCATCTGCTAAGTTTTTTTGGGAATGAGTACGAACTCAGTTTTATTCACTTCACCTGATAGCGTGACATCCTTCAATTACTATGAACCCCAACAAATAATGGACCCTCTATGCCCTAATTTTCAACCCTTTTCAGGCTATAACCTGCGACAAAGAATTTAACGCAGGTTATAGCCTGAAAATGGTTGAAACTCATCATGACGCCATAGTTTTCCTAATATTTCAAATTATAAAAACGCCATAAGTGAATTAGAATTATTTATCCTTAATATTCACTAGATATTTAAGATATTTACTAGATAGGTATATACATAATTTAGTATGATAGTTATTATTCTCATAGCATGCGACATATCACAATATATGGCCCACTTCGAGTTCTATAAAAGAGGTAGATAAGAAGCCTAAATGTGCCGGAGGGGATAAGAGAGACATACAATGTCACGCTAAACTCAGCTCGTGATATTTCCTCGTTCCATCGCAAGCTAATATACCCAAATCTATTGGTATATTAATTTTATTTTATTGTTTTATTTTACACGTTAATAATAACTGCATTATTTTATTATATCAAATTAGTTACTGTCAAATACTACGATCTGCCACATTTAAGGACAATGAATAATGCTATACTCAAGCATATCGGCATTCATTACACGAGCAATATCTATCTGTCTGCAAAGTAGATCACGAAATGATTTGGTGTAAACTTTTTGAAAAAGAGTTTTAGGGGCTGAGAAATCAATTGGCTTGATACTTTAACTCAAGTATTTAGTTTTGTTATAATTTTCTTTTTTCTATTAAGGAACAATTTATGTTTTTCTTCTTTCGTAAATGGCCGAGATATAAGCGAATAAAACCACTGATCGGGCGCCATTTTTAAACTTAAGGGCGCATGTTAATGTATAAACAACCTGGAGAGTGACCTATGATTTCGGTGCTAAATCAAAAGAAGAATAAGAGTTCCGAGGATCATATATGAATGAAAAAGAGGTTATTCTAGTTAAATCTCATTTAAAGATTTTTTTTTTCAAATAAATCATTCTTGGTTCCTTATTTTATTGTTAAGTATATAGTTCCTTCATATTTACTAAAATATGAATTTAAATATTTTAGTAAAAACGAAGGGGCAAATGAGTTTTGCAGGAATAAGAAAGCAGAAGTGTTTTGTTGTCTGCTTTGAACCTAAGTAATGATTCATAATATCATATGTTATAAATGTGTAGTAATATTTTTATCTCTTTATTGTATTGATATTTTCTTGTATTTAATAAAAAGTCATAAAATGATTAGAAAGTATATGACTGTGCATATATAGCTATTGTATTTATTTCATCAACGATAACTAATTAAATAAAATAATTTTCGAGCATGGCCTAGTCCCCGGGTACTGGTGATCTAAATAACCATTCTTATCATATTAATGGACAAAAAAAATTAAGCCATTGAAAATAAATAAATAAGAAAATATTAAAATTAAATAAATAAACAGTTTGAATTCCCAGGACATAAGGAAAACAACTTTTTCTTACAGCTTTTATTAAAATTAGTCCATTACATTCCGATTTGTTTATTACACTAGAGACAAGGTCGTTTATGTTCTCAGTTCAATTTAAGTTTTATCGGAACTGTCAGGTTAAAAAAATAGATAGAATCAAAACGAATGGTAAAAAAAATAAATTAAGAAATGCTAAATTTTAAAAAGATTTACATATAAATATAGCTAGAAGCCTAAATACTAAATAGGCAGTATTACAAATCAATATTCAAGCAATATTCTACCACGAATAATATAAATGCTATCAACTCTATTAATTCAGTTATTTAACATTAAATTAGTTTTTTAACATTACTGACTACTGCTTCTGCCCATTATTCTGAAAATTACATGTACATAGAATTATTTTAATACAATATATTTAGCTGTCTCGGTAATGAACTGTGCTAAAATTTATATTGCATAAGTAAGAACTTTATACAAAACTGCTGATAATCACATATGGAGTTGAAATTCGATCTTAAAAATCGATAATTTAATACATCAACAAAAAACTGGTTAGTAAGAAACAAGTCGAAGTTTTGTTAACGAAAAAAATGTCATGTCAATACCATAGAGTACAGAATAACACAGAGAGACTTATCCCAATATGAAATGAATGGAGGGATGGGCTATGACCCCCCACTTTCATCAACCACACCCAGTCGCCGTTCTCTATAGGGCCTAATAGACTTATGTCTCTTATTTGCTATGTATTACCTATTATCACGTTAATCAATTTTTGATTGAAGCTTAGGTAATAAATCAAAAGCTGATATATCGAATTCTCAAATACAAATATGTTTTAGGCGAATTAATACTTCATACTTAAAAATTATTCAGTTTATTTCAAATCTCAATTTTCATCGTTCAGAAAAGTGATACATATCAACATTTTCAGTTAAAATTTTGCCTTAACTTTATGAGATACCCCCTAATAATGTTTGTGTAATAATTATCAAAATTGGATAAATTAACTTTGGATAGAAAACTCGTCATTTATTGCCCTTTGAAAAGAATTGTTTTGGTTAATTTGTGTCGCAATTTTTTTTTTTTTTAATTCCGTCCAGATCTTCGATTTTTTTGGGGGGGAAAAGTAAATTTTACCTTTGGCTTTAATTAACCACTGTTAATGATTGTTTTCCACCTCATCACAAAATTAATCTTATATTCTGTAAACGCGTCCTTAATTGATCGACATTTTTAATGATTTCGATGACACTGAGAATATTTTGTAGCACATTCTACAGACTTTAATAACATCAAATGCAGGTTTGGACTAATGCTCCTCGATTTTTTATTCTAATCAAATTTTTCGATACATTTTGTGCATCGTCGGAAATTGCTATTAAACACTTCGCATTTGATTGTTGTTTTCTTTTCCATACAATATATCCTGAAGCTGGGATGTGTACTTTATACCAAAAGTCTACAGAATTAAAAGTAAAAAATAATCCACTATAAATTATGTTCAGCACTAATGGTAAAAACAATGACTCTGTTTATGACAAGTTTTCAACGGTATCTTCCGAAAAAAAACAACTATAGATAAGTAAAATTAGGAATTAAATAGTTCCCAAAGAACAAAAAAAGTACCCAGTATGTACCTATCTAAATCAAAACCCGAACTGCATGCATCTTATCCCATCATGCAAGCTTTTTGCGTCGAAATTCCGCTTTTCCGAAATTTCCGAAACTTTTTCCGCGCAGCTTATTTTATCCCCGAATGTAACATCCATCTCTCTGAAGGCCTCTGTAACATTCGCTTGGACCGAAACCGGTCCGGTCAGGGCAATTATTCTAATGGACCAAAATCGGAAGACTCCTCACGAACAATTAAATGGTATTCCAAAAATAAAGATAATCACAGGTTTTAAATTATTATTATTAGTGTTATTTCAGAAGCGAAGAGAGCTGGCTAACAATAGCTATCAAGAAGAGTTTACACTCTCTCAAACACGCACACTCACATACATATATGTATGTATATATATATATATATATATATATATATATATATATATATATATATATATATATATATATATATATTTAACAGCGACATAGAACTTGATTTGGAAAATTATGTCGATAATTCACTAAAGAGCGTGTGTTGGATTTAGCGAGCTGATACTGGTTTCATTTAACGCAAAACCTAATTCTCTATCACGTTAGATTCGATCCGTTTTTTGGTGCACGGAGTCGTTCCTACCTTAATTACCAAAAAGTGTCAAAAACTGGTAGATTTCATTTGTTAACGCATATTCATAAGAACTTTGTTCAGCGATAAATTTGCTATATAACCCCAAGGGTTTTCCTTTTTTTGGGGGGACATCCTGTATACATATACATATATATATATATATATATATATATATATATATATATATATATATATATATATAATCATTATTAAATATATATATTAATATATAACCATTAGTTGGACCTGTACAGAACCTCCATTCCTCATCCCAGTTTCCGGTTTCGTTTCTATCCTCTCATGACCTAATCCAAATATCATGTAATATCCAAACTCCTCCAATCCAAACTAAAACCGTTACTTTCCGTACCCTTTCTCGTAAAAATATGTTACCCAATCTAGAAACTCTAGGTCGGAATGGGGTATATTCCTGTTCCTTTATTGATTCCATGGTCGGCATTCTTACTTACAACCTTCCCAATCTTAATACCCATGCTGTCTCAAAACCTCTACTTTCTGTCGCAGGGCTGTAATTTGGATGCGTCATGAAATTAAGGATCTACAGAAGAGATGCTGCCCGTAGACGCTTACGACTAGCAAACGTTTAAGGTTCTCCACAATATGACACAAACAAGGACCCATCGTGCCAATTTGATCAATTTTCATGAAGCTCTTTCCTCACCTCCTGACTCCAAATCAAAATGACTACTTTTTCACAAACTTTCCCTTTGTGAAACTTCTAGATTATTTCCCTCACTAATATTTCCAATTTCACCTGACGATTTAAACTCACGATTTATTTCCGCTTCCTCTACCACCTATCAATCCACTCCTTTTAACGATAAAGACTTTTATTTTTCCTATATTTCCTCCACAGACCTTTTATCAGCCGTGATGAAATCACATACGAATTCCGCTGTCCCAGATGGTATTCCCGTCAAATTAATAAACCACACACACACACACACACACACACACACACACACACACACATATATATATATATATATATATATATATATATATATATATATAATTCAGGTCGTTTAGTTGCGAATTTTCAGCTTTCCCAATCTTAGGGTAGGAAAGGGACATATTGGCTAGACGGAGCTGGTGTATATGACAAGAAGTAACAGTAGGAGTCACAGATGACAGGAATAACTTGTCACTATGACACCAAACGCCAGTACCCAACTCAAGACTAAACTGATCTTTTCAACACATCCTACTGAACAAGGAATGTGTTATTTTCCTTTTTATGTAATCTTCAGTCGCACGTGGCTATTATTTTAAACCACCAAGGATGGTTTCGCAATTGAATAAATTTAATTTTAAAATAGAATCAGATCTTAGTACATTTTTCCTGCATAAAAAGAATTTGTGCCAAGCAATGTAATTATTTATTCATATGGACAAAAAAAATAACATTTTAATAAATTGGAGAGAGTGATTATTTATGGGCATTGGTGTAAGGCCACAAAATCTAAAAATTATCGCAAGTTTGGTAGTAAAATGAGATATAGTACTGTTGGTAAAGTAAATAGTAGAATAGAGATGCATACTTGAACTATGGAAAAAAATAATAATAAAAATACATTTCCTAATTCAAGCTAGTGTCCTTTTTTATTATTATTCAGCTGTAACATTAGTTTCAAAAGCATATATTAAAAGCCGACACCAGTGGCAAGGCATTTTCTGTCACCCATCCCCAAAATTTCATAGTCATTTACTTGAAAATAACTTATTGTTACTCTTTTACATGTTTACATCATGTTTTTCCGTTCCAGTTTGATTGGTACTTGCTATATATTGCTACTGATGACTGTGCTACTCCTTGATGTATGATGTTATGTTTGGTGCATCGGTGTTCAGGAAAGTTCTCTTTTCCCATTAGGATGAGTTACATGAATAAGTAAGAATGATATTAGCATCAATACCATAAGTAGACCGTAAAATTTTGTGATGTGTTTTATTGCATCACGAATTTTATTCATGGCAAATTTGGGAAAGAAAAAAGTTTTGGACGATGAATACGCATATTAACAAACAACCCTGCTTATGACGCAGTAGTAAATTGAAAGGTATGAGATTTTTGCATCAATATGCATGACAAAAATATATAATTATATTTTGATAATATATTGTAAATACACATAAAATATTTATTCTTTTATTTTTAATGTCAATGTTTTAATACAGATGAATATGGTTCTGGACAACGAAAGCTTCTCCTGTTACTCTAAATTTAAAAAAATGATTTGGGACAGTCTGTGGTCTCTCTCAACTTCATTTAAAAAAGAAATAAACAGTCTACCTATATCCGATATTAGTATTGCGTATGATGAATGAGAAAGTTCGTCCTTGAAAACAGTTGTGATTTAATGTAAGTGGTCAGGTTTAGACGTTGCAAACGGTCAGTACCTCCGATCGCTGTTCAAATTGAACTTTGGCAATTGAACAAAACGAAGTGTGGATTATATGTTGGAGCTGTAAACGCTGGGCTCATGAACTTTGTGCTGGTTATGAAGAGGAGGACGAGGAGTTCAGGTTTTAATTTTGTAAATAATTTGAAATATTTTCCATGAGCCAAATTGGTGACTGAATTAGACTGAAAGTTATGCCATTAAGAATAACTAATATTTTACATTGGTTGCGTTTTTATGACTAAAATATATTGAAATACTAATTTTAGTTGAATTTTACATTTCTATTATTATTCCATTAAAAATAATGATTGTAAAATAAACATTTTGCTCCATTTGGGAGGAAAAAGAGGCTACTATTTATGCATCCAGAAAAATGCATATAAGTCATATATATTGTATATTTTTCTTAATTATAAATACAGGGTGTGGTTAATAATAATAAGTAGATTGAAAATGTATATGTGGCAAGCTTTTATCGATAATCGTGATTTCGAGAAAATCAATTTCCCTTAAAGTGGCCACTTTACCCCATCTTCTCCTATACTTTAATTCTTATTAAAGGGTTAAATTAAAGGCGGATGTCAACTAAACCTTATGCTTTAACGGATCATTACGACTGACCTAAATTAAGGTAAGATAAGTCGGGGTAAAAACATAACCGGGCCCGTTTGTATAAATGGGGATTTATTTTATTCATTTTTATTTTATTGGGAGAGCTGCCATCTATGGGGATTTACTATTTATTTCCTATTTACTTTAAATTCCCATAGAAGGCAGCTCTCTCAACAAAATAGATTTGAAATAAATCGCCATATATGCACTCGCTGCGAGTATGAGCTAACCGACTTACCTTAATTTTTTAATAAAGAAAATTGTTGAGTTCTGAAAATGCAATGTCAAATTTAATTAAATTTAAATAATAACATTTGAATTAAATTTTGTATTTTTCAGATCATGATAAAGTTTTAATTAACTATGAAAATGACCTAAATTTAGGTCGAAACGTCGCATAGAAATGATTGTAACAAGGATTTTCGTTTGTTTTTCCGTCGGAAAACATACTGTTTAACTACTAGTGATAAGGTTAAGTAATTAATTAGTAATGCAAATAAATATAGTTCGCCCACGGTTCCGGCATTCCGAGGGAGAATTCTATGCCGCACTAAGTTGAAACAACCTTTTTTATTCCTTCATTCGGACTTAATTTACAAGATGGTATTGTTATCTTGTAATATAAATGTATATTAGTAAATACTTTGTAAATAGAATCCGAGATTAAAAAAAAAAATTAGTTTCCACTTAGTGCTACACTAGTTCGCCCAAGGAATGCCATCTAACTGTGGGCAAGCTATAGTTAAGAAGTTAATAAGTAATTAAGTGTTTTCAATGTAATTTTACATTATTATATAAACAGAAATGTAAATTTTTCAATTTGGAAATAAAAATAAAATTTAGAAAAATAAATAAATCGTTGTTTGCTATTAAATATTATATTTTTAATGTTTGCCTTTTTATCGGACAGTGAATTTAAAGAAAAAAAATATACGATTTAGTGCAAGAATTAATAGTGCACATTTTTAATCCCGTTTGATAATGACAAAAAAATAAAGGTATTTAATTTCTACAGATTTTTATTTAAAATCTAGAGTCCTTCAGGTATTTAGAAGAAATGATTTATTTTCTGAATAATAAAAGATAAAAAAAAAAAAAAAAAATCGACTGAGTTCAAAGATTTAACTAAAAAAGGTACTATCGACCTAGAAAATGAAATGTTTCTATTGAAAGGATTTTATCGAGGAAAGAAAGACCCCCTTCGAAGCCAATATGGGTTGGTGCTCTCTTTGTCTTATTTCATTATTGGATCCGCTACTTCTCCAATAGATTCCTCTGCACAAAATGCATTTACTATTAGTTCTGCTAGTCTTAATCGATATCATTACAATAAAAAAAAAAAAACGAAGAGAATAACACTCAATATCGATTCATTTCAGGTCATCAATTTTCTAATTTTGAACAAATATTTTATTTCACAAGTCAACGCTATTATTTAACCATAGTTACAACCATACCATTTTAGAACGAAATTCACTTAAAAATAATTTAGGTAATCGGCATTCCATAATTATTAAATAAATTTTGAATTAACTATTTATACATATGCATGTATGTGTAAATATATATGTATCGTAAAATATTAGCAACTGTTATAAATGAGCCAGGTTACAAACTGCTTCTTCAGGCACCACAGACCATGATGACCTTCAGAATTTTTATTTACTTCTGAACCAGGAAGGATTAAAACATTCAGATACAAGGTCAGCAAAGAATCAGTCAAGATCCATGGGCAATGGCTGTTTGGTATTAGTAAATCGTTGGGCATGGAAGGGATGATATGCGCAAATATATTATTAAATATATTTAATATTTATATATAGTAATTTGCTATATTTATTAGATAATATTGATTTAAAAGTGTATAGCTATATTCTCAGATTTTCAAAAACTTTGTAATCATATACGGTTTAAAAATATTATCAAAAGAGTTCGTAAAAAAAAAAAAAATTTTTTTGAAAAGACGTAACAATGTATTTATTCAGGATATTTTCAAGTAAATGGCAAAACTGTAAATTCTAAAATGAGAATGCATACTCGCGATAAATGAAACACTTCTATTAAAGTTTGAAATGAAATAGTAAATTTAAAAAGGTTAAATATAGTATATATAGTATATATATATATATATATATATATATATATATATATATATATATATATATATATATATATATATATATATATATATATTAAATTATTATATTTTAAATAATGTGACCAAATTATTAACCCGTTGATTACGTTTATTTCACGCTCGGAGTAACATCTCTAAATATCAGACTTAAACGTTTAACAAAGTGAAAGACTCCTTTCAGATAATCGTTTCATGATCCATATTAGAATCATACCTATAATTATTAATAAATTTATACTAATTATACATAATGCTGATTTTATTTCATTTGAAAATTAATATATAATTCAGAGTTAAAAAAAAAACCGTAGTTAGAGTAATTTCAACGGGGTAGAACCAAAGAATTATTTATTTCATTTTAGGGCATTAAAATTCAATAACTTGGTGAGGTTTTCTTTAGGATAAAATTTGTTATTCTGGATCATTGGTGAATAACTAAAACATCAGACTTTTTGCAGTATATCTGTCAGAGCATGGACTAAATCATTATACAGGGCAACATCTTATCATTTAAGAAATTGACAGTTTAAGAAAAAAAAATATTAATTGGACTTATTATTAGGAATTTTAATTGGTTTCAACATTTGCAACTGTGCAAAATAATTATAAAAAGATATGATCGAATAAGCTTATTATTAGTATAATTTCTGGATAGTTTGAAGTTGCACTGATTGATACTGTTTTTATAACTTATTATGATTAAAGTAAAAGAGTTTCCTTGGAAAAAAAAACATTAAAAAAATTTAAATCAATAAAAAAAACGGAATACAGAAAAACTTGTATATCTTACTACTAAAGGACGGAATGCGCTTGCAGGTCTAATTAAACATATTGGTAGTTAGTTAGTGAAATGGTTGTCCTCGAGTATTGAACCTTGGTGTCGTAGTCGGCCGCCTTTCACACCCAAAGGAGATTCAAGATACTTCTTTACTCAATATATTAATTTACATTCTGTATGTTTATATGCACAGATGCAAGGAGCTTTCTGTATGTTGGCATGCACAAATGCAGGGGTCGACAAGGAGTCGTAACTTGCGATGGAAGGTGCCCGACCATTATACCAAGGTTCAATGTTCGAGGACATCAACTTCACTAACAAACCACTAATGTATTTAAGTAGATATGCAAGCACATTCCATCCCCTTGGACGAATAGCGTTGTAAGAAATAAAAGTTAGTTTCGTAGCCCGGGGTCTTTCTTTCTTATTAAATAAAATTGTATTTTAACGATTTTAGTTTTTCAAGCATTAACATGATTTATTAACATATTATCATGAACTTACAAATGATTTAATAATAAACACCAACAAAAATCGATATTAAAATATAACGACATATTTTTCCAGTATTTTGAGCTCACATTGCTTCAAAATGATTTACAGGATCTCAACGAATAATTTGATCCATCAATCTCGTAAATCGATTTTGCCATTGGCTCAAAAAATCGTTACATATCTACAAACGGTTAGGCTGAACACACTACCCTCTTTGAGGTTACCTAGCACAGTGAGGCAAAACCGCTGTTTTCCGGAGAAAAAATCTACAGATTGCGCAATTTCGCATTAAAAAATAAGAAAAAAAAATCATATTCATATTCTTTCGACCAAACATTGTTTCGGAGTCGTTCGACGATTTCAATGTACCACAAAAAGTGGGTCAATTTGGCCCATTAAAATTCCGGATTTTGCAGTACGTCGGTCCCATGGTACTAGAGATGGCACCAATCTGAGACACAAACAATTGTTAGGACATAACTGGAATGCTCCAAACAAGAAGCAAAGAGTCTCAAAAATAATAGAAAACTAATCAGCTGTCAATATTTTGCCAATTAATTGATTATGATCTTTCGTATATCTTTGGGCTTTTAGTATGCGTATTTCCTTTTTTTTTTCCTTTTCCTGCACTGATGATGCATGAATAGGCTGAATATTGACAGTTGATTTGTTTTCTGCTATTTTTGAGACTTTCCTCCTTGTTTGAAACTTAAGTCCTCTATATAAATTTATATATTTATATATATATATATATATATATATATATATATATATATATTTTACCACGAATGTTGAAATCGTCATTGCTGAACTTGTGAATACAGAAATATTGGATCAAATATAGCACTAATAAATCTTGGCGGATTGAATAAACAACACCGCACGTTTGAACAAGGTCGTTTAAGGCCCCCTCTTCTAAAACAAAAAAAATGCAAAAACGCTACAATTGCACTCTTTTGCAGATAAAATTTTTAGAGGAGTTTCTCAAAAGTATTTAAATTATAAAAAGAGCTCAGCTGTGCAGGAGGTCGATGGAGCTTTTTTTGAACGATTCTACAATCTTACGTCCTTGCTATTTCAGAACAACAATACTGCACACCTTCAAATCTTCACAATATCACAGATCACATTACGGATTGATGGTATTTTATTATCTTGCAAATGTGAGAGAAACATGCACGATGTTTCAATTTGTTACCACTGAGAATAAAGGTACACGAAAAAAATGAAACATAAGCTTCAACTAAATAATTTTCAATTGGCTACAATAGATATCATTTTCAAACCCCTCAGTAGATTCCCAGATTTATCTTTTCGGAAAAAAATATAGCAAGCCTTAATTCTTCAATTGTTCAAGAGCCGGGAACCACTCAAAAAGTTTTTTTTTTAAATACATTTTCATTTTTGTCATTTTTTTCCGTACTCGCCCCATCGTGCGCCATCAGACAATTAAAATATCTAGAAATGTGGTAGCGTCTCATATATATATATATATATATATATATATATATATATATATATATATATATATACACACACATATTTGTTTTGATACAAAAATAATGATTGATTAAATTCAAAAAAATATTTAATTAGTATTACTTTTATTTGGCTACCTACCATGAAAGTTAATTATCAATAATGACATCAAATACAAGAAACACTACTAGAAAATAAATAACGAATTTTTCCTACACACTACGGTTACTACACATTTTATTTATGAACAAATTTTATGCGTATTTGTATCGGAGTGTTTTAATATATTTTGCATCATAAACTAGTACTGTACACTTTTTAAAATTTTCCAAAAAGTTGAATAATTTTATTTTAAATATCTAATATATAATACCATAAGACTTTTTTTTTGAGATAGGAATGTAGTTGAGGTGCTATGTATACCTTAACATGAACATGGCTCAAAGGATGAGATGGAGAGGAAAAGTAAACACAGGCCTGTTGGAACAGTCAGTCCGGTTAAATATGCATACAAAGGTATAGGACCACGAAGCTTCCATGAAGTGTTCCAACCATTCAAGGACTGAGTCACGTACTTCGTACCTAGAGTTAAATAGTAAAATTCACAAAGTTTCTTTTGCCTTCGTCAGTACCCAATGGCCTTGAAAATAAAATGTTGCGAGTCTTGAATTTCTGAAAATATGTTTTAGGATAATAAAGGCAGGAATGTGACATAAAATTAGAATTATGAACATGCATAACTTTTGGTATATCCATGATTTGACTCAATGAGGTAGACAAATATGATAATTAAAAAAAAAATCAAATTTCGTAATCACGCTAAATTTAAATGCGAGTACATATAAAATAATTTTTCAAAAAATATGAACAAATCAGCCTAAATTTAATGTGGGTCCTGACACCAAATCCGTTTACAGATTGGAAATTTATGGTTCCGTTCATAAATGGGGCAACATGTAAAATTTTCCCAAAAGTGCTGCGATATCTTAAACAAAACAACATTAAAATTCGGTGGTTAAAGCTTAATGATCTTCTTGGTCCGAATTCTGTTGCCGTTTTACTTGACATATTTCAAAGGGCCTTTCAACTGCAGATATTTTAGCCAAGTACTTAAGCCCAGTACTTTGTATGAGCGAGCTATGTTGTGTAAATTAAGCCTACAGCTATATTTCTTACTAAAATATTTTCATATTTTTTATTTCTTTAGTCATATCGCAACTTCTTTTCTTGTACTATAAGTTCAAATAATTTTTTGAGGAGCATGCTTAATATACTGGGTGTTTAATATAAAGGGTGCTCACTTTAAGACGGCTCAAAAGCATTTTATAGAAAAATATTTGGTCTGATAGAAAAATGCTTCAGATAAAAATTGTAGAACGGAACGTTTTCTTCAGCAATATGCCTATTATTTGACAGTTTGATGCCGCGTATGCATCTGACGCGCCACCAAACGGTGAGGTTCGTAGATGGCTCCTATATTTATATATATCATTTAATAATTTTTATTTAATTAATTGGCATTTACTACGAAAAATAACTCCTCAGCTTGATCGTAGTATTATTAAAAAGGAAGTAAAAAAAGTCAGGATCATAAACGTATGATGTTCTAAGTTTGGACGCGCATCAGGCGCGTTCGCAGTGTCAAGTAATGGTAATGTTTAGGAAGAAAAAAAACCCTCTACAATTTTTTCCTCTAGCATTTTTCTCTCAAGCCAACTGTTTTTCAGTAAAATGCGTCTTAACATGAATATCCTGTAATCAAATAACAGTAATAAGCATATAGCAACGGACTCCACGATAATGCAGGAGGAGAATCCATGGAGAGGTCTAATAACTTGGCAAAAGCAAGAGACCTTGGAATAAGCCTTGCTAAATACTCGTATTACAAATCAGGAATCAAAACCGTTTGACTCCATATTAAGTCTGGCAAAGGAATCAATATCAATTAGGACCATCCTATAATCACGAATCATAAAGTATCCGACAATAAAACAGATATCCTGTTTTTTAAAAACGAAAAAGATGACAGCGATAATTGAAATAGGATTCCAAATGTGCACATAATCGCTAAAAGATGAGAGCATATCTACTTTCTGAGGATCTGAATCAATTCCACTGCCTAAGAGAAGGAGAAGCGAAGCCCTTCATCATTTTTCGTAATGGACTGGCCAACGAGGCACTGGAGGGAAGTGGCTGTTGATGACCTCGGTATTATCGGCCAATACTTTTTTGAGGAGGGATGTATAATGGCAACTGTGAACTTCGACCGTTACTTGGACCTAGAGACTATTCTACGTCATGAGTTGAATGAAATCGAAGCAGAGAATGCGTGGTTCTAACAAGATCATAGCCACGGCCCATACATCTCGACATTTGCACGGAATTTTGAAGAGGAAAAGTAACCCGACAGATCTCTTGGGGCGGATGGCATGGTTATCTGATTTATCTCCATGTGATTTTTTTTTCTCTGGTGATATCTCAAGAGCAATGAGTTTAAACACCGACCTAATTCTCCAGATTTAAAGAAAAGAATCGAGGAAGAAGAAATCAATGTCATTCCACCATAAATTAGTCAGAGAGGTGGAAAATTTACGGGAACGTCTTTTGCAATACGTAGTCAATAAAGCCCGACATTTTGAAGACGTAATTTAGAAAGACACTAGAATAGAACTGTTTTCAACGTAGGTTTTGAAAATAAAATCAGCATTTCTTAGAGACATTGCTTAGTTTTTCATAGCCCATCAAAATGTTTTATTTCTGGCCCAACTTATTTGTATAGTAAATGAAGAAACAAAATGTAACTGTGAAATGTAATTTTTTTTTAAATTTTCACTTACGCTTGAACGCCTATGATATATATATATATATATATATATATATATATATATATATATATATATATATATATATAAGTAATATATATATAATTACTACGAATATCTTAAAGTGTGCTAGTAGAAGAGACACCCACCCACACATTCTGAGCAACAATGGAAGCGAGAATGCTTTTAGAGGTAGTCAACTCCTAAAGGACAAAGTTCAGAAAGGGCTATTTCATTCTGAGAAACTCGAGCAAGATCCTACGCAGTAATTAGGGTTTTCCATCAATTCTGAAGAATAGGACGACTGAGGAAAGGACTCTAGGAAGTATTCTGCGAACTGAGATGGTTAAGTCTCTAACACCAATTAATTTTATGAGTCATTATGAACAACCATCTACATTTAAAAATAAAGTTATATTTGAGTTTTCAATAGCTATTAAGATGGCATTGGAACATTTAATATCAAAGCCTCAAGTTTCTGGAATACCATTGAATTTCTTGCTTGTCAATGTTTCTGCCAATTTAAGCATCATCCGGAATGAAAAAGTTAATCCATATTGACGTCGTTTATTGAAAAAGGCGTAGGCGCCATTTAGCAAACTTTACAGGAAACATGTGAAACGATTTTTTCCCAAATAACAATATATTTTTTTTAAATTTCATTCTTTATTGTATAGAATACTAGTTTATTAAGGAGGCAAAACCTTTATAAATAAAATATATTTTAATGGATTCTAACACTGGTTAAGGCGAGAGTGACGACTGAGAGTCGTTAGTATTTGGTGCATAAGTCATCAATATTCGATTTTTAGACCATTTCCATTTTTTTTTCTCGTGAGCGGGAATCGATAAATTACGTCCCAAAATCAATTGAAACTTAAATTTCGAATTTTTGGCGCTTAAGTCTATTTCAAAAAACGGCGTCGATATCTATATCTACTCTATTTCATTATGCTGAAGAAGTTGTATGTTTGAACGCGCTAATTTCAGAAACTATCAGTCCAATTAAAAAAATTCTGTTTGTGTTAGATAGACTTAAGGGTTTAGGCTTTATAACATCACGTCACGACCCTTAGAAACGGAGCAGTACCCATAAATATATTGCTAAGAGAAGTTGAAGCTACCACATTGAAAACTATTATATTATATGTAGTATCCAACTTGCGTACGTTTCATTATCATGACAACTTCATACCCGTGCAGCTCCATAATCGTGAACTAACACTAAATTTGATCAGTTAATTATCTATTGATCCATGTAATACATCCATCCCTTTTTTAACGATTGTACATAGTTCAAAGTATTGTTTATGTTTTCAATTAAAATCTTCTCGAAGATTAAAACAGCTCCTGTTTATATCTTTTTCCCATGTTTTTTTTTCTGAGTTTATTGACGCTAAATAACCAATGTCACATTGATAGTGATTTCACGTGCAGCAGATTCTACACGTGTGAATAAATCAGCATGAATTAATTACGAGCAAGTATTGTTTTTCCTAAGACATCTTATAAGTTTACATTCGAGATCTCTTCAACGTTGCCATATTTTTAATTATTATTTACAATAATGAATCTTTATAATCGACTAATAAAAAACAATTTAAACTCTTCCGTAATATTTTTGGGTTTACATTTCAAGATACGTAAAATCTAAAAATCGAACGAGAAAAAAAAATCAATTCATAGGGCTTTCCTTCAAGATTATTGAATTTTTTTTTTAGATTTGGCACCCAAGTCACAGTTCACCTCTGGGTGACCCTCGGAAATCGACATTACCATCCGTCATTATGTTCCAAAATGGTGGCAGATTAATCCATGTTTCATTTCTCAAACAATTATAAATATAAAGGAAAATAAAAGTATTTAGGGATTGATAAATTATTTGCTACTTCTATAAATTTGTTTTATTGAAAACTAGTTTCGAATGTTATACATTCATCCTCAGTTCTAAAAGCACACAAAAAATTCAAAAATAAGCAATTCAAAATATAGTTGGTATTATTATACATATTAAATACCAATATATAATAATACCAACTATATTTTGAATTGCTTATTTTTGAATTTGTTGTGTGTTTTTAGAACTGAGGATGAATGTATAACATTCGAAACTAGTTGTCAATAAAACAAATTTATAGAAGTGGCAAATAATTTATCAATCCCTAATTAGATTGATCCTTCTATATCATCATGCGGATGTCAACTAAATAAAAGTATTTTAGAATCATTATACCAAAGCCAAAAAAAAAAAAAAAAAACCTCAAGAGTTTGTGTATTTGAACTCTATAATTTTAGAAACTAACAGTCCGAAATGAAAAATTCATTTTGCGTTAGATAGAACGATTATTGAGGAAGGCTTTAGGCTTTATAACATCACGCAACGGAGCAGTAATCATACACAAATTGCTAAGAGAAAATTTTTCCAACTTGCGTACGTGTCGTTGATATGACAACTTCATATATTGACAGCTTTATTAGTGAGAGTGAAAAAATTATATACAGCGTGTTTCTGGGTCTATTATTATTTCATCACTTTATTTTAAATAAAACAGTTTATTAGGTATAGTACCATCAAAAGGGGAAGAAATGAACTAATACCCTTCTCTGTAGAGCTTTCTACGTTTATAATTGCCTTTTTAGGTATTTACAACGTTTACAGGATTTATAAATAATTATTATTTGAAGAAAAAAAAAATTTAAGTTCACATTATACTATTTTTTTGTATTTATTCGAAATTTAGATCTGATCCATAGACCATCTACGTGTAAAAAATTAAAACCACATGTTGCCACCTAAAATTTTTATTTTTTTTTAATATATTTTTTTAATAACTGATATATTTAATATGGTCAAAATTGCGTCTCAATTGTTACTTAAAATTTTCACAGACATTTCCACATTTCTAAAATATAGTAAGTGTAATAAAACTAAAAATTAAATAAAATTAAAAAACATATAATTTTTTTCAGAGTAGCAGATGGTGTATAGTACTAAAATACCATGATACAATTTGATCGATCAAATGCGATCAATCAATGTTATATAGATTTGAAGATCTGAAGTCCTATTTTTAAACATTACGTATATTTTTAGGCCATTAACTTATGCATAGGCCTAAAATATATTTAAAGTTATCTTATTTGTCATTTATAATTTTTGTACACACGATAAATTTCGAATAAATAAAAAAATAGTATATTGTTAACTTAATTTTTTTTTCTTGAAATAATAATTATTTATAAATCTTGTAAACATTGTAAATACCTGAAAAAGGCAATTATATACGTAGAAAGCTTTATAGAGAAGGATATTAGTTCATTTCTCCCCCTTTTGATGGTCCTATACTTAATAAATTGTTTTATTTAAAATAAAGTGATGAAATAATTAAGTAAAAAATTCATTTCAAAGGTCCGGAAACACGCTGTATATAATTTGATCACTCTCACTAATAAAGGACATTCCATGCTCATAAATGAAAAAACAATTTTTTGTTCATCGTCTTTTAATCAAGAGTTATAGAATTTTGGCAAAAAATCGACAATTTTTCCCACTGTACGGAGGGTGTAAGTGGCTCTTCCCCTCCAACCGTAGACAATATTTCCTCGGATTTTCCTATACCAAACTATCACCCATATATATATACTGCTATTTAAGATTTTTCTTCGGCACCTCAAGACTGTCTCATGTGCCCCACCTTTACGGCGAGTTAAGAGGGCTCTTCCTTCCCCTCCAACCTTAGACAATATTTCCTCGGATATTTCCTATACCAAACTCTCACCACCTAGTACCCTTCCTACATCTACAACTTCCTACAATTCAAATCCTCGACCCACGCACAGAAAACAAGATCGCGCCTTTCTATCCTCTATATCCTTGCCCACAGAATCAAAACATTCGAACGTTCCTTTCTCGCCCGCTCCCCTACCCTCTGGAATTCTCATCCATCTGATATCCGCCATGCTTCTACTCTATCCTCATTCAAATCCCTCCTTTCTTTCCAAATAAATGCTCGCAAATTACAAAAAACCTGCGAAAGCTTAGGAAATACAAGGGCCTATTTCACAATAAATTACAGGTTGAAAAGTACTAGTGGAAAGGTTCGTTACTAATCGTTTTTTTATATATCAACTATATAACATCTTGTACTTTACATTATAGACACCCCTTGCTTCATAGTAACGTACAAGTACAAGTTAGCCTATGACTTACTGCGCCTGAGGCTAACACAGCAAGATGATAAAATACGATAGCATTTTAAAATAGTTATATTAAAAATAATAAATGAAAAAAAGTAATTGAATATATTTATTATTATCTAATGACGATAAGTAACCTCTAACCTCTAAAAACGAACATTTCCACTTGTAATTTTACCACTTGTTCTAGTACTGTTGTACTTTATTATGAAATAGGGTTCAGGAGGTAAAAGCTAAAAGAACCGACAGAAAAATTCCAGCTTGGTTATGAAGATAATCCTTGAAAGCCTGGCGAGATCTGGGACTAACTCCCATAAAACAGACATCTAAATCCCTAGATGCCACCTTGGATAAACCTATGAAGAAGAAAGAATAAGGCTCACAAAGGATGTTTTACGAGGAAAGAACGGGTGAAAAAATATCCGGAGTTATCGAGAAATGCCTGAGGATCACGAGTAGTCCGTTATAGACTCCAGGAAAAAGATATGTAAAGAATCAACGATTTTATTTTAATTATTTCATTATTAAATTATTTAATTAATTTTAGTAAACAGACAACAATTTTATTTATGTATTACAAGCATTTTAATTTTCTATTTATGGCTGTGAGCAGTAATTTGTAGTACAACTATATTTTAGGCGTTTTAAATTTAATTTCTCTATGATTTTCAGGCTAATGATTGCATATGAATTTAATCAAGTCTTCTTAGTATGCTATTGGGGACAACTCTGAACAGTTAATGTATTGCGCCACTATGTATTATAGGAATTGTAAATATACCACCTTAGAAAAGGTTACCCAATTATAAATACCTAATTCCAATCTAGTATAGGCACCGTAGGAGATGGTCTATAGCATCTAACCTTCTCATTTAATGAATTAAAAATACATATCTATAGACCGGTTCTCATTCGAAATCGATAGAGATATATTATAAATTTAATACGTTGTTTCTGTTTCCTCCACCCGTCTAAGAGAATCGGACAGGCAGAACCAGCAATTTATGTGTTTTTAAAAAAAGGAAATATCTGATTTTTGTAATATTAAAGATAATCTGTTTGGTTATACTATGAAAAGCCACTGTTTTAACTTCCTCCAAGTTCATACCCGTTGAAACTAGTTGGCCCCGAAAGTCTATTAGGAATCGCGTAAGGAAGTGTGGGCTGGGTAAAAGGGAAGGAGGAGGATAAAATTTGTACATATATTGTAACTCTCTAAAAATAATACTAGCTTTGGCGAGTAAAACCGTAAATAATGTTTAACTGTCATTATATTTAACTGATACGTTGAAACCGCTACATTTTTATAAAGGTATATATATTGTAACGCTCTAAAAATAATGGTCATATAACTTTACATATTATGCTGAATATTAAAATATTGCGATTGTTGTAACAACTGAAACATCGTTTCAAACGTTTCGAAATGCTGCCCAATATGCCCAAGATCTGAGCGAGATATGGTATTAATGAATTGTACCGCAGTGGCATTCAATTAGTGGAATACCTCAACTGTGTTGGAACCTAAATAGAACCATCCCCCATCGATCTGGCTTAGGCTCTACGTGACCATTTACGGCCATTGCGCCCGCTAACCATCCTCCACCTGGTAGTGATATGGTGGAGGAGGGGAGAGAGTTACAGCGTTAGTAATGACTTTCCGGGGATGTCGTATCACTCTGAAACGTAGCTGATAGATAAGTCTTCAGAAATAATATTGGAAGCTTTAATACGTTTATGTGTATAGATAAAATGTCACCATTATTTGTTTTATTAACTATTAGCTCATAACTGTCACATTAGAAGATCTTAAATTTTCAATACTAGAGATATCATGTTCGAATCTTTCGATATCATATTATACTTGTACAAAAACATTTTCCATCAAACATTCCTGTCCAATCTCGGTTTTAAAATAAATGTTTAGAAGATTTGAGAACAGAATAGAATAGAAGAAGAACTTTATTCTGGGACTAGGTTCCTTAAGAATAACACTATTGAACAAATAAAACATAAACAATATCTGGCCATAAGACTTGAAAATAAAAATCAAATAATGTTTACAATGCTTTAAATAAAAGGCAAACAATATAAATTCTTGTCACGAAAAATATAATTTATGTGGAAAAAAAGAAAAGAAAACGAGGGAACATGGAAAATATAAAAATAATGAGTTGATTAGCAAAGTTGAAGCTTGTATATTAAAAACTGTTTTTCACTTCTTATATGGATGTTAATCTTGAATTGAAATTTTGTAATTAGCGAGCATTTATTTGTAAAGAAAGGAGGGATTTGAATGAGGATAGATTAGAAGCATGGCGGATATCAGATGGATGAGAATTCCAGAGGGTAAGAGAGTGGGCGAGAAAGGAACGTTCTAATGTTTTGTTTGGCTTTCACAGTTATCCTCAATATTCCGTTTTTTTTTTACGGATATTAATTTATATAATAAATTGAACGATTGGTATTTAATAATTAAGCTTGATTAAACTATATATGGGTATCATCTGAGTGTTACCGATTGCATCGAACCTTCGGGTTCATTCTACTTTTTTATTAGTATTGTTTGGAGAAGATTTAGCAAATTAAATATGTTGCCTAGTAATAACTTCCGAATATTGATTGCGGTTAAATTTTCTTTATTTAACGAACCACTACAATATACTCCACTCATACTCAGAGATAACCATTTTGACAAAAAGAAACTATTTCGCCCATCCATTTTCCTCGTGGTGTCCGCAAAAATAAGTTCTCCTATTCCTCAGATAAGGTAAGTTTTCCTCTTTGACGGATTCGCGCATTCACAAAGTTAACAATGCTCAACGGTTGAGGAGGTCCAGGTTTATTATCAACTTCACAGTTGCTTTAACAAGAAAAGTTTTACGTAGAATAATCCTTGGCTTGTCGAAGCACGGAGCATTGTTCAGTTTGGCAGAAAGTTAATTCTGTCGCAGGGGTGAGTGAAATCATATCAGGGGCAGGGCCGGATTTAAAGTTTGGGCGCCTCTAGGCGAAAGAATATTTTTGCCGCCCCCCTCCTTTGGGGAATTCATTCTGACAATTTTATGACGACAATTCTTGTTTTATCGCATAATAACATCACTTATGAAAATAATTTGGGAAGCATACGACTCGATCGAGCAGCGGCCTTCGATAGACCTGAATCCAGTGTCCACATTTCTACGCCTACTGTAACTGATAGTAAAACTATCAAATTTAATTAAATTTAATAATTAAAATCAATAGCAAATTTAATAAAAAAAAACTATTACCATTATAGAAAAAAAAAATTATATATTAATAAATTATCACACCAATAAACTGTATAAAAGAAAATTAAATAAAGACTTTTCTTATATCACCATAAATATTTTCTTTGTTATTTAAACAAATATTTTTTTTAGCTTGCGTCCTCTGACATGATGCGTCCCCAGGCCCAGGCCAGCGGGTCTGATGGTAAATCCGGCCCTGATCAGGGGTGATTACTGTTTTTGCTGTCAGGTTAGATTAATGTTTTTATTTTAGCATATGATTTGCTTGTTAGGTTATTCAAAAATTGTAATACGTAGTGCAGCAAAGAAGATTCTTAAAATTCAGTTTATTTCAGGAATTAATATTGTTTTATTTGTATTTCATTATCTTTTTAAACTTCTTGTTGTTATTATTATTATTAATGTTGTTTTTGTTTAATAAAAATTTCAATTGCATGATTTAAACTGGTGAATTCTTCTATTAAGAAACATACGAAAATAGAACTTACACACACACACACACACACACACATTTATATATATATATATATATATATATATATATATATATATATATATATTTATTTTTTTATACGAATATTATATAATTTCTACTAACTATCGAAAGTTTAACATCACTAATTTTTTGTGATCAAACACAACTTCCCTTAATATATCTTTATTTTTATAATATTAATTTGGTAAAAAATGTTAATATTATAAAAATAAAGATATATTAAGGAAAGTTGTGTTTTTTCACAAAAAAAAAACAATTTAATACATATTTGCTGTAATGTTAACTGAATATTAAAAAAAAATGCGAATGTGATGACCATTTAATGGATATAGGCACAGCGTAAATAGAAATTGTAGAATAGGGAGAAGATATACGAAGTGAACGACAACCTCTTAATAATGAACAACATAATCTGCCCTCTGGCGTCCACTAAGTTCTAAGTTATATCGCACTTGCCGCAAATAACTAACTTAGTAGAAAATTTAATTATCGTTCAAATGAACAAACCTTGAACTATCCTGGAGATGTATAGTTTTTCAGTTATTCCATAAACTAAAAGAAATTGAACAGATTTCCATGGAAACTTTTAAAAACATTATCGTTTTAGCCATTTTGGCACTAATCTATAGGAAAACAGGCTTTTCGGCCATAGTGCGCAGGATGCCATATTGTGCCACAGTAAAAAAAAAAAGAAAAATAAGAGCAACCCAATCTCCATTTAGTGGGTACCTGACCCTTCATTTTGAACTGAATTAGTTCCTTATTCTCCTTAAATGAGGGTAAACAACTAATTCTAGTTCTTGTTGTCTAATATGTTCTCAGGTCTGCAAAAAAACTTGTTGAAATCCATCGCAATAATAATATGAAAACCCAGAATAAATGGTGTGATGGAAAAATATAACGCGAACTCACGATCCGCATTATATGCGACTTGAAAAGCCGTGTGAAGTGCAAACAAATGTCTTTTCGGTCGTATCTTTTAGTTAGAGGCTTATTAAAATTAAAAGAGTTACATTGTATTAAGATGTTTTAAATAATAGAGTGGGCAAGGTACTTACTGCAATAATTTCCGAGCCCTTATTCCAGCAGCGGGCAGAAAACTTATTTTCTGTTACATAACCAGTTTCTGTAAAGTAGATAGATTAGGTTTGGAGGTAAACCAGGCGGTTAAGTATGAATACTGACCACATCATCTCTTTGTATAATGATTGGTAAGACACTTCATGGGATATAGTGGTACAGGTTTACTTTATTATTTTTTAGTATATTTTATAAACTGAAATAACAAACTGTAATCCTGGACTAAGCAATTTTTTAATAAGTAGCAGAAGATTTGACTTACGGATATGAAAGAACTCATCATTTAGTTGGAGGAAACAATTTGTCTGGCAGGTTCTCAGGCTGGCTTTAACCTGTCCAATTTTTCAGAATTTTAAAGAAGTGAATAAATTACGTCGTATTGTGAAATAGTTTATTTCAGTAATATTATTTTTTATTGAAGAATTTTTATTTATTTTATTTTGTACAGTTTTATAGAGAAAAATTTCTTCCTGAATCTTCTGTCTGTTCAAATTTAAAAATACATACTTTATTTTTTCAACATTTCGGGGAATAACCGTCCTCTTCAGGGCAATCTTTCATTATTTGTATTTCATGGCTTCTATCACTATTTTATAAATATCCTTCTATCCTCCATTTTGGTCTTAATTTTTAATTTAATTTAAAATCATGATCTCTATTTTTATTAAAACTTATAAAAAAAATGTAACATCCTTTGTATATTTCAATGTCACAATCAAAATTTAAATCACAAGATTTGTCTGGAGGGAAACTTTCTGAAATATCTTCTTCTCGATAACATTTTTATGAAAAATGTAGTTTGAGCTATTTAAAATTGAAAAAAAAACTTTATTGTGGAACGAGGTCCCTTAAGAATAACAAACATGTATAAAAAAAAAACATTCGTGGTTACATATTAATATAAACAAATAAGAATTATAAATAATATAAAAACAATAAAAGAAACAAATATTCTTGTTAAACAGTGTAAACGAGAACTAATAAATAAGAACAGAGAGTGAGAAAAGAAAATCGCATTCACCCGTTTAACAAAAACTTAATCATAAAAAAAATTATTTACAGCTCATAATGAAAAAAATATATAAAAATTTGCATTGCATAGCAATGAACAGTGAAAAGTCAGAAAAAAAAAACATCAATATCTAAAAAACAGTACAAAAAGTATATTCGAATTTCTTAAGAATCGAATTGTAAATGTCTTAATAGAAAATAATTCTTAAATAAAAAGAAAAGAATCCTTGAGATTTACAAAGCAAAAACGAATTGAATGAACAGTGAACTGAAATGCATATTCATAATCAAATAAAACGTACGTACTGAAACTAATAATGCTGATACGTACAGCAATAATGCTTCATTTAGCGTCTGACTGGATCGTGAACAGGAATTGGAAAAGGAGGGTTTTAATGTGGATAAGAAAGGGGCATGCCGGATTTTAGGAGGGAGAGAATTCCAGAAAGTAGCGAAACGAGCAATAAAGGAGTGTTAGAAAGATCCTATCAAGTTCAGAGGGCCGAGATCATGTGGACTGGGAGTGGATAGAGGACTTTAATTGGAGGAGATCGCAGACATAGGAAGGACGCTGGTAGATAATTACTTGGAAAAGGAATGTGCCTAGAAAATACAATCTACGGAACAAGGCGAAGAGCGAATTTGTCTGGTTTACCCGCCAGGATTTTTTATGGTATTTTATGGACGACTCTTCAGGCTAGTCCCAAGATTTATACAAGCCTTTTTTCAATCCTACCACTTATGGCGAAATTTCAACCAAATTTTAAAAACAAAATTATCTGGAAGCGGTAAATAATCAAAATTCTTTGTCTGGCGAGGAATTTCCTTTGTCAGCTCTGAGGGTATTTTAATGTACAACTTTTATATTTTTGATGAAAAAATCCAATTTCTTTTTAAATTTTAAATCTGTTTGGTTGGTTCAACCCACCAAGACATTTTTTTCAGTTTTTATGAGAGATGGTATTTTTAATTTTAGAAAAATGGTAAAGCCTAAAGACACCATACGAAACTCACAGACAATTTTTTTTTTTGCAACTAAATGACGAGATTTTCCATACCCTCTAGCCAAACCTTCAGCTGCTTATAAAGTAATTATAAATGACTACTGCGTATTACTCTCACGTATATTGAATGCATCAGGAATTGTTTAGGAAAACTGTTGGGGTCACTTTGCAGTTAGAGCGACCGGCCGCCCCTTCACAGGGGGAAGGACCAACCCTCTTCAACTAACGATGTAAGCTCAGCGGGTTTAACAAACAACACAGGGACCACTAACGAACTCGCTAAAAATAGGTCTCAGCAACTTCTAAAACGTAAATCGTAATTGAGCCATAGCCAGTGGAGACAGCCAGTAGGAAAAGGAAGATATTAGACAATAATTCAGAGAAACCTTGAGGAAAGTAATATCTAGATATTGAAGTAATATCTGATCTCTTTTATAATCGTTCCCCTTTTTTCAAAAATTCTTTTCCTATCTCTATCCTTCATAACTCTGTTCTAGCTTCTTTCAACTACCAGTTATTATTTTTTCTCTTCAAGAAAGTTCTCATTCTCTGTACTTTACTTATTTCTTATAAAGTAATTTTGAATTGTTTTGTTCTGATGAGAAAATTTATCAAGGACATTTTGTAGTCTTGGTTTTGACCTTCAATGTGGAATCTTTACTAATTCCAATGCCCATGTGTTATTTATTATGTTCTCCACTCTGTGGAGAATAAAATATGTTTTATTTTAAAATGTTTATTGTAGGGGAGACCGGAAAGTAATGTCGCTTTTGCGCATATATATATTTGTTTTTCTATTTTCACCTCATTTTGAACTTCAAAGTCGTTCCAAATATATTTTAAGGTTAAAGTGACTTGTTTACTTGTAAACGATTAAATCTTAATTTTTTTGGTATTGTTGGGATGAAATGACAAACACTTAAGAGGCATTGCACGCTTTTTTATTTTTACAAGAGTAGTAACACAACAATTGCTATAAAATGCATTTGCGATGTTTTTTAAAATGCATTAGAAGTTCAAAAATACCAATGGTGGTTTTCGAAGCCCAGATTACAAGAAACGCCAGGAATGTCAAATGTGAGGAATTTTCCGACTTGAAAACCAAGGGCAACCTAGCAGCACAAAGATTTTGCAACAGCCTAGTAGTAAGAGTGATGTCTGTAACCATTCATATATTATATGAAAACTAAATTAGTTTAACGATAAACAAGATTATGATCCCCATAAGGGATGCCACTATAGTATCCTATTACAACTGCCGTCAAATTCGAAATTGCCATTATAATTTGTCGGAGTCAATTTCTTCCCTTTTTAGGACAGAAGTTGTTTTAGTGAGGATATGAAAGGTAATGTGAATAATAGATTTTAATCCAGCGGGGTGTGAAATTGCAAAAGTTGAATGGGGCGGGAGCGAGGTGGGGTGGGATTACTCCAGGGGATTGTAAAGCCTTCACCGTTACCTCACTCTACGGTCTCTCCTCTTTAGGAATTTATGAGGACCCTAGGCCTACTCCGCGTGTCCACGATGTAATGCCGTTGTACTTCACATTCCATTATGCAAAAACCAAGCAACTGGTTCCCTCTAATTGCTACAACCATATTCGCCATTAATAATTACTTCTGTGTTAGCACAATCAACTCCAGATAATTCGAATGAGGGAATTACAAACCGCTTCTAGCCATGCATAGCTAGAATTAAAAATGGCTATAAAGGTAAGCTTTTGGACGTTTGAAGTTGTTCAGGTAATGTTATCATAACAGGAACTGTCGTTAAAATGAAAAGAGAAAATTTAAGATTAAAAATTAAAAGATATTTAAACTTTAATATCATATCAGTGCGCTTCCTTCTTATTTTTATCAGCAAAC
The DNA here is from genome assembly GCA_948150685.1 of Rhaphigaster nebulosa. NCBI lineage: Eukaryota > Metazoa > Arthropoda > Insecta > Hemiptera > Pentatomidae > Rhaphigaster > Rhaphigaster nebulosa. Next base: position 33,362,371 of record OX411312.1, on the reverse strand, counting down.
CGTTGATCAAAAAAAGAACAACCTTGTGCGGTGCGCGCATCACACAACCTTCCCTTACCACTATTCTATAATAATAATCTTCTTAACATAATTTTAATAAATTAATATAAACACTGTTTGAAATAAACTTAGCAGCGTACACTTCTTCACGTCTTTTCTCACAAAAGTCCAATAAAATAGTTTTTTAAACAATTTTAGTACGACGATTCCGTACACTATATATTTTTGATTTGTCTAGTATCGGTTTAGTATTCGTGCAAATTCCATTTAGTTTACATAAAATCACATAATATTAGAATGGCTTTCCATTTAGGGGCTTGTAGTCGTTAAAAGATAAACCGTATCTCTGTTAATACTTTTCCGATTTAGATATTTTTTGGTTTTTCGATTTTAGAAAGTTGAATTACCTTTCATATGACTTCATACATAATTTACCATACTTTTTGTGCTATATAAAAATAAAATTTTCTTTTGACTATAACTTTTTTCTCTGCATTGCCTCGGTGATTTATTAAATATATGAAAAGTTAAAGGGCTTAAAGGAGTAGAAATTAGACAAATTTCATCAAAATCGTTAGAACCATTTTTCGAGAAAATTGTAAAAAAAAGTGTAAAATCAATCATATGATTGGCGCTTCCGGTTAGTCCGATGCGCTGTAAATTTATACTATTGCGATTTCGATTATTCCTTTTTTAGATCATTTAATTTGTAAGTGTGTATCTTTGTGTGTGTACCTAATTTTGTAACTTTGTAAGTGTGCTTTCGTTGAAATTTTCACGATCATAATACTTCCCCTTACTATATATTTCATATGTAGGAAAGTAAATGTAAAAATGAACCCCTATGTGACTATTTATGTGAGCGAGATAGCTAAATAGAGAGAGAATTGGTCCTATATAGTAACACGTCCTCTATAGTTAATAAATAATTCTATAGTATTTAGAACCAACCATTCCCCTAAAGAATCGATTGAAGGGGGCTAAGACCGTTTTAGAATCAAACCGGACTCGCCACCTTCAAGTTATTATACCTTGAAAAGTACTGATACTATCGTCATGGTTTTTTAAACAACTTTTTTCGTAGACATTATCCTATAATCACACATTTTTTCAGCAGAAAATAACTAATAAGTTTTCAGAGGACCAAGTTGATCGGCTTTGTTTTATTATTTTTAGGAACTGTCTTTTCATTTACCTATTTCTTTTGAATAACGTGCTACGTGCTCACTGTTTTGTTTTATTCCTTTTATATTCCCCTAAACTCATATTGCAAAAAAATTAATTATTCATTTTAGTAAACAATGATAAAGATTGAAATTCACTTTAAATAGTTCAACACTATCAGCCGATCAATTTTTATTTGATAATTACGATAAAGGTCAAAATGTTTCATGCTTTGATTCTAGATAAATCAATCAAAATAAGGTAATAAAAATAGCAAACAGATAAGAGAAATAGTTTCGGAGAAACTGATAGACAATATGACGTTATTTATCAGGAGAACAAGGGAGATCCTTGTTATGCAGTCTGTTCTATTTAAAACTCTTACGAATAAAATTAATTAATAAACCACATTTTTAACTAAAACAGTTTTATCCATTGGCCCTTTCTTCTGAAATAATATTTCAGAAATAATAAATATTCATTGTCTAAACAAATGAGTCGCATTATTAAGTGATTTACAAAGCCTAACCTGTAAAAAAATATTCGAATCACTTCTAGTGGTCAGAAAGTAGTGGACATGTTCTTAATATTTTCAGGAAATATCCAAGTTTCTGAAAAGGAATAAATAAATTGCATTCATAACCCTAAAGCAGTCTCAGTACCCTGAAGGATACAATTTAAGCGTATAAAGTTATTTAAAAAAATGTGGTGGCATTAGCTTTTAGTTTAAAACATGGCATATGTAGAGATCGATAGAAATAGCGACACTCATGCGAAAAACCCATTCCAGCGTGCCAACACAATTTGTTGATAATTGCCTACAATTATTTTAGGGGAGAGGAACGCGTAATTCCTAGTGTCACTACGGGAGCTCACAGCTTAGCATATGCGTGATGAATTAAAATCTGATATCAATCAAGCGTGTAACAAATCACTGAAAGTATACTAAATTTTCTTTATTTATCTCTTAAACCCATATCATTCCATATGGCATCCCTTGTGGGGTACTCATGCTTTTTCGGAAATTTAATCATAACTCTTTATAAATATCAGCTATATATCATATGAATATATATTATACAATCATGTATAATACAATAACTAACAATAATGTTTTAGAAGTAAAATAATACTTTTAATTTTATAATTAAACCTTTATTATGCTATATTCACTACAAAAACTATACTCATAGCACATACACTCATATCTTTTACATTTACACTTACATTTGAATCATACCTTTCCATAAACATTGATAACACACCAATACTGCAAACCGACAAAGTGAACTATTTATAACTAAACTTTGATAGTACTACCAGGACTCCGTTCAGAAAAAAAAAAAGTCATACTTTAAATTGAAGACAAAATAACATATATTCTGCACAGACAACAATTCAAATTATAACTAAAAAGGAATTTGTCTATCTCTATTTAAGTCGTTTAAACTCAGATCTCGGATTTTCTATACTTCAAAAAGATATTCACATAAAACCTTTAATATAAATCATTAAGGCTTAGTACAGAAGAAACTTGGAACTTAGGTAATACAAGTACTGACTTATAGATGCAAGATAATGACGACTCAGTATAAACATCACTTACTATTAGTCGAAAAAATGGTCAAAGTATGTCTGAAAAAACTAAACGGAGACTGATAAGGACATAGGTAAGAGATATACATTGATACCAGAAATTTGATCAGTAATATGCTATGGTAATCAGTAGTTTTTCCTTTCGCCTAATGTGGCGATATGTTATGACGGTTAGGCCAGAAATTATATTCATTGCTCGTAAATACCATGTATACAAATCAAAAATAAATACATTTCTAAATATTAACTTTATTTCTTTTAAAATAAAACTTAATGACTTACAAAAACGTGACCTGTTCTCAATAATCAGATTTCTTTCTTTCTTCAGATGGAAAGTTGCCATAATTTTAGTCTTACAAAAAATCAAATCTCTTGAGGATATTACATTGGAATGGAAACAAGGATAGAATATTGAAGACATATTTAAAAACGGACGATAGAAGAACTCAGTCAACGGTTAACAACTCTATACCAATTTCTTTTTCCTGTTTCCATGATTTTATTCATAACCAATTTTCATTATAACGCGAGCAGCCCAAAATTAATATGTTTCGAATACACGGCCACGTAGATTTAAGTATCGAAGACTGTTTTGTTTGATCGTTTACAAATTTAAATGAAGTGTAAACTGTAAATTGATCGTTGCGTGCCACCACGTATAACTAAGGAATATGAAAAATTGCAATTTTGGAATTGCTTAATCTTATTAATTTACTAGAAAAAAATCTTATAAACACAAATCTAGGGCTCCGGGAAGTAAAAAGGATGAGAGGTATAAAATTTATTCGCAATTGGGAACTTAAAAGTAAAACATAACGGGAACTATGATAGAGACAAAATGAATGAAATCAATCTTGTAGCAAAATTTGTTGCAAAAAAAAGGGACCTTCTACCGTCTCATTTTAGTAAGTTAAGCGATACGGTCCAATATTTTTGTATGCCACTACATTAATTAACATAATAGATCCCCAATCTTATGTGCCCCCTGGCCGACAATTGTTAATCAGTAAAATGTTTACCGTAAAATTGACATGTTCAGGGCGTCATTTAAAAAAAACAAAAAAACAACTGCCCATGAAAATGATAAGCCAGCATGACGATTTGAGTGTATTAATATTTATTAAACAATTACGTGAAAATCAGCTGGCTGTTGATAAATTTTCATATCCTCGTTATACTGACATGTCCCAACATTTCCTATGCAAATATAGACCCTTGGGCCCTATTTCATAATAAAATACAAGTGCAAGTGGAAAGGTACGTGCTTAGAACTTACAAGTTACTTATGATTATTATATAATAATAATTATATTTTCTTTTTTTTTTAACTTACTGTTTTTTAATATAACTATTTTAAATGTTGTCGTGTTTCAATATTATAACAATGTTTTAACAATATATAACAACTATATGACATCTTGTACTTTACTTTATAGACACCCTCTGTTTCATAATAAGTAAAAATTCAAGTTAGCCTATGACTGTAAAATTTTAAAATACGATAACATTTTAAATATTTATATTAAAAATAGTAAATTTAAAAAAAACATTGAATAAAATTATTATTATTTAATGCCGATAAATAACCTGTAACCTCTTAAAACGATCATTTCATACTTTTATTGTTGTACTTTATTATGGAACAGGTACCAATTGGAGACCACGCCAAACAGCCCAACATTTTTGTAAGCCTATATTTTTTTCGATTTTCCAATCAAATTATCTTACAATTTAAGTGAAACCCGAAGGATTGTTCATACCTTTTTAGTACACCGTTTAATGAACCGTGAACCGTTGACGTGTTCTCCGATTTCTAGATTGGAAATGACTCCATTTCGATAATTTCCATGAATAAAAAAGTTGTAGGTTACGTTAAACTGAAGCCACTCCGAAGTTTTATACGACTGTTAATAATTTGAAAAAAAAAAAAAGGAGCTCTGTACCCTGAACTATAAGTCTCCTTCAGGGCGCCCAAGATCATTAATTTGTGGTCAGAAACAGATTTTATGGTAGATTTGTTAAAATAATATCAAGCTAAGGTCTATATTTTGATGAATAGGGGAACTTTAAAAAAAATTGGAAACTTAAAAATATATCTTTTTTTTTTTATTTAATAAGCACAGACTTTGTATCCTATAATATTATTTTATATTTTTTTCTATATGAAAGTATGTAAAATATTTGTATGTTCAGAGAATGTTTTTAAGGGAATCAAAGAAGACCCGGTGCCACCCTGAAACGGCTTGAGTTATAATGTCAAAGGGCACGCTAGTTTGTAGACCACCAGCCCCAACGTCAATTAACCACCCAGAGTTTCCTCAGGGAATTAACTCCTTAAAACAGGCATTCCAAATAGGTTATAACGGATCCAAACTAGCTATGCCCAACAACAGCCAAAATTTGGAATTGTTTAATAAATCCTATTTTTACGAAATATATTTTTCCAAAACCGCAAGTGCTGTATATATATATATATATATATATATATATATATATATATATATATATATATATATATATATATAATATATAATTTATGTATAATATAAAAATACACATATAAATATTTATTTAGGTATATAAATCGCTCGGAAGAAGAGTGCCAGAATACGAAAAATTTGGTTTTTGCTTGGAGATCTTCTAATGACGGACGCACTTCTAACGGAGTAACGCCTCCCCCAAAGAAAAAGAAAATTATAATTTTTGGAATATTTTTATATTATATCCTTCATATTTTTGCCCTAAACAAAACGAGATTTGTTTCGTAATAAAATATGTAGTTTTTTTTATTTTGATATTTTATTTTTCATTCTTCCTCAATGGAAACAGTTTAATAACATTACTAATTGTAACAATTTTTAATAGGTTTTTTGCTTTTTATATTTAAAAAGAAATCTTGACCTTAATCATTTCCCATTAAAATGATTTATTATCCAAAATATGAACTTTTAAGAAATACAATTGTTCTTTAGTTGAATGCACCCTGTAAAAACAATTAGGTTTAAGAAATTAAGTTCTATAACTACCAAATTATAAATTTTCAACAAAGTAGCAAATTTGAAACATGATATGACTGATTGTTTTCATTGTATTGTATTGATTGTAGTTATTTAGTGAGCAAAATCCTCATTAAGATATTGAAAGTATACTCGCCATTGTTAAAAACAATATCAAGAATTTAGTTAATTATAAGACGTAGATAAGAGATAACTTAATACAAAAAAATAAATAAATAACGATAATAAAATAAATGCACTATGGATTTAACAAATTTTTGAAGAACCTGTGGTACTTAAACGATATTTTGAGGCAAAATCTTGAAAATTAAAGAAGACATTTATTATTTGATTTTATCGACTTCTAAATTTTGTATTACAATACCAAATGAATAGTCACACAAAAAATAATCAATAACTAAATAGCCCATTGCGCTAAAAGGCCGATTAGATACGGTTAATTAGTTTTAGATAAAAAATGAGTCTGGATATTTTTACAAGTTATAATATTTAATAAGTGATATTTTAATTAAATTGATATTTAATGAAAAAACATAAAATATTAGAAATTATTGTGTATAACAAATCAATGACACAGTACCAACTACCATCCCATAACGAATAAATAGAAAAATATAAATAACATAATCAATTTTAATATTGCTCAATGCAAAAGTAAACAAGTTACAAATAACTTTATACGAGTTAATTAATTATAACTAATCATATTGTGAAGAACATTCCAATTTGTAACAACTATTTTGTGTGGTTTATGAAAAAATAGTTAAATGACAATAATATAAAAATTGAATTTCAACTGTTAATATAATGTTTGGATGAGATTAATCCAGAGGTAAATTTTAAAAATTAGGAAATAGTTAAAAACAATCATTTAAAAAGGTACTTAATATAAACTATTTTATGAAGGAATACGTAAAAAAAATAGTTTTGAATATTTAAAAAAATATAAATAAAAAAAAAAGTGTTAGAGATATTAACTATGTCACAGAAATATAACTCAGGAAAATATTATAATTAATATTATTATTAAAGTAAATATATTCCATAATGTAGGTTATATGATGTAATGTATCAATGATAATTAGAGATAAAAAACAATTGAAATAAGTTACAGAGACTATCTAGTGTGTTATTTATTTATTTTTGGTATAAACAACTAACCTTTTGAATACTAATAAACTTAAAAGTTGAAATGGTGGCCTGAATATTTTGATTATTATTTTGATATTGAATATTTTGATTATTATTATTTTGATTATTATTGATTTTTAGTATTACTATTATTATTATTTTATTTATTTATTATTTTTTTATAGAAAGAATTGAATCCAACGAAATAATCCCTCTCTTCACTGTACTTTGCTATGCAGGTATAATACAAGAATCTCTTTCTTTTTTATGTTACTTAATTTATTTTTATTTATTCATCAACAAATTCATTTTTAACAAAATTATAATTTATTCTTTCTGAACGTTATTTCTCATCAACGTTTTATATATAGATTATAATATATTTTGTATTTTCTGTGCGTGTTTATGTGTATTTAAAAAAAAAAATGTGTATAACAGATGCAATTTGTTTTTGTCTTCTACTACGGTAAAGTTTTTTTTGCTTATTATATGACTTTGTTTTGTTCTTTTACCCCTTTGTTTTAGTTTTATTAGTCAATATACTGTTTCATCATTCTTCACTTTGCTTTTTATATATTTCTCTAATAACTTTGAGTATCTTTAATATTTTATTATTAATTAATTTTTTGTACACCTCTGTTGTTCTCAAAGGACTTTGTTACGGAGTTTTTTTTTTCTATTCTGTTCTGTTTTATTTTATTTTTATAGAATGATACCACTAATCAAAGTTTATTATTCTTCATAAGAAAGCTTATTTTGCCTCGAGTGAATGCTTGTTCAGCTTTGTATCATTTTGAGAAACAAAAAATTTGGAGACAAAAATATTGTTTTTGCACGTGTCCTTTATTATTTTGTGAGCTATATTGTTCCTTTCAAAGAGACGAGGATCTCGTTTTATCCGAAGCAAAAAATACGAATAAAGCCGTGTTTGTTCAGGACTTGGTTCCTTGGACATCAGCAGTTTTACAGCTTATCTTCTTTTTCTGTCAGGTTTATATGTAAATAATTTTTTTACTTACATATCTTAACGCAAACGCTAAATATAGACACTGCTGTCCCCTTCCCCACTCGGCAATCTTCCATTCCTGATCCTTTTTTTCAAACTTTTATATTATGTTTTGTTATTTATTTATCTTTTCAATATTTTCTAAGATATTAACCATCCATTTATTTTTATTTATATGTTCCTTAAACGTATACTGCCTGAAAGATTAAAATAAATGAACCTAATCATTAGATCATTGAGAAATATATACATATATACAAGTTGTGAAAAATTAGAATAATAAGAAAAAACAATAGGAACCAATGAACAGAAAAACGAAAAAAAAATGAATTTAAACTAAACTATACAAAAAACGATTTTGTGTTTATGTTATTTTTCGATAGGATTATGGTTGATACTGCCTGGGCTCTATTTCATAATAAAGTACAAAAGTGCAAGAATAAGTGGTAAAAATATTAGTGGAAAGATTTGTTTTTGGAGATTACAGGTTACTTATCGTCTTTAGATAATGATAATTTTATTCGTTTTTTTTTAAATTTAATATTTTTAATATGACTATTTTAAATGTTATCGTATTTTAACATTTTACAATCATAGGCGTTGTATTTCATAGGCTAACTTGAACTTTAATTTTGTACTTTATTATGAAACAGGGGGAGGGGGTCTATAAAGTAAAGTACAAGATGTCATATAGTTGTTATATATTGTTATAATGCTAAAACACGATAACATTTAAAATGGTTATACTATAACCAGTAAATTAAAAAAAATGAATAAATTATTATTATATTATTATTATTATTATTATTATTATTATTATTATTATACATAAGAAACTTGTAACCTCTCAACACGAACCTTTCCACTTGTACTTTTCTCACTGGTACTTGTATAACTTTGAACTTTATTAAGAAATAGGACCCTGTAGTAAAGTTACGAATCTGATACGGTACCAGAAAGTGCTGAAATAGTAGTACGTAAGATTCCATATTAAAGTAATGAATATGCGTATAATTATAAAGGTAAAGCAATAATTACACATAAAACTATGAGATAAACGAAATAGAACACCAACAAAAAAATTTAAAATAATCGAAAACAGCCATTTAGCACAGAAAAATGTAACAGTTTTTTTTTTTTTGCTTTCCTAAAAAGTAGTGGTTTTCACTGCTGTAAATTTACCATGGGAACGACGGTATATCTAATAGTTATATAGTTCTTTATTTGGAATGATATATAGGCATATGAAACTTGTAATCGACCGCGATTTCGAAATGAAATAGCAGATGGTAATGTCGAGTTCCGAGGATCATCCTGGGTGACCTGTGACTTCTGTGCCAAATATTAAAAAAAAAAATTCGGCCTAGTAGTCTCGGAGAAAGTCCACGGACGGCGGATGACGAAAGGACGGATTTTTTTTTTCTTTTCGATTTTTAGGTTCTGCGTGTCTTGAAACATAAAACCTCAAATTTTTAGGGGGTAATTTTATTTTTCTTGGACGATTACAAAGATTGAAAATAGCTAACGAAAATTGAGGGAATGCCAATACGAAACACTATGAAGTTATGTTACCATGCTCATTTCTAGGTGTGTGTGTGTATGTGTATATATGAATCGTTGAATGTAGAAAGTGCCGTTCTCCGGAAGATTTGAGAGTATTAGAGAACAGTCTGAACTTAGCTTTTTTAGAGCGGTACATGTCAAATTAAAAAGTAATACAGTTTTTTTTTTAATTTTATGAAAGTTGGGTCTTATAGAAAACTTCCCTTTTAATATTCAGCGCTTTAGTAAATAACTCTTTATTTATGTTTTTCATATTTGAGGTTCGGTATAAACTACTGAGAAATGTTGAAGTTAATTAGTGCCAATTAATATGCCCGCTTTGAGGAATGTGTTACTCACGCATTGTTATCCGTTAATTAACACCATTCAAGCAGACATTGTCAAAAGTTCGCGTTTTATTTTCTCTCTTTACTGAACGGTCAAAAAAACATGTCATTGACCGATAAATATATATATATATATATGTTTATTTTTGTATAATATCTTATTTATTTTATTTTTTATATTTACTTTTCTTCTTTTTAACTAATTGTATGAACCTTCTTATTCATCTATTTTAGATTAGTTTTATCTCTCTTTCCTTAATTCCTAATGTTCTATTATGCAACTATAAATAATTCTACCTATACGTTGAAAATATGTTTTATTATTATTATTTTGTTGTTCTGTTGTGTTTTTATTCTTTCTTTGTTTTGTTTCTTTTGTATTTTAAGTTCTATGTAAATTTTACATTTGTATAACACATTAAGTAAATTTCCTAATAAACTCCTCTTGCATAGGGTTGGTATGGAAGAGAAAAAAAAATTAACTTTATTAATTAATAAGACGAGTTATCTTATTTTTATAGCTTATTTATTTTCTGGAAAAATTGCAACCCATCATATTCCAGTATCTTTCATTTAGTCAATTCCTTCTACACTAAGTTTCGGACTGCTTCTTCCATCTTCAAGTGTCCTACGAACCGGAATATATTTAAATATTACAGCATTTTAATTTAACATTATTATACAAAACATATATTTTTCTTAAATACCTATAACTTTTTAATTATATTAATTTCTATTTATCTCATTAATTCACAATACCATTTACTGATGCATACAAACTTACATGTTTTATTATTGCTTGTTTGAAAATTAGCCAGCTATTAAATAGAAAATTATCTATTAAACTATTAATTTGTGTAGTAATAGTTGAAAATATGTACCTATTGGGATCCTACCTCCATGGTTGATAATTATTAAAGAGGTTATAATCTTGGTTTTCATTTATTGAGACTCAGCTACTAGTGAATATTCATTAAATATTTTATTGCAAGTTGGAGACTTTAAAAATCGATTTTATTATTTCAGGTATACCTATTTTAATTGTAATTATGTTTTGTATCAAAGAGACTTATTTTGTATTAATAAAGATAGAATTATTTCAGTGAAACTTGATTTGAACTTCTCCAACCTAACCGTAAGGCAAACTTACATGTGTGTGTGTGTATGTCGAAATATTATATTGATCTTACCTCCTCTACCTTGGTTATTTGAAGGTATATGATAATAGCTAAGAAGACAGAGTACTAACTACAACACTTGCCGAAGGGTGCCAAGAGGTGTAAGGGTTGGTGGGCCTCTGAGGCGTCAAGTGGTTCATTAATTATCTCCCAGCAACATCCGGCTTTAGTTAATAACATATTCACCCCCACTCTCCGCTTATTTTCTCTTGCAGTTTTGTGTTGTAAAGAAAAATTCACTTAGTTTCACCTTCGTGTTTATAATAAAAAAAAAAAATTATAAAAATATTCCCTGTTTAATATATTATTTAAAACCTAGCCACCTTAGTCAGAAATGATTAATAAAAAAATATTTATACAAAAGTTCAGAGGGAAAAGAATCATTAAAAAGTCCAATTGTTACACAATTTGTCAGTTTGCAACCACAATGAAGAAATTTTACCAGAAAAACGATTTTTTTTTTTTTTAAATATTGTTGAATTAGTTAATGATATTCAATGACGAAATCTCAACACGCATTCAAATTTCTGAGAGTAATATGGAGATCTCCAAAACTCAATTAGTCTTAAATAATAATAATAATAATAATAATAGAAATAAATAAAATAATTATGTGAATATATGCATGATATTTAGGAACAGACAAAATCAGTCAGGTCAACATAAAAAAAATAAATAAAAAAGGGGTTTCGAAACCAGAGTAGGTCCATATCAAATATTTTCCTGCTATAGCCGGACTCCAATCCAGGTCCTATTAAGGAGTTAGGATTCGAGTATCTTACTCGCTGAGCTCAATTTGATATTAAAGCAATGTAAAGATTTAAAACTAAAGTATTTTTACACAGTTAATTTTATTAATTTTAGGTTGCTTTTGGATTGTTTAACATTGACTAAACTGCGCCTAAATACAAATTAAATATAATATGGCTTTTTTTGTCTATTTTATATCTTCTGATTTAAGTTAAATTGAACTATTTTTAATATAATAGACATTTCTATTTAGGGCTATGTGGAACGAGTCTAAAGTTTAGTATCCCCCTCGTTGGTTCGATTCCTACCTGGACTCCTCGAGATTTATTTCGTAGTGAGACCATGCAATAAAGTTCCCCCTCTCTCGCTCCCACTGATTAGAAAAGGGGAACTACTTTTTAGAGAGCCGACTACGATTGAACGGACATTCGTCTAAGTTAGAGAATAAAACAGAATGGTATTGCCTAAACGTTTCAGCATATATTAAGTTTAAAAAAATAAACACAATTACAAATAAAATAAAACTTCAGACTTGGCTACTTGGGAGTTAAGCTTAGCTCTGGACAAACCCTTGCCTACTGTCAGAAAAAAAAAATCAATATTCAAAAAAAGTAATATTCATAGTAAACAACCCAAAATTACGACCTAAAATACCCGTGAATAACGAAGACCCTTTCAATTTTTTTGAACTTACTACTCCGGTTGTCAGTATAAAGCAGACAGTGAAAAAAAATAACTTATACATGAACTGGAAATGAAATTAACTTTTGTAGGCTAAATTAACAAACGTAAAAATCCTTGCACCTAATTTATTTCACAAGAAATGTGAGCATACGAGGCAATCCTAACAGACAATATACCCCCTCTGCACTTTCTAGCCCATTCTGAGGGCTCACTGCACGAGCTATGCGGGTAGCGTCCTTCAGAATGAAGGAGTTCCGTTTCTGTTGATTTACTCAACCTCAAATAAGTTTATTTTTACTATTATTAAAAGTAATTGCATTTTTCTTTTATGAAGCTAAGAGGATCGCGTGCTCATGTTGACAAGTGGAATAACCACCACTGCTCGGTATAAGATTAGCTCAATAATATAACTTACACAGAACTAGTTTACTCGGAAACTAAAAGAGAACAGTTAACATTTTTTTATTCCTGGAATAGAGAATGTTTTTTTAAAAAAGAGCAAAGTTTAGGTTAAATTGAAAAATACATTAAATCTTGAATCGACAATCGGCCTTTAACATTTTTTATGTTCTCCTTTTTTATCTATTGTAACATTGCATATAATATTATTCATTGACTTCTACTTCTTCTTTTTCTCCCTTCTCAGTGTCTTTCAGGATGGAGGAGCCTCGACCCATTTAGGCCAAACATCGCGGCCCTTCGCTAGCGTTTTCATCGCTCAGCTGCTGGCCTCTTTTCTCCCCCAGCTTGGTGATTTCTTCTAAGCATGCTTTCGGAAGTCGGCCGCTTAGTCTATTTCTTATGATGAACCGGATCAAAATCACTTTCATCATTTGATTGTGAAATTAACTTGCACTTGAAAAAAGTTTCTCCGACGGTGTAGTTTGTCAGTTTTTGTAATGATGACTATTTAATAATACAGGTTGGGATATGATTAGAAGATTTCAAAAAATAACTAATCAATCGACGTTTCGCCAATGAAGGCATCGTTAGAACAGAAAAAGATAGGGTTACATAAACGCTGATGGAAGACAGCATATCTCAGGTCAATAGTCTAAAAAAGACAAATCAACTAAAAATACAGCACGGCACATTTGAAGTTCTCTTATGATTGGTATTGGTATGGAATATGTGAAATGTCATATCCCAAGGAATGAGGTGAATGAAATAAAAATAAACTTTAGCGATATTATTCAAAATTACCTCAATTAGCTTCGATACATTTCCCTCAACGCCGAACAAGATTTTTTTTATCCCTTGTTCGAAGAAACTTTTTGCATTTAAATAAATATACTTGCGAAATGAAAATTTAAATGAAAACGAGGTGAAATTTTAATATCTAGAGTTTACTGATGCAAAACCAAAAGTTTTCTTCGAATAAGCGACAATAAACCTCGTTGGGTAAGATAACTTTATTGAATCCAACGGAAGTTATTTGTAATAGAAATGATATCTCTAAAGTTTGTTCTACTTTCATTTACCTGGTAAACCTTGGAGCTGAAATTTCATAAGTCCCTACCCAATATCAATAACAAGAAAACTACTTTTTAATTTACTATAATGGTAAAGTTGCTTTATATATCATGGTTTATATCTGTTGTCATATAAGTGTCATAAAACGCACTTGTTTTATTTAATTATTCTTTTTGAGGTGGACTGCATTTAATCGAGGAAAATTGATGTCAAATTTTCTCAAAGCTTTATCACGAAAAGTGAAAAACTATAAGTGTAAATCAAGCCTGATGTAAGATGAAAACTGGTACCGGCGTTCCTCATCGGCCAACTAGAACAGGCATTGCACGACCAATAGTGATACGCAAGAACAATACAGATAGTACGCGAACAAGTAAACAAAATTCATGAATAAAATCAACTTTTTAACACATAAAATGAAAGATAATAATTATTTTAAAATTATAATTGAATGTATCAATTATACGAAATACGATCTACAAGTAGTAAAAATGATTGAGGATGATTACCTTAGTAAAGGCGAAAGCAATCGGTGTTGTAGAGGACTTAAGAATCAAGCTGAGCTCTATCAAGTCTAATATTGATGCTTGTAAATAAACCGCAACATGCTTCCAACTGAAAAAAGTTGACCAAATTTCTTATTTTTTATGGATACACGTTTATCAACAGAATTTTTGGATACAAATTTCACTTCTGATTTTGGAATTTTAAACTTTATTCTTAATTTACCTATTATTTTCATAGGCACATTTACTGTTATGTATGTATATTGTTTTGTTTGTTTAATAGTATTTTCTAAATCAGTCAGTATTTTTTATGAAGACGAATCTTTCATACTAATAGTATAAGATCAGGCAGTGGTACGCCCATTCATATGAAAAGTGGATGGTACTATATAGTGGATGGGATTATATGGTATGCAAGGAAATAAAGTCTGGGAAGCCCTGGACTAGAAGTAGTACAAATCAGTAAATCAGCCTCCAAATCGTTCCATTATTACAGTGGGGCTCATCGAAAGTTTATAATGATTTAATCATGATAATGATTAAATGATTTAGTCGATTTAGAACTTGGACGATTTAGTACAGACGTACCTAACAGGTCTACCAACAATTCCTGCGGTGATAATCAACTATCCTCCATTGAGGGGAGGGCGTTCTCATCAACAGTTTAAAACAATGCGATTGATATCGATGAATTTTTATTTCACGCACATTTACTATACTTCACGATCCCTAATTACCGAGAAAAAAAACACATTTAAAAAGCAGATTCGATTTATATCAAGTGTTGAGAAATATCAAATACCTTATCATAGTTCACCAAAATTATGGGACAGCTACGACCTCCAATGGCCTGTCGACTGTTATAACCTCAAAGACCACAAGGATTCTTGGAGGTTTGTATATTTTATATAAATGGCTGATAATTCCTGAGTTGAGTGGGAAGTGCAGCTAAAGAGAGAGCACTAACTTAGACGAAAATCCTGCCCAGAACAAGATAAGGGATAACTGATGAAGCCAGTGGCGCTGATAAGGACCACCTTATTAGACCCCATTTCCATATTCATCCTAGCCACCCCCTCCATCCTCCCCTCAAACTCTGTCAACACTAGAGAACTAACATGTCTATTCATACATATGGACGTATTCATAAATACATAAGGTGGACGTGCAATTCTAACAAGCAACAATGGTGCCTGTGGGTGGTACTTATTGGAGTGGAAACCATTGTCAATATATAGCATTTCCATGTCGATTGTAACCTTTTCCAAATCAATTGTAACCTTTTCCAAATCAATTGTCACCTTTTCCATTTCAATTGTAACTTTTTCCAAATCAATTGTTTAAATTTTTGAAATGAAATCGTTGTTTATTTATTTTTAAACAGTTATTATTTTTTATTTATTTAGTGGGGGAAGGTGGATTTCATCGATTTGGTGATCGTTCATAAGGTTTTCGAAGTTGTTAATGTCAAATTTACTACCGAAATCTTTTTCGGCCATGAGTATTTCTACTTAATTATTAATTTTCAAAATTCTTCGAAATAAGTATCGTTTACTAGGTTTTCAAGGGCGCCATTTTCGAATTCACAATCGGATTTCCGATCGCGCATGCGCATTTTGCTTTTCCGTTGCTATTGAAGATTTGAAGATGATAAAGGGATCGTTTTTTAGGGTTTTGAGGGTTCTGATTCCATTTCTTGAATTGGATTTAGGATCGCGCTTGCGCGTTTTGCATTTCCGTGGCAGTTAGAGATTTCAATGGTATAGGGTTCGTTTATAAGGTTTTCAAGGATTCTGATTCCACATTTTTAATTGGATTTGGGATCGCGCATGCGCATTTCGCTTTTCCGTTACTGTTTAAGATTTCTATGATAAAGTTTATCATTTATATATATTATTTATAGTTTATCGTTTATAAGATTTTCAAAGGTTCTAATCGAGCTTGCACATTTCGGATTACTATTAATGTTGAATTCTCTTTGGTACAAGTATCGTTTATGAAGTTATCAATCATCATTTTTCGAATTTACGATCAGATTTTTGATCCCGCCAGCGCATACCGATTTACTGTTCTTATTGAATTTTTCTTCGTTTATAAGAGCCGTTTATTAGATTTTCAAAGGTCCTAATTTAGTTTTTGGAATTGGATATTTTATCGAATATGCTCATTTCGAATATCCATTGGCTGACCTTTCATTCGGTGAAGTTATTGTTTATTAAGTTTTATAGGACAATATAATCAAAAAAATGTCAAATACAGTTGTAATTTGAAATGCAGCTGCTCGATAAAAAATAAAATTTAAAAAAAAGGAATCAGAACCAGCGAAAACCTAATTAAGGATTTGTGTTACATAGAAAACATCACAATTCCAATTAACAAAATCGAATCAAAACTCTCGAAAACCTAATAATCGATATCCGTACCACAGAAATGTCAAATGTAATATTAATTCGAAATGCGCATGCTCAATAAAAAATGAATTCAAAAAACGTAATCAGAACCTTCGATAGCATTATGAACGATCCCTATATCATATAAAACTCCAAAAGTAACGGAAATGCAAAACGCGCATGCGCGATCCTAAATCCAACTAAAAAAATTAAATCGGAACGAACCCTCGAAAACCTAATAAACGACCCCTTTATCATAGAAATCTTCAATAGCATCGGAAAAGCAAAATGCGCATGCGCGATCGAAAATCCGATAGTGAATTCGGAAACAATCTAAAGAAAAAATCTAGTAAACGATGCCTATATCGAAGAATTTTGAAAATTAATGAAAAAAATGTTGACATTAACAACTTCGAAAACCTAATGAACGATCACCAAATCGATGAAATCCACCCTCCCCCCACTAAATAAATAAAAAATAATAACTATTTAAAAATAAATAAACAATTTCATTTCAAAAATTTAAACTACGTACTTGAAATTAGCACTTAAAAACAATCATCTGATAAACGAAAAAAAATTCGAAATTATTTCAAAAGTCATTAATGTAATTAGAATAATTATTTTTCAATAATAAAATAAATAATATTGAATTAATTCATGTCCGGTTGGGTTACAATTGAAATGGAAAAAGTTACATTTGAGATGGAAAAGGTTACAATTGAATTGGAAAAGGTTACAATTGAATTGGAAAAGGTGACAATTGATTTGGAAAAGGTGACAATTGATTTGGAAAGGGTTACAATTGAAATGGAAAAAGTTACATTTAACATGGAAACAGTTACAATTGAAATGAAAAAGGTTACAATTGACTTGGAAATGCTATAGCATAGAGCTCCCGCCATGCACATTCGTGCAATAGACTTGCGATTATCTATCACTGCGAATAAAATGTTTCAATAAACCATCAGCATTCAATAGTCATTCAGCATTCAGCTTCAGTAGTGGGATTAGTAGTATTTAAAGAAAAAATTGAATTTATTCCTTTTGGCTACCAGAGTATACTCTGAGACTATTTTTCTATTTTAAGGGGTGGTGATTCACAATATCCAGTAGTAATCTCCTGTCTACATGAGAAGTAGACAGGTCATGCAGTAGTCAGTAGACTTGCAGTATGGGACTTTACGTTGTGATGTACTCCCTCTCTCGTTATATAAACCATCAGCCACTATACAAAATTGAATTTAATCCTTACATTGGCTATAAAGTCTCTGAGACTCTTTTTCTATTTTAAGGGGTGGAGATACATAATACAAGAGGATACATAATAACCCTCAGTACTCTCCTGTCAACATGAGAAGTATCGGATACAGCAAAGAAATTTATGTTGTGATGTGCTTCTCCCGTTTTATAAACGATCAGTCACAATACAAAATTGAATTTAATCCTTACATTGGCTACAGAGTCTCTGAGATTCTTTTAAGGTAGTGGTGATACATAAGAAGTATGGAACATAATATGGAAATTTATGCTGAGATATGCTCTCCCCATTTTACTAATTTTTCATTTTTTGTCAAATAACATAAATATGTAATATATGAATATATATATATATATATATATATATATATATATATATATATATATATATATATATATATATATATATATATATATATTTACCCTAATCAAAAACTATATCACTGTCATTTATTATTAAATATTGTGTTGCAGGATGAATATTGAAATAAGAAAATTTCATTTTGCGGTTTTTCACTGGATTTTTCCGTACCTGCCTTGGAGTAAAATACGAAGTAGGAAAACTGTAGCAGGTGACCCCAACCCAGGGGGCCTAAATGATCCTAAAAGGGCAGTAAAACAACTTTAGCCCACAGAGTGCCACCGACCATTTGTCAAACAAAAAAATGGATCGATCGGCTCGACATTTTTCAGATATATATTCCATTTATGATCAGTTCTATCGTTTCGGCTTCACTTAGGGAGTGAAATATGAGTATTAAACTATATTAATATATGACATTCATCCATGGCAATTATGATGGTACTACTGCAATAAAGGGCAGCACTTTAAGCTATTTAATAGGACAGCAAATACTAAACAAAAACATTGTAATAAAAAAAAAAATTTACCCATCAAAATTCATAAAAAGGGGCGATAATTAGTTCTTCAGGTCCAAAATAAAATACAAACTTAACAATCCCATAACCACATAATTTATGACTTTCCATTGACTGAGGTTTTACACAAACAAATACATATAGTGTATCTCCGAGAAAAGGTAGAGAAAAAAGCTGCGACAAGAAGAATATAATATTTTATTACAGTAGGTTTTGAACTAATTCTCTTTGTGCTAAGGCCTCGGCTGTTTGGATGACGGGTTTTTATAATTGGATGACTAATTTCATATTGACTGAGAGAAACAGAGAAATTCGTAAACTTCATGGTCTTTGGCTTTTACATAAACAAACGGAATGATCCACGTTGGCGCATTATTAATATTACCATAATTGATAAATCCATTTATAAATATTTATTACCTTAAATTAAACTTTTTTACAGCCTTCTAGTGTCCAAAAATTATCACTTATTAATAGTACCCGAGGACCGATCCATGCTCGGAAATTATTTTACCTAATTAGTTAACGATGATAAAAAAAGAAAGTACAATAGTGATATGTTGTACAGTCATGGGCTTAACAATAATTTGACAATTTTATTAAGCACACGAATATAATAAAGATATCAGCATATTGCAACAAATTTACGACCTAATAGTAAAATGAAGACAAACACGATTTATTTATCAAAACATACACATCCTAGTGTAGAATAAAGATACAAGTCAAAATTATAAATTCTTGGAAAATCATATTTAAAGTGGTTTTTTTTTCAACACTTTCGAATAACTTCTCGTTAAAACACAATGAGCATACACCTTCGTAGGATATTACGAATATTCAGTGTGTTTTTATAAGGAGATATTCAAAAGGGTAGAAAAAAAATCTTAAAAAATATGGTTTTCCAACAATTATTAATTTTGCGTAGTACCATTATTCTACGATAGCTGTGGCATATCCCATATTGGATATTATAATATAAACTGTTTTTTTTAATCTGTTTTCTAATTCAACATTTGTTTTTAAACTTTTAAATAACAACAAATTCTGTATCAACCTAAAGTATTCTGTTTTTTTTTTTTTAATATCAATAATTTCATTCCTGATTTTTTTGTTTACACTTTTCAATTTCGTCTCATTAAAAATCATTGCCTATGAGTTTTCATCGAATTCTATTAATAAATCAGTTTATAAACGATTGTTTAAAGAAACAGAAAACATATGTTTTCTATACATTTGAAAAAAAAAAATAACTGCTAACATAAGGGGCATTTTTTCAATTTCAAAAGCATTTTTAAAATATGATCATTTAAATTTGAAATTTTGAGTATATATTAACAAAAAAATAGAGAAAGTTTTATAATTAGAGACCGAATTTTCTTCCAGTAAAAAATCGAAAAGCGTGCAGTAAAAAATTCAAATCGTGAAAAATTATGCACTAAGAATCCATATATCTTTCAAGATTTGAATTTTTCACTTAACGCTTTTCGGTTCTTTAATGCAAGAATATCTGGTCGCAATTTGTAACCTTAAAAAATTTATTTATAACATAAAAGACAAAATTGATAAATACAAAAAATAAAATGTAGTAGATAAAATCAATTGGATACAACGTAAAAATAAATTTCAGATAAGTAGAACTTCACAAAATTTAAAAAACCATTATAAAGCTTCAAAAAATGTTAATGTCACTGCGTTAGCTTGATATAGCATAGTTAATAATCATCATTTAAACTTCAATGAAATACAACTATTAAATATAGCTAAAATAATAAAATTTAAAAAATAGCCTGAAATCAATTTACATTACTAAAATAATGAGTACAGACCAGCACTACGTATTCTTAACATAATAAATTTTTAATAAGTAATGAGAAATAGAAAATTAATGAAAAAAATAAAAATTAATAACTAAATTTAAATAGGAGATTAGCATTTGGCTTAGGCAAAAACGAGAAACAATAGGTAATTTGTAAATGAATTGGCGAGGAGTCAGCCAGAAAAAAGTTCTCAAAACAATAAAAATTCATCTCGGATAGTCCGAAAATAAAAATAAAAAAATCTAAAATGTTTGCGTGTCATAAAATATAGTAAATAAATAATTGTAAAAATTATCTTACACAATAATAAGGAAGAATATTTCATGAAACAAAAAGGCTGCATCTTCCGTAACACCCAACAAGAAACTGGACATGGTTTATTTATCCTTAAGTACTACTATCTATAACAGACTAAGGTCAAGATATGAGTTTATAATGAAGAAGGTTAAATTGATTTCGCATTTGATGCTAGAGGTCAATTCAATTTTTAAAAAATATATAAATGAAAACGTCCCAATTCATATTTTTTTTATTTTATAAAAAATAATCCTTTGAATTTTTCGAGTCAGGATTAAGGATTCATGGAATGATTCTTATTACCCGTTATATTGGTTCCAACTTAATTTTTTTTTTACTGTTGTTCATATTTATATCTGTTCCATAAATGTGAATAAATGTCTTTTTTTTCTTATCTTCCGTTTATTTTAAAATTTCCGATAAATGTGTCCTTGAAAGCTTTTCTCACTTAAAATTTTTTTTTTTTTTTAAATGAGAATATGGAGATATTGTTATCTTTTAATCTAATTATATCAATAGAGATTCTGAAAAATATTTATATTATGTCTGAATCATGGAATGTTGCAACTTTCAATAAAATAAATTGAATAAAATTGAAATAAATTATTTTAATAAAAATAAACATTCTATCTTGGAATTTCAACTTTTATAATAAATTCAAACAATTTTTTATAATAATTTTGATATCTAAATAATCTTTTCAGCTTGGTTTTTTTTTCTTTCATATTTCATTGTTTTAGTTAAATGCTGTTGTTTAATGAAAATTTATGTTACTTGTACAGATTTTTATTTTTTTTTTAATTTACACTCCCTTTCTCCGTGAAATTCACGGAAATGTGGAATACGAGTATTATGGTAACATGTGAATAATAAAAAAAATAAAAAAGCGTAAGCAGCAGAGCACCTTTTTTTTTATTATGTTTCTTTCTTAGTTTTAATTAACGATCTTATTGATAATATTGAAAACAACTTACTATAGTATTATATATATATATATATATATATATATATATATATATCAAGCACGTCCGAAACCTCTAAAATCGTGTTATGAAACGGATATAAAATACACTCCCCCCTCCCACTTCTCCGATGACTTCCGATACAATGTTGTAGTCTATTATTTTCGGGGAAAATACGACTAAAAAATAAGTAAGGGAATTCATCAAGTAGGATATGTTCCTAAGATCACCGCATGAAAACATAGTTACAGTACGAGTTGAGATGATTAACTGCTAATATGACAATTTCAGATATACGTCTTTTAAGGAAAAAAATAATTACTGATAATAAGTTAGAATGTACGAAACGATAATTGGCATGGGAGTCGAAAAGGTTAACTCGGCCGATTATGATATGCAATTAACTCGAAGCAGTAGCCGTTCCGGGTTCGAACCACGACTACATTTGCATATAATTGCCAACACTGGAGCTAATTAAACTCTTGGGGAACAGTTCGCCAATATAACAGGCATTCAGATAGTAACGTAAGTCGTATGCACCCAATATGTCACTCCCAACAAGTGAGAACATACCAACCGGTATCGAAGAAATGGACTTTTTAATTCAGTTCCCGAAATAGTAATTAGAGAATAGGAAAAAAAGATAAGACAGTATAAGAAGAAGTAAATTAGAAAGGAAAGGAATGAAAATTGAACTTTAAATTTCTTTTTAATTAATTAACATTTAATTTTGAAAAAAATGTTTGATCATTTAAGCATGAATCGTGAATTAAATTGTAGCTTTTCATAAAAAACTTAAATTAATTGTTATTACGTTAAATTTCGAAACCAAAAATCTGACATTTTTTCTACCTCGTGATTCGAAGTTCCCCGAGCTAAAAAAAAAGCAAAAACAAAAAATTTAGTATTGTGGAACTCTTCTTCCAAGCCAACGATTTTGATTATATTTGATATAATATTATATAACCTATATTAATATATTTAATATATCCTATATTTATATATATATATATATATATATATATATATATATATATATATATATATATATATATATATACCCGAAACCCTCAAAACTGTATTCTATGGGTCAAGTATTTGTAATCCATCTCCGCTTAACTCTGATGACCTTTGAAAAAGTGCGAAACTCTATTATTTTCGAAGAAAATTAGACAAAAAAAAAGTTTAAATATCGTTATAGTAGTAGCAGCAAAACGTATCGCAATTACTATTGAACTCAAACTATTTTATCGAAATTTACAACTGAACCTAAAGAAAGTACTTGTTTAAAGAAATCCAAATTAATTTAAAGAATAAAAATAAAAACGATATCGTTATCACCGTGAAACCTCCTATATGACCGAAAACCAGTTATGTGATTTTTATTTCATTAGAAACAATATTTTATCTTCTATGTACTTTAACAATTATATGTTAAAAAATCGTGACATGATATGAATTTATAAGAAATTATCCTTCTATTCTTAGTGTATATCGCCCATAACAGATACCGCTAGAAATCATCCATGAGACACTTCCAAGACAGTCTTTAAACAGGTGGTTTCACAGTTATTTACTTACCATGTTGGAATGTTTATAATTATTTTATAAATTTATATTTTATACCATTGCTTATAAATCAGTTTTTTCTTTTGTCAAGTAAAATCACGTGTTTGACAAAATGACGATATCGACGTATTTTTTTTTAAAAAAAGTGTAATCGCCATTTAGCAAATTTTGCAGGAAGCACATGAAAAGTTTTTTCCCAAAATAACAATATATTTTTAAAAAATTGTATTCTTTAGTGTGAACTGAAGGAGTTTATTAAGCGAGAAAAACCTTTATAATTACAATATATTTTTACGGATTTTAGCACTGGTCAAGCCCAGAGTGACGACTGAGAGTGATCAGTATTTGGTGCTTACGTCATCAATATTAGATTTTTAGACCATTTCCATTTTTTTTTCCGATTATTGTGAGTGGCAATCGACAGTGGTGGTGTTTAGGTCCCATGATAAATTGAAACCTAAATTTCGATTTTTTGGCGCCTATACCTTTTTCAAAAAACGACTTCGATATAAATTTGACACTGAGAAATAAAAATATTCAAATACATATAGTTTTTTACTCTCCTGAGAAATTGACAAAGTTGAGATACGCCAAGAAGCTTCTACAGTGACATCTTCACCTAAACATAAAATAAAATTTGGTCCAATAATGAACACATTTAAATTTCACAAAAAAAAAACTCTTCAATTTGAAACTCAAAATTCAGACGCACTGAAACCAGAAGAACTTCATACAGATCAAGATTAAAAAGAAAGAAAAATATCAAAATAATCAGATAAACCTTATTCAAAATAAAAATTCAAAAAAATTGTTATCGGCCGCTATAAATGTGCAGATTCAGCTGGGTCGAAGTCACAACTTTCTATTTAATAATTAATGTGAAAAAAAAATAAAGAAAGAATAAAATTACTCTCATTTTCTTGTAATGTAAACAGTAAATACCTCAGACTCAATAAAGAAAAATGAACTACCCATTTGCAATTAAAATTCAGGATGAATAGTGCAATACTGCATCTAAAATACTCCTGACGCTTACAGATTAGTTGCGAAATACCTTTCGGAGATGACAGACAAAGAATAGTCATAAAAAAAATCAACACTATTTCATACCCGATTATCAGAGAAGAATCAGACTTATATGACAATACAAATACCAGAGGATATTTGTAAAAATCACGATTTTTTTAATATAGCTGGAAGAAGCTGAGATTGCAGGTAAAAATTACGGGGAACAAGGCACATGAAAAATAATTTTTAAAAAAATTCAGGCTCTCAGGATATAAATATGGAGACTAAGATTATCAAAACCTTTTCAAGAAACAGTTCTGAATAATTCCGACACCCGAAAAAGATTCCGCGATTCACTTATTCATTAAAAAGAGCTCTGGCTCATTAAAAAAGTGATATTGGGGGAAGTGATCGAGATTGGGATACACTCTTTGGATTAGTTCATGGAGGTTAGGTTAGCCCGCATCTAGTCGAGCCATGTAGCTGATAGCTGTCAGGGATATTTGGCGTCTCTGGGCAGCCAAGAATAGAACAATAGTTGGCTATAAAATGAAAAAACCGCAGGAATCTACATCTCGGCTGAGGGGTTTCCAAGGTTGGTGTGAGAGATGAACATGTTGCGGTTCAAGTTAATTCGTAAATTTTTAGCGCAAGTGAGTCCAGCACACAACAAGCTTGCCAAAGTACGTAGAAGATGAGGAAGGACAATTACCAGGATGACTACCAGAACATGGAGGCCATATATCGGATTATCGAAGAAGAGAAGATGAGCAATAAAAAATAAATTATAAAAAGATTTATTTAGCGCAATGTCATTGCTATCAAATCCTGTTTAGTCAGAAGGAGAGAAAGGATTAAAAAAATGCAGAAAATTTAAAAACAATAGCTAAAGATGCACACAAATTGAAAAATAGCGACGATAGCGAAAGATACAAAAAACAACAGCCCGAACTACTCAAAGGTAGGGAAAAATATAAAAGTGAACAACAAAAACCATCATCCAGGAATCAGCCACTTTTTTAGTTGTCTTCCGTTTATATTAAACAACATTCAACAAAAGAAAATGTTGATACAAATTTAAAGAGTTATAAACAATGTAAATAAAAGGGGAAGCAAGCCATACCCGGAGGTGAATAAACTGAATCTAGTTGAAACAACCAGGAGAGACTCATATGAAATCTTCCAACTCTAGAAGATGCCAAGCTCTAAAGACTTGTTTGAGAAATTCTCAAGGCGGGTTAAACGAACGGGTTTTTCTTTCTCAAGAATGGTAGATATACTCTCGAGAGTAAAACTCGCAAATGTAAAGGCCTCTAAGAGTTCGATTATGAGATCTGCGAAAGTTGTAAAATTACGTCACAGCAGATGTAAAAGTCCCTGCCTCCAAGAAATTCACACCTGTTTTGAATGATTGAAACTACTCTCCGAGGGAAGGGATGGGACATTACAACTCTAGAGAGCATCTACCACTTGGAGAGTTAAAACTCGCTCATGTAAACGCGCATTTAATTTGCATAAAAAGGAAACGAATTAAAATCCCTGAATAAATAAATAAAACTATTTTAAAATGAAGTGGAAAAATTATAGCGTGACCTATCAGCGCTAACTGCAGCTTATACTTGCTAAGTATCTGCAGGAACCATAAATTATATAATACTAAGAATGAACCTTATAAATTTAGGTTTTACGAATTTGAAACCTGAACGGAATCTCTTCAAAACTCCTATTTTTGTTCGATCTAATTTCGAACTTACTTCCGACAAGACAAAGAAAGAGGAAAAGAACGAACAGTTTTAAGTTATCCAATATGTAATACAAATACTTAGGTACTTAATCAAGCTAACATAGGAACTTTTGTAGGTTAAATAAAAAGTGTTAAAAATATAGAAATATTTATTACAGAATAAAATCCATAAAGAATCAGAGGTCTGAAATTAATACCAACAGATCATTTCCCCCTTCGTTAGGAACCTAACCCAATCAGTTATCCCATATCTCTTGATTACGTATCCCTAATGACATTAGTTAGGATCAACACCAAGGATATCATGTTGACGAGTTAATATCATGGAATTCTCGCATTGCGACGACAAGAATAAAATGTGAACAAAAGTGATTTCATTCAATAATTTTTAATTACAGCATCTACGCAATCAGACAATATAATATAAAATAAATAAATAATATTGTTCTGGATTAGTACTTGATGTGGAAGGACTGTTTCTTGTACAACAGTTATGCATGTGGGACCAAACTCAGCCGCGAAGTTTTTCTCCTGACCAACTGAAGGGTCGGGTACCCACTTTACACAGACTGGGTGTTTTCCACGATTGAAATTCCCCAGAGTCGATTACCGGTTTATAGAACAGAAAATATTATTTACTACGGTCTCAAATCTAGATCATTAATCTATCAAAAATCAGGAGTTATATGCCATACAATAATAAATCGGATCATAATATTGCAATGAAAAAGCTAAAATATACATTGCTAGGAAATATGACTGGTATTGAGATGATCTTTATTCATGGTTCAAGTATTTTCTTTTAGACTAGATGCACATGCAAAAAATATATATTTACATAAATATTTCTAAGTTCCATAATTTCTGTTATTTAATTTATTTTTTTACAAATTTAATTTTTTTTTTACCATGCCAATTTAAATAATTAAAAGTTTTTTTTAACATAGTGATTTTAATTTTAAACTGTTAAAATTTTAATTTAAACCCTATACTAATATCGTGAATATTTATATATATATATATATATATATATATATATATATATATATATATATATATATATTTAAGTTGATAGTTCAAAAGTATTAATGTTGGATATTTACTTGTATTTTTAAAATATTTAATGTACTACATAACATAATAGTGCTCTACTACCACAACATAATAATAGTAAATATCAAGAATATTATTTTGTGTTTATGTCGAATAAACCACATTTTCATTTATTTGAATAAAGATTAATTACGTAAACAAATTTATAAATATAAAAAAAAAAGATAAAATATAAAAATGTCTTTGAAATTATTTTAAATGAGTTTATGGAAATTTTGAAACATCAAATTTCGCGAATGTGACAAAGGGTGCCGTTCTTGAAATATTAAAACCGTCATTTTGTACTCCATTTTTTCTAGAAAAAAGTTTGTATGAATAAATACTAAGATATGTTTAAATTTGCATTATTTTACCATTTCGTCCGGGTAAAATAAAAAAATTATTATTATATATGAATACTAAAAAAATTTGAATATTAACTTAGTTACTGCACATTGAAGCATGAATAATATAAAACAAATATTTATATAACTAATAATAGTAAAGAAAATATTGGAAAGATCAATCAGTTTCGACATAAATAGTTTTCTTGAATTGAAACTCTATTTGAGCTAATCATGAATTATTATTTAAATTCAAATTTCTCAATTCGCGCTGGGATCCCTAAGACCGGTACTGCATTTACTATTGGTCTTATTTTGTTATAATTAGGATTTATAATTATTATTTATAATAATTATAATAATTATATAATTATTATTAGGATTTGCTTTGTTTTTATTTTATTAGGAAGGGATATTATTTACAATATACCTGTTACATAATACATAATCTTACAGCGTATAAAAAACTGATTTTAATTCAATTTTCCTTTACATACCAAATAGAACAATGCAAACGAGAATATATCTATCAAAAGTTAATATTTCAACTTTCCAAAAGCAATGATTTTTTTGATGAATTAATATACTACACCTGAAATTTATACAGTTTATTTCAAATCTTAAATTTTACCCTGTCAAAAATATGTTAAAAATCAACATTTTCAATAAAAATTTGCCTTATTTCCATGAGATGCCCATCTAATAATTATTTTGTAATAATTTTCCAAAAGTGGGTATATTGATTTTGATAGAAAATTCCTCAAATATTGCTTAAAACATTGTCAATTAAAACATTGTTCAATAAAAACATATAACCCATAAAATATATACACTATTTTATACTAAATGAGAGGCGTAAAAATACCGAAATTAGTACACCAAAAAATATTTTTAAATAATATTCCGCACGGATACACGAAATAAAGCGCCAATATTATGCATAAATAGAAGACAATAAATTTAAAAAAAAAATGAAGCGTATTTCTGGCCTAATCCAAGGCGGGACGGGCCATGATCTATGTAATCAATTGCAGCACAACACTGATTCACGAGATGTAAGGATGGATTCACTGAATGTCGTGTGATCCGATAATTTACGATCCGGCAACAAAGAAAACAGCTCTGCATTGCGGCAGCTAACATCACTTCTACAACAACAATAGTTTAACAGAGGAAACTTGAGTAGACTTTTAATTTGATCATAATTAACATTTACCTTGCGGCAGCTGATGGAGTGGAATGAGAAGTAGCACTGGACGGAGCTGTATGAATATGCCAAAGTATATCGGGTCATATCCATATATCTATATTTTTGTCTAGATTTTATATATATATATATATATATATATATATATATATATATATATATATAAATAGATATAAATTATTTTATATAGAAATAATCTACCTCTTTATATATATTAGGTAAATATGAATATTCCATAGTATGTATCCATTCTTATGTATCGAGTTAGACAGGATCGATTAACTAATCTGCGTGCTAGCGATAACATGTCGGCACACTATAGTAAGAAAAAACAAATTAATAAAAACATTTTATTGCTCCCTCAATTGTGAGATCCTATTCTCATTCATGTTAATTAACTTCTTTAATTATGACGCAACACGAAAATTAATGAATTTTTTTTCTTGGATATCTAAAAAAATAAGACTTGCATGAAACGTTTCATGTTTTCCATCTATATAAAAGTTTTTCCATGTTGAATCTGATCATATGAAAAACATAGCAAAAGGCTGTAGGAAGAGAGGAGGGTGGGATATTATGAAACTATATACTGAAGATATGTATAAATAAGTTATTAACAAGCTTCGTACGAGCTTTTCCCAAATACTATTTTATATTTATTGTATTAAAATTTTCGAAAACACCGATGAATTTTCATAATTTTGTTTAATAAGCATCGTTAATAGAGTAAACATTATTTTTCACAGGAACTTTTTATGATTTTTATATTCCTGTTCAGGGTCGGAACAAGGATTTTTTTCCAGTGGGGGAGCAAGCTTAATTTTTCCATTCCTTTTTATTGCCCCCCCCCCTAATAAAAGTCAACATTTTTATACCTAACAGTATTTTAGCTAAGTAATACTCGTATATTTAAAAATAAATATCATCATCTCTTCACTAACTCATTTTATTGAATGAATTAAGGTCAAAACAATCAAAAAGCATAAACCAAATTTTTTTACTTAACTTAAAACTAAAATTTCACTCGAAAATTACCCCCTCTATATTTTTGCCCCTTTGCCTCCCCCTCTCATTTCCTGTTTTGTACTATTAAAGGTTGCCTCTAAAATTTTAATCAAATCGAGTTCAGGCAGATCAAGAAAGAAAACTTTTTTTTAAACAAAATCTGAACAATTATTAAAAAAAAAAATGTTTACAATTAGTGTATTTTATAATTAATGAACTGAATACACTAAATTGAAAAGTCGTTAGGTCATTTCCACAAAGATAAAAATTAAATTGTTTTTAAAAAAAAAGGTGATACAGTCAGTTACATTTATAGGTACGTCATGCCGTCTCAACCTTTTTAAATAAATATTTTACTCCCAATTTTTAAAAGTTATCTGAGTTGATTCGATTTATTAGGTTTCCCGCGTTTAATCCGGTGGAGTAATTTGAAGAATAGCTTGAAAAAAAATAAGAAAACAATGAATACACATTTAAAAAAAAAAAGTGAATTTATTACTTTCCATTATCATTATTTTCTGAACATTTTATGTTTTTTTAGCAGCAATAATACGTTTTTGTTAAATCACAATTTTAAATTCAGAGAACTTTTCAGCTATATACTCAACTATAGAGTACCTACCATCCGCTTTAGAGGATGACATAATAAATAAAATTTAATTTCATTGCAAAAGTTCTGAATGGACTAAAATATATATATATATATATATATATATATATATATATATATATATATATATATATATATAAGTAGCTTTATTCACATTCTTTACTTAAACGTGGTTGCGATGATATATTGGTGTAAAATAGGACCATTCACTTTCATTTCGGTCCATTCACTATAAAAGCCCATTAATATTGGAAAAGAAATTGACTGATTTATAAGGAAAATATTTTAGTGAATTTCCGGTATTTCCTATAATTGGATAGTGTTAAGGAAAAAAATATATTAAGGAGAAAAGTTTTAAGTTTCGAAATCTTGAATTGTTAGTATTGTTATTTGTGTGATATTTTTAGTATTTTTTTAAATACAATGTACTGATTCTCAGTGAATATTCTTTATAAAAAAATACTACGATGATTTTTAAATTTATTTTTTATAATACTAGAAAATTATGCCATTTGATTCATATTAAATCGGAATCAAACATTTTCTTTTTAGGATATTTTTTTTAATCAATATTTAAATTTTTTACTAATTTTCTTCTAGTTTCATTTCGATATTTTATATTTCTAAATAAAATAAAATTTTGAATATTAAAATAAATTATTATAATTTTTTAGTAACGAAAGCATTACAGGAATCGTTAATAAATAAAAACTTTAGTATTGTTGCGCGGAATAAGGAGAATATTACAAGAGCATTCCACTGCGGAGTTACTGAAAGACGGAATGAGAAAAAACAAAACAACGCTCGCCTGTTGTTTTAACCCACATCGTTGTGTCGACGCTGTATAATTTCATCACATAGTTAAAGCACACAATATTCGGATGGTGTGAATATTCAGAGGTCAGTAAAATACCTGCATAAAAATAAATAGTAAAAAATATATTTAAAGCAAAAGGAAAAAAATTAGACCAATCGAAATCTTTATTATAGTCTATGTTTCAGCCAAATTATAAATTACATATTGAAACATAAAAATAAGACGAACAATATTTATAAATAACATATATTTTTTTAAAGTGCAAACACTATTTGAGGTGATCCTTCTTTTTTCAGTTTAATCTCTAGTAGTCAGGATCATTTCAAATTTTGTGAAAAAGAACAAAAAAATTCGAAAATCGTGTAATAGTCAATAAAGCATCACTGGTTTATTTTGTTATTACATTTATTTTTTTGTTTCGAAATTGGAAGCAATAGTCGCAAAGATTTAAACAAAGATAACAATTCTAGTGTATAAATGATTTATGTTTTAGTGAAATTCAATTAATAATAATATAATTAATCAATAATAAGAACATTATTTATTTTAATGTTATTTTATAGTAAAAGAATGACGTAATGAAAACCGAATATGACAATACCAAGAATTATCTCATATTAACAGTGATATTCTACTCGAATATACAGCCAAGAACATTATTCACTCATATAAAATATTATTTTATAGTTAAAGAGTGGCGTAATAAATAGCGAATATGAGAACAATACAGAATCATTTCATTTTAAGAATGAAATTCTATACGAATATTCAACAAATAAAGTACTTGTACAGTAAACTATTAATTTTAAACAAAAAGAAAAAATCATAAGAATCGAAAGCTTTGCACAGTTAATGAAGCATCACTTTTTTTTTTTTTTCTATATTGGAAGCAATACAAAAATAACCATATTACTTTATATATATAGTTTTGATATTTAGTTTTGATGCTTGTTTGATGAATATATTACTATATATATATATATATATATATATATATATATATATATATATATATATATATATTATTGTTTGATGAAGATATATAATGTTTTGAAAATAATTCGAACTCTTTAAGAGTCGTTTGATTTTTTTTTTTAATTATATTTATTTTAACTATTATCAATTATCATTATTTGTGAAAAATTTCATTTGATTTAGAGTTATATTTTCAACAAAATGATTTAATACTCGATTTTGCCGAATTATCTTAATTAATTTGAACCAGGACGAACAGGAAAACGTTTGAATTTTATAATTATATATATTAAAAGAGTGACGTTTAAAAGAGTGACGTTATAAAAACTGAATATGAGAATAATAAAGGATTATTTTATATTAAAATTTATATCCAACACATTATTCTAAAAAAAAATGAAAAAAAAAATAGACGAATCGAATGCTATGTCACAGTCAATGAAGCATCACTTGTTTTGTTTATACATAGGAAGCAATACAAAAATAACTATAATAATATCTATATTGTTAGTGTTTTTGAAATAAACCGAATTCTTCAAGAGTAGATTGAACATTTTTAAACGAAAACTATTTAATGTATTATCAATATTACTATTGGGGGCAAATTTCATTTTGATTTAAAATAATTTTTTCAACAAACTAGTTTATTATTCGATTTTAATGAACCGTCTTAACGAATTTGAGCCAGGACAAAGTTTGAATTATATACATATATGAAACCTAATAACTTAAATTGTGAAAATTTCCCAAATTTTTCATTAATCATACCCCATTATTATATTTTTTTCTGAACACCACGAAAATGTAGGACAATACAAGCATAATAATTGTGTATATGTACGTATATATAATAATAATGTATATAAGTATATATATAATGACGGGGTACCTAGAGGTAGGTAAGCTAGTTTCGCCGCCCCATGGCTGGCTGGCGGTCCGCTCTCCACACAGCAACTGAGCGCTGCCGCCTTCGCTATTACCCGACTGCACAACATCCGCTACTGCCCCCCGTTCGATATCTACCGTATTATTAATCCCAAACCTCTTTAATATTCCTTGCCATTTTTTTTTCTATTCTTCATTTTTTCTTTTTTTCTTTTTTACTTTAATCCAACAACCGAATAGAATCGATAGAGTTTGAAGAGGTAAGAAAACAAAAAAATTAAGTTTAATGAAGTCCTTTTGTAATGAAGGAGGATCCAATGAGGCCTTATACAAAGCTGAAATCCGATAATATAATTTTATAATAAGTTTATGGTGGAGTAGTTATAGGAGTGGATTAGCTCGGTGGATTGACTCCTAACTAGTAGGTCTGGATTCGAGTCCGGCTTCGAGCCTCACCCAAACCTCTATAAAGTTGGTACCTGGCACTTCATTTCCTTGGGAGATAAACATTGACGATTAAATATGAATGCTGACAAGATCCCTTACTTGTAAGCCATTGATAAAGAAACAACACATCTTCCCAAAACCCGGGTTATAGTGATTTAAGTATTTTTTTAGGGGTAGATTTTTTTTTATTTAGGTCTATGAATAGGGATAAATAATGTAATCTACACTAATTGCTTTCGCTTGGTGGACCGTTGTTGGCAAATTAAAAAATTTACATAAAATAAAACTCTTAGATGCGTCCGACCGTGTCTATCGCTTAAACCTGCTAAACCCCCATAACCTTTCAGTATTGCGGATACACTATAACGTGTCTATTTATAACAAAGGGAGTGGACGTTGTTTCCGTCACTGATTTCGATTCTTTTTTTTTTTTTGGTGAATCAACATTGAAAAAAAATAGATATCGTCAACCGAGGTGAGAATGATCGACGGAGTGAGAATGGCCAAAAGTAGGGAAAATATGACTTTGGTCCACAAAACTCTTCTCATTCAATTTTTTTCCCATTCACTGATGATTTATGTGAGCTTAGATAATAGTTTACAAGTTTATGTATTTTGGATAATTTTATTCTAAGATTTCCACGCAGAAAAAAAATTAAGTATATTTTGCTGTGAGGAATAATTTTTGTGCTGCAGCTATCTCCTTAAACCGATTACCTTATCGTTTGCTGTGGCGCTGGAACAACTCCGTCTGCGAATGAAGGTAAGGTTTTCAATGATTATCTGAGCTTAATTAAAATATTAGCAAATTTTCTAACATTAGTCAAAGTTCTATTCATTTCTGGGTGACTATGGCCAAATGGATCCATGGTCATTCTCTTCTGTGTTCATTGTGTGATTATTTAGTCAAACATATTATTTGTATTTTATTCCAAAATTTGGAAATAAGATTATATTTTTTAATGTTGATATAAATATAAAAGAGCAAAAACTCAAAAAGAGACGTAAATTAATTACTATAAACAATTGGAAGATTCCAAAACACAAAGTCTCAAGTCTCTAAAATACCGGCAAACAACTAACCACTCAATGTTTCGCCAATTCAGGCATCATCAGGACATACACCTAAAAATCACTTCTGTGAAGGTCAAATACAGCACATCTCACATCAACTGTCCAGAAAGACGCATCAAACAGAGACAGCACATCACTCCAAGACATCCAATCGTATACTCCTTGCTGCATGTTTATAAAGAAGCTAAAATCAACGCAACTGCTACCGAATCTGTACCGATGAACCGTTCTTATAATCCAACATATAGAATCGACCAATCTGACCATCAGTGAAGTGCTATAAATGATTTTGGATTATTATTTTCAATAATAAAACCTTTGAAAAAAAAAATATTTTAGCCACGCCTCAAAATTTGAGGCTTTACGTTTCAATTTATGTAGAATCCAAAAAACGAATAAAAAAAAAAAATCGGCCGTCCCCCGTATGCTTACGCGGCTTTTCTCCGAGAATAATGGACTTATTTTCTTGAGATTTAGCAACAAAGTCACACAGGTGACCACAGGATATCCTCCGAACTCAACATTACCATTCGTCATTTCGTCTCAAAATGGCGGCCGATTAAAGATTTAATAGGCTAATAACTCGTCTATTTAAAAAGATGGAGGAAAAACGTAAAGTCTTTTATAGTCAGCATACCAAGGCATTAAAAAAATTATATTAAAGCTTTTGGTTTATTATTTTCAATAATGAACCTTTGTAATCGACAAAGAAAAAAATTTTCAACCCTCTTTCCTCAATATTTGAGGTTTTACGTTTCCAGATTCGTAAAAAAATAAATCCGTCCATTTAAAAATTTTATGTTGGTTTTGATATGTTAAATCGGAAGGTAATAAAATTCCCTACAAAACAAAAAAACCCTCAATATTAGCAGATATTAGCTATTTGGAATTTTGAAGGCTAATTTCCCGGCGCTCTAGACCCTTGGTCTCCTGAATTATCCTTATTCATTTCTTCCTGTTCTTCGCCTCTATCTTCCAATCGTGAACTCCTCGCATCTCTCCCCACTTCATCCTTTTCAGGATCCATCCTCCACTTCCACTTGCTTCTCGGTCTTTCCTTTTCCACTGAAGTGCACCTCCAACATTTTCCTCCGTACCCTTTCACCCCTGTTCTGACCATATATCCAGGCCATCTTAGCCTACTTGCTATTAAGAAAGTTGTGTGAATGGACACATCAGATATTTTTGAAAAATAACTATTTGAAAATAATAAACTGTTGAGTAATAATTTGCAGCGATTTGTTTATAATAAGTTTATTGATTGTTACATTGTGACATAAAACTATTTCTATCTCCTGACTTTCTTACTTACCGACTATCTTGACCCTGTAGAAACGGACCTTCATATATCCGGAACAAAATGTTCTGATATGAAGCGAAAAAAGACAATTATAAAGCAATGTTATCGATTATTACCCTAAATTCACTTCTTCTTTTCGTGGCACAACAGATGCCTGAAGCGATCCTTGGCCCGCTCAATCTCCATGTCCCATCTAATGAAGTCCTTTGCATGCGGAACACTTATTCTCAGTTTCCTGAGATCTTCAGAGACGTTATCTCTCCATCAGTCCGGTGGCCTTCCTCCGCATTCTTCTCCTTACACCGTTTTCCTTGACTTGCCCTATGATGTGCCTGAAGATGTGCCTTTCAAATCTATCCACCAGCAGTGAATCGTTCTTGTTTAGTATCCAAGACTCACAGGCTTATGTTACTCCAGGCCATATCAGTAGGACAATTTTAACCTTTAAGGTTAACCACTTTAAATAATTTGACAATAGCGAAATATGTATATTTTCCAGCCAGAATTCTTCTTTTGATTTCCTTTCTTTCGTTCTGGCTATCATTCACGACTGAGCCGGTGTATTGGAAGCTGTGAACCACCTCAACTGTTGGCGTATTCGCTTTTCTATTAGTATCAACAGTTTGATCATACTTTTATTTATTTTTAACCCTAACCTGCCTCCTTCCATCT
This sequence comes from Rhaphigaster nebulosa, assembly GCA_948150685.1. Lineage (NCBI taxonomy): Eukaryota > Metazoa > Arthropoda > Insecta > Hemiptera > Pentatomidae > Rhaphigaster > Rhaphigaster nebulosa. Next base: position 33,325,620 of record OX411312.1, on the reverse strand, counting down.
CAAGCTTTTACAGACTGTCTTTAATGCCAGGTAGTGATCTTCCAATTAGAACGACATCGTCCGCATATGCAAGCATTTGGGTCATCCAATTAAAGATAATGCTGCTTCCAACTAAACCCGCTCTTTCCATAGTTGCCTGCAGCGCAATATTGAAAAGGAGAGGTGCAAGAGGATCTCCTTGTTTAAGCCCATCTTGTATCTTGAATCGTTCTGACAGGCCGCCTTGATTGCTTACCCTATAGTACGTTTCTTTCACTGTGCGCACTAGAGGGCGTATTAGTTTCAGAGAGATTACCATCTCCTGCATGATACTGTAGAGTTCTTGTCTAATGATAGTATCGTACGCTGATTTAAAATCTATCAACAACATCCACACTGTCTGGTAATATCCCTTCATTTTTTCGCGCATAATCACTTAATTGCATTACATGTTTTAATATCCTGTCTATATTCGTGAATCTTCGCTTTATTTTAACAAAATTTTTAAATGTGATGCCACCCGCGAGTTAATTGAATTTGACACGCCTGTTCTAGACTAAGCGGTGGGATAGGATATTGGAGGCAAGTAGTGTACAGTCACTCTCAATAAACAATTGAACAGTATACTAGTTTACAGTACTAAATGTAAAGCGAAGAGGTGTAAATCAGAACCCCGGATACGAGCTATAAACTGTATAGCTAAAAAAAAAAAGGTTCATCGTAATGGGAGGCAAAAGAGAAACGTGATAGTTACAAAGGCAGAATATATATTAGGGGTTATTGACTTAATGTCCCAGGGTCTGCTCTAGGTTTTCTGGGGTCCTAGACAAAAAAAAGTTTGAGCCCTATAATCTTTTTCCCCCTCCCCCGTCCTACAATACTATACCAAACTAAGGTTGTCTGCCATTGTAGCCACATCATCCCATTGTTACTATTTGTTTAAGGGTTAAATTAAATAAAACTTGCCTACATACATAAAACTTAGTGACATGCTAGTTTCAAAAAAAGTTAAGATTAAAGATTTTTCCGCCCCTGAACATTTCCGCCGTAGACGGCCGCCTAGAATGCCTGTATGGACGACTTGCCCCTACGTGTAAGGTCCTTTTACAATATCTAAAAAAATCATTTATTAAAAGTTAAATATTTCTATAATTTATTTTCCTCTTATACAGTTTGTTCCTTCTTAAAGTACAAAGTAAGGAACTTTAATTAATTGAAATGTATTCGTTAATTTATAAAACAAAAAAATTGTTTATTAAGATACGAAAGTATGCTGTGTTTACAGCAGCCCAATACCTTTGGGCAGCACATCTATAATGATAAGTTGTTTCTCTTTCTAAACATATATAATTAATAATACACTATATAAAACACACAAATTTTATCGAGTAACTCGAGGAATAAAGTTTATGAAGGCATTTCTCAGATATATGGATTGAATGTCTTCAAAGATATTTAAAGGTGATTTGTATAATATATAATCGGTAAAAGTGTGTATAATAATTTTATTTTTTAAGTTTTAATGTATTTAAGGCGGTAACTGATAATCATTCCAAATCGAATAGTGAAATGATGGCTGAATTAAAAAGGAAGCAATAAACAAAATCGTGAGTTATTAATATCTTTGAAACATATTTTATACAATTTATTTACTGACTCACAACTTTTATTTTAATTGTTATAGCCGAAACTAAAAACTGTGCAGTCCATTTCATAAGTTTTCCAAGGTTGGTTGGAGTGACTGGATTTTGGCGTGATTTGAGGCGTTTAGGACCAATGGAATTCCAGCCTCTCCAATTCACTCAAAAAAATTCACACAGGATTTCATACTCAAGGCCGTTCCATGTTCCATTTGGCGTGGAGTGGTGGAGTGGACTCTCTTTACAGTTGCAAAAAAAAATCTCTTACTTTAAATTGAGAAGGAAAAAATCTGTTGCATATGTTTGCGCGATTGAAACATTGTGAATTATGATGGCCCGCTAGCTTTTCGCGTATAACAGTTAGAGATAGCAGAATTACTGGTAGTATTTACGATAAAGTTGGATAATGGGTCGAAAAGAATTGGTTAATGGCCTGATACTGGACTGCCATGAGCAAATGCAAACAACTTATTCAGATAATTACTTCAGATGAAAACTAATGCGCGAACATTAAAAACAAGAAAAGGGTATAGATTGAGATCAACCCTGAACCGTATGTTAAATGAGACAAGAGAGAGGTGTGAATTTCATTTGAATTTGAAACAAAAGTCTCTTAAGACAGACTAAACAAAGTACTTCAAGTGAAGATTGAACCGCTTGGAAAATTAATTGAACGTGGAGAAACTGTTTGGTTATAATTACTAGTTATTTTTTAATACTTTTTCACAATTTTTCCGATTTTAACGTTTCTCCTATCTTCTGAAATTGAAACTAGTAACCCTTAAAGAAAATCTAAGGCTCGGAAGATTTTTTGACCTATTTACATTCTTTCTCTGTCTTAGATAATCTTTGGAAAAATTATTGCCGTGTTACGTAGATTCCTTAAAGCCCCTATTAAATCTAGTTATCAATTATCATTTGCCTAATATTCTATTTATAAATGTTATTTAAATTTCAAAAGAATTCCATAAATATAAATGGTCATTTTATATGTAAAAATCTCAGCAAACCTATTAAAATTTCATTTTTGTTTCATGAAAGTTTGATAATATTTATATATCCGTTTTATCATACAAAAAAATAAATTGCTAACTTAAATAAAAATTCTTCAAGCATGAATAGTGGCCACATTCCGAATTTATTTAAATATTTTCCATGTTAAATCCTCAGGAAAAAATAAATAAAAAATAATAATAATAACAAAAATAAATAAATAAAAATGAGGTACTGGTGATATTGGATATCTCGGCGAGTCAATCAGACATTAAAGACCATCAACAAATCAATACAAACAAATCCGAAAAAGTCGAGATTTTTTACTCGAATAATCTTAATGATTTTTTATTTATTTTTTTTAATCGTCGCTTTTTGAATATGAAATATATTAATAACTTTATGTAGAAATAATATATTATTCATAAACATAAAATTGTAACAAAAAAAACTAATTCTTTGAGATTTTTTTTTATTCATTTTCGCATTATCCTTTATTGAAATATTTAATTCTGTATATTTTTTACAAACCAATAAATATTGGTAGGAGCCTTCTGAACTTTGTAATGACCTTTAACTGCCGCTTCCAATAATTGTTCGCATCTATCGAATTATTTGAATATATACAAATAATTAAATTTATTCATAAATTAATTAACAAATCTGTAATAAATATTAATGTTACAAATAAAAATTAATTCAACCTGTGGGAGAATGAAGAAATATTACATGATTTAAAACTTTTTATTTCAATAAAGCTACATTGAAAAAACAAGAGACAGTGGGTCAAATTGAAATAATTTAGCAAAAATATACATCTATATAAATATTTCTTTAAAAATACGTGCCATTCCGAGTCTCGAAATTTTATATCAATATATAAATTTAACCAATGTATAATTGAGTTTATGGGTACCCTAGTGTTTGGTTTTTCACCTATATTTCCTAAACAGCGTATTCAATCGAAAAAGTTATCGTATATTAAATTAAAGAGCATCACATTCTGCGTCTTATGGGTACCACAACATATTAATTTGGTTAAATGGTGTGGTCGAAAACTACGGTCAAAAACGACGATTTTGCCAAAAACAGACTGAGTACTATATACGGATATGCAGCTCGGAAATAAGTATTCTAAGATAAAAACTAGAATAAAACATGTAGAGTATCAAATTCTGCGTACACTGAACCATTTTTAAATTCGGTCAAGTACACTTCTTGTGTTATAAATACAAAAAAAGAAACCTTCCGGATAATCCGGGGTTTGGATATGGCAGATCCTGATAAGAGAGGTTCTTCATATCATTTAAAATAGAATAATAAATTTATCTTTAAGATCATTTCGAGAATGATATTTTACGAATTTATGAAGACATATTGTTGGTTTGTTACCAGATTCCCAGTTGTTAAATATCAGAAATAAGTTACTAACGGTTAGAATAAATACTTGAAATTAAAACTTAATTGATATGCTGTTCAAATTGATGAAGATTGTAAGTAAAATCCAAAATCTTTTAAGGTTAGATGAGGCATGTGAGCTGATACTGAGACAAAGCATGTTCAAGAAGATTATCAAAGGACTGTATCCAGCAACAGCTGTATTGCCTTAGAGTCATTTCGCTAAATTGAACAACACAGAAAGACATAACCAGAAGTCATTCTCTAGAAGTTGGATGCTTGGATGTGCCAGCAGTTTATGTTGAGATAACATACATAACCTACACCATACAACCTGTTCTACCTTAAGGAGAAAACACCAGGCACAAAAGAGAACGTTTATTATTTGCTTTACACAAAATAATTCTTCTGTATCATAGCAGAACATGAAAGATTAACAACTAGCAACTCGTAATATAAGACGGTTGGTATTTGATAACAATAAGGTCAAATTATATCAATCAATAAAAACTAATGTCGATTGTATTAATTAATGCTTTACACTGGTCTTTTAAGAGTATTTCAGTACGGACCGTCAGCGTGCCTATTTACAGCAAGATACATCCAGTTTTTTTGAAAATTGTGTGCGGACCAGAAGGTCTGAAGATTAAGCAATAAGCAGTCTTGAAAAAATCCGCGATGACAATTTTTTTTTCCTTTTTGTATAACATAATGGCCGTGTCTCGTTTCACTTAATGTTCTTCCATGTCCTGCTAAAGATAAGATCATTCCCAATTTATTTTACCATTGAGTTTTTATTTGAACAGGAAAAGGCTCAAATCAATGGGGGCAAAGCTTAACTCCTCTTTCCCTTTCATTTATGTAAATTTATAATGTGAACGTCCTAATCATTATTCATATCATCATCATTTATAAGCAAGTATGCATTTAATTTATTTTACATTGCACAATAAATAAATAAATTGAACAATAAATAGTTTTCTTCGATTTTTGGACAAGATGGCGCGAGATTGTAGCCCTACGATCTTTATGAGCTTAATATTCTGCTTTTATAAACATGCTAAAGCAACTTCTCATTAAAATTTTAACAGAATGAAATAATGATAACTTCGGTTAACATTGAAACTTTAACGGATAAATGAATGGAAGTGTTAACTCTGGATTAGGCGCATGATGTACAGGTGTCATCCAGCCGTCTTAAATGCAATATCGGGGTTAGGAAATTCCCATTAGCTGTCTCTCTCAGTGGCCTACGAAGGGGAGAGATGGGGGTTGAGGATTTACCCCTCTTCTCTCTCCCAAAATTTACGAAAAATACTATTTTCATACCAACCAATATAAGATTTGTATTTTGAGTAATATTTTTGGTAATTTTAAGAGTCATTTTTATTTGATTTTCATGCTTATCCTTAAAATTGTCGCCCAATTTGGCGATTAAAGACAGTTGATCATTTGCAATCTTATTATTAATAAGAAAAAAAATCTGCCTATGCTCTTGGCCATTCTCTATCCCGCCTAGGATTAGATATTGCTAATTTATGCCTTGCTTCCATCAGTGACCCACAACCAGGGCCGGATTAGGGCCGAGGGCTTTACTAGCAGTAAACAAGATAATTGCAGAATTAGTTATTTAGTAACTGAAGCTGAGCGGATGGAGTAACTGTTTTCCGATCACGCAGGAAACCGGAAGGTCCACACGCTACTATGCCACTAGAATAGATTATCAGGGGACCACCGCGGGCGAAGATTGAATGTAACCTAGGAGGCTATATCTGTGCTAATTTTTATTTATTTGTTACTCATATATATAATTCTATTCGTTTTTCACACCTTCCTCGCGGAGAAGTTTCCCCTTCTTACTAGAGACATCGTTTTCCAAATCCTCTTGATAGCCGATTTTTTACACATGGTTTTTAAAATATATTAAAGTTTGTCAAACAAAAAAAAAATAACGATTTCGGTTGATAAAGTTGACTAAAATAGCAATCGTTCTAAAAATGTTTAACAAATAATTTTAAATTACAGCATCCTCAGCCCTTATACATTACGGTGTCGAGACAGTCTGCACATATCCATTTCCTAAACATCTCTCTATCTATAGCCAACTCCTAAACCCCACCCAGAATGAGTCCTCTGTCCATTGCCAGATCTAATATAAGGTCCTATCCCTTATTTCTCGGTCTACCTCGCGGTCGCTTTCCCTCTGGTTTAGCTTCCCATGCGTTTTTTGGTAATCTATTGATCGACATCCTTTATGCATGTCCGAACCGTATCAATTCTCTTATATGAATGTTCTTTATCAGCGGTCCCTGACCTGTCCCTTCTTCTCTGATTTTTCATTTGTTCAAATCTTGTCTTGCCGAGAGCTTTCCTCTGGAATCTTATTCCAGTGGGTCTCAAATTTCTTAATCGTAGACCAGATTTCAGCTGCATAGGCCATGGATATGTGAGGATACATATTTGCTTATATACATGCATCTTTGCCTTCATCTTCATTTCCTATTAACTTCAAAAAGTTAAATAATGAATGGCACATATTGTTTAAGATTTTTTCACTCTTAAAAGAATATTGAAAAATTTTATGCGATCGGAATATAATATTGGCAAATGTTATGTGAGGATATGACTCTACTCCTAACCTAAAATTTTTGTGATTTGGAGAAAAATATCCCTTACTTTTTTTCAGGTCTCTCAGGCAAATTGTCCATCCATTTTTTTTGTTCATCCATGTTCTGATTTTTATTTTTTTTGTTTCGTGAAATCGTTTGTTGCGAAATGCAATGCGAATATGGTCTTACACCGAAGGTATTTTAAATTCTGTAAGCAAAATACGATGCATCAGGGTTACTGTTAAAAATCTTAGTGATTTTAAATGGATAATAATTATTTTTTGGATGCGAATCTTATTTGCTGCCCCAAAAATTGGTCCATGAAGGTTTCATTAAATAAGTAAAATAATAAAGTGATCTGAATTTCAGAGTCGATTGTTTATGAATGGTCGTAGCCTTAAGTTTTGGCATGGGTGGTTCAATTTCATGGATGAGCTTCAGGACATCGTTCTGACGAAAATTAGTCTTATGTATCTAATAGTGTAATGAGCAAGCTCATATTTTATGAAAATTATAATGATGCTTGAAATAGATAATAATAAATATAAGTATTTTATACAGTCCAAATATTAATTTAATACAAAGAAAAAAAAGTAGTAGTATATATAGCAGTAGTTACATATTTAACTATTCCCTATCCTTCAAGATTGACAGGCAGTATTGCGGAAACGTGACATGGCGTTGAGAAATACTAATTGGCGTCTTACTTTTTATCTGTGCGAAACTTAAATTTATTGCTCTTACTGTTTGAAATAATGGCGCATCATTTTAATGCCGTTGGTGCCAACATTTTAAAATAAAATTGAAGAAACGTGCTTACATTTCATACTTCCTATGTCGGACGCGAGAGCGATCAAGCATTTGATACATTTAGTTTCGAAAGCAGAGTATCGAAGTTATGGTAGCACTTAACGGTAAACTGTTTTTAGAAAGATTTATTTGGATAATGCAAAATTAACATTAAACTGTACATAAATAAAACAAATATAATAGTTAAAAGCGCGACTGATAACTGATAACTGAAGAGCCTCGATGAGCCCCATCCTATACAGTCTTGGTTTTTGCAGTACATTTTCTATAAGTTATTTTATTCAACTTCGATATCAATTTAATAACTGTTGAATCAGATACATCATCAATTTACATTTTGCGAAAGAGAAACATTTTTATTTTGTTTTATTTTTTACCCCTTTTGTATCTATAAATATATATTAATCTATTAATAGATACAAAATATCTATCAATCTATTTATATTATAGAATATTAATACTGGTTAAATTGTTAAATGTTTACCAGTAATATTGTTATGAATGTAAGTTGAAGTCTATTCTGTATT